>KE372770.1:206616-254421 GCA_000418225.1 Zizania latifolia | reverse complement strand
CAACTTTCACAACTTCTCAAATTTATATAGAAAAAAATTATAATTAAAAGCTAGTTTGTTCCATTCCTGTTTGATTCAACTGTCAGCTTTCTAACTTAAAAAGTTAGTTAGAAAAGTTAATTATAATAAGAAGATGATCTCTAGGATGATAAGAGAGAATCTACTGAAGATAGATGTGTCTAAAATATCGGAAATTCAGTTTCTCAACAGATATCGCGCACGTGCGAGTAGTGGTCACTTCGACCGAGTAGCCATTATATAAGGCGCCAGGTAGCTGACCCGTGGACACCTTCACGGACGTGCGCAAGCATACATACACGTCAAAATCTTGCAAGGTATAACACGTAGTAGCAATGGCGCCGGCGCTAGCCACCGTCGCGTTCTTCCTCGCCACCCTCCTCCTCTCGCCCCCTCGCGCCGCTGCCGCCGCGGTGGCGGGGCCGAGCGGCGCCGGGCACGACATCCCGGCGGTGTTCGCGTTCGGCGACTCGACGATGGACCCGGGCAACAACAACCGCCTGTCCACGCTGGCGCGCGCCGACCACCCGCCCTACGGCCGCGACTTCCCCGGCGGCGTGGCGACGGGTCGGTTCACGGACGGCAAGCTCATCACCGACTACATCGTCTCGTCGCTGGGCATCAAGGACCTCCTCCCGGCGTACCACGCGAACGGGCTCACCGTCGCCGACGCCAGCACCGGCGTCAGCTTCGCGTCGGGGGGCTCCGGCCTCGACGACATGACCGCGAGCAACGCCATGGTGTCCACGTTCGGCTCGCAAGTCAGCGACTTCCAGGAGCTCCTCGGCCACATCGGCACGCCCAGGTCCGCCGAGATCGCCAACAAGTCCCTCTACGTGATCTCCGCCGGCACCAACGACGTTACCATGTACTTCCTCCTGCCGTTCCGGGCGACGGACTTCCCCACCGTCGATCAGTACAGCGACTACCTCATCAGCACTCTCCAGTCCTACATCCAGGTCAGATTTATATACAGATCATAAGTTCATAACCCGCTCTGATCTTTTTTATCTTCGACTTCGTTCAAATATCAAAAAAATCAACACTTCCTACCTATTGTGCTCTAATGAACCGTGCAGAGCCTGTACAAACTGGGGGCAAGGAAGCTGATGGTGTCCGGGCTGCCGCCGGTGGGTTGCCTCCCGGTGCAGAAGAGCCTCCAGGGGACGGGTTCCGGATCAGGCTGCGTCGTGGAGCAGAACGAGGCGGCGGAGCGGTACAACGGCAAGCTCAAGAAGGCGCTGGCCACGGTGGAGGCCGCCTCCCCCGGCGCCAAGATCGCCTACGTTGACATCTACACCCCGCTCAAGGACATGGCCACGCAGCCCAAGAAATACGGTGAGCAATCAAACCAAACCAAGATTTGTCAAAATTATCAATAGTTACTATAATAATTTGTCAAAATTTATTTTCTGTGGTCAGCGATCCGTTTTGCAAACCCTCTTGCGTCCACTGAATTCTGATTCGATGATCTTGCTGCTGCGTATGCGTTGCAGGTTTCACCCAGGTGAGCCTCGGCTGCTGCGGGAGCGGGATGATGGAGATGGGGGCGCTCTGCACCAGCGATCTGCCGCAGTGCCAGTCGCCGTCGCAGTACATGTTCTTCGACTCCGTGCACCCGACGCAGGCCACCTACAAGGCGCTCGCCGATCAGATTGTCAAGTCGCACGTGCCGCTGTTCATGAACTAATTAGATGGTTCAGAGCATAGCTTAATTAGTGTCCATGCATACTCCATAGGTTCAACATTGTAACAAGGATGCCGTCATAGTTCAGTGGTTATTATCTAATTTAGGATACAGTTGACGTTGCATTGTAGCACGACATGGCCATTATTTTAGCACTTTCGATTTCGAGTCAATTAGAGATAATTTTTGAAACCATGTTTTTACCCTTGCGGAGTTGCATGATCTTGTTATATTTCCATCTCAAACTGGCAAAAAATCACAAAGCACTTTGCGGGAAAGGGTGCAGTTTGCCCGTTTTTGACAGTTAAGGATGAAATCTGAACTGAGTCAGGGTGTATAGTAGATTTCGTGTTACTAAAAATCACCTAAAATTCGCTGTGAAATTCAAGCCTCCAATGGAGTTTATGGAGATAACACCAGCAGCCGGAACTTTCTGAATAACTATGATGTCAGCTGCCGTGCAATGCAAAGCAGCGATGCGGACGACGTGGGTCGAACTGCGGTGGCCTGGTAATGGTTCATATCTGAGCTGAGTGCCTGGGTGGCTGAGTGTACTCTTTGATTTTTCCCTCAATTTACTTTCTTATTATTCTTTATTGTCACTGCTCAAAAATCATGGTACTGTTCATAACTGGTCTACTGGTCTAACTAGTATTAGCTTGGCGCTTGTTTGTTTTTCCCCCTTCTGGAACGTCGGCGTCGTCTGATTTTCTGAAGGTGATCGAGAGCATGAAGGTTGACATAAGGTGTTCGTGCGTTGAAATCCTACAAGAAACCAAAGCAAAGGCACGAATTTATCAAGTTGCAATCATGCCCTTTCACCATGAAAGTGAGGACACATCACACATGCTTGAATTCTCAAGCAGAATCTGCTTGCACCTTAGGAGGCTGGCCGCTTCATTTAGTAATCTTCGAGTTAGAGTGGTGTATCCATAAACGCTATGTGCAACACAAAGAGCAGTAGTTCGATTACAGAAATACACAACGCATACAACCAGCATGAATCGTGCCAAAGTGACAAGTACTTCAAACTTTTATCGATCTCCCAGAAACTAAACAGGAAATGACGAATCTCTAGTGTCATAAGTTCATACAGTTGAGTCACTGTCTCGCGCTAGGTTATCATTTACAAGCCACATAATAAGATAATTGTGTTTACAGACAAGCTGCAAAGCTTCCAAACGGTTCGACGTCAAACAGCTAATTGTTTAGTACATCGATAATGATGCATTGACTGAACGTGTGGTATTTATCATGCCGTCGTCTAAGATAAGGCTTTTCCCATATTTTTCCCCAATGGAGAATCTGGCAATCTACTGCCGATGAGATCCCGCAACTCAAACTCACTTGGGAACCTCTGCTCAGCTAATTTGGAGAAAACCTGAAAAGTAATAGTATTTTTTGGTAAGAAATAAGGAAGTAATTTGTAGATTATGGATTATCGTGCGCACAAGCTCCTAAATGGTATGATTTATCCGAAAACTTTATTTATTAGTATTTCTTAGAGAACTTTAAAACAACTTTACTTTCTAACATTTAATTCATTTGTTTGTGTCCTTAAATAGTTGTCATAAACTGAGTTTCATCTATAATCCATCATATACCAGCACTTAAGAATGGGGCCTAGAAGCCTACTGCTCAAGTTATGTAACATTTTTTGTAAGATGGTACAAGGAAACACATGAAGAAAACTAGACATGATGGATCCTAGAAATATAACTAGATCCTAATGTAAAATATAGATACAAAAGCAAAGAACAGAACAGCATAACTGATATAGGAAGCATACCAAATCTCCATTGCAGTAAACTTCAAAGGCACCAGAACTTTGTAGGAAAGACTGAGCAAAATTGCCAAATAGCCAGATTGTTGCCATTGTTCCAAATCTATTGGCACGTAGCGAGTAGTACCATGGAGGTGGAACCATCCCAAGTCTTGGGAAAATCTGGTCCCCGGCCATCATTGTTGCAATTGCTCCAACTTGAAGAATTGGCACAGCTTTCCCAAGTACACGTTTGGGGAAGGGTGGAGGGTAATTATGCAAGATAACGTGAATGCCTGGAAATGATGTTTCCAGCATACGCTTCATGGTCATTGCAGTTCCCCTACAAAATGGAACTCAAATTGTCAGTGTAGCCTGCAGTTGCAACACGTAAAATTTATAGAATTATTCTTCCAGATGGACAACGGATATTATTATGATATTAGAAAGAAGGGGTCACATAACTTTCATTGTTCTTTTCAACTAGCACCATTCATTTCAGCATATGGGCGGATTATCAGACTGGATTACGATGCAGCACGCATTCCAAACTCTTAAACGGTGCAAGTTCTCCAAAAAAACTTTATATATGAAAATTGTCAAAAAAAAATGTGTTGTAAAGCCGTTTATGAACTTTTTAGCAATAATTTTGTTCATTTGAATACTCAAACTATTTGGTCAAATAGTCAGATCATCTACAATCCATCATCTACAGGCCCTAAGATCCATTGGTACTCAAGACAAGTACCAAAATTTATAGATTGAAAAAAATATTTATATCAAATTTTAGCTCTAGTTCATGTTTCCGTTTTATGCTGTAAATACTAAACCGATTAACTAGTAAATGCTCATGTTTCCAGTTTGGAGTTCTAGATCTATATCACAATCTTTTAAACAATATTCATACCACATTTTATTACACTGCAATATTTCGCCATAACCTGCCACTTAAAATTCCATTGTTTGGTTTACAGGAATACACATCGTTAAAGAGTTCTTTTACTGCCTATTAAAGTATTAAGCATTTTCTCCCTCCTTGAAACAAAAAAGAAAAAACATTATTTCCCTTTATATACTCCTCATATACCATGAATGCACTAATCGCAGTAGGTTATAACGAAGGCAGTAAAAATGCATGGTCCGACACTCAGACTACCATGTCTGGATGTATGGGTAGTTATGTGCTTGCTCAGTTATGGCTGAAGTCAAGGGAGAAAGTAGCAGCCAAATGTAATGTCAGAGTGAGCTGTTAGACATATTTGTTCAAGTGCAAGTCAATTCACTGTAAAATCCAGCCTTCCATAGTGGCATATTTGTGCTAAAACATAACCATGGACTATATTGTCATTTATATAATGTTGTAATACTTTATCATAGCATAATCGTCAAGCAAACTTTTGGTATTTATCTTATTATAAAACTTCTCAGCAGGGCTAACAATTTATGATAGGACACAAATAAGACCAGCAATACATTTAACACTTATAAGCATCTGCAGGTGCATAACGCATGCTGCCATGGGAATCTTGAAGGAGTATCATTCAGTTGCATAAAACATGTTTTACACAAAAGACGGTGTAGGAACAGTGCAGTGAGTTGAGCATAAAAATATCACATTGACAGATACTTAACAATCCACAACGAATCCAAGCTAAAACCAGCTGATCTGAAAGCTAGAAATTGGGAAGTGTGATATTCACTGAATGCGCAGATACTGAACATTGGCATCTAACATCTGAACTCAAGCTAGAGGCTTATATGTGCAAAGCTACTGAAAGCAAGGAACAGCACATATATGGCTATACTGCTATGCAAAGTATCACCACTAATAGTCTAAACTCAAAATAGAACGAGCTAAAGGAGAAACACCCAAAATATATGTATATTATGACTGTTATTGTTTACATGAGCATTATTCTTCTTTCTCAGATGTTCAACAGACCACTCATACTGTTTATCATGAATAACAACTGCATAGCCCCTATCCTTACAAAGTTCACCACTACTACTAATATGACATCCTCGTGAGATTAAGAATCGAAAGGAAGTGAGACTAACAACCATTGAGCAATGAGCATTCAGTGTTAACGAGTATGCATATGAAGGGCTGAAGGCACAACAGTATGGTACTCATCAATCATAAATGGCATCGATGGAGCGGACTACCAAATAATCCGCTTCGTAAATCGCTGTGCGGGGTAAATTGAACTGAATTTTGTCAACAGCCACAAGCACACAACTAGCACAGAACATATAACCGAATCAACTGCGACCGCTAGTCCGCATGAATACAAAACACATTGGGCTAACGAGCTCACTTGTACGAGCAGGAGGCGCAGAATTGCAGCTCGACGGTGGTTCCGTAACCAGCTCCATCCAAATGCGGCTGCTGCAATTGCGCCATAAACAGCAAATCAACCGTTTAGATCGGAGCACGAAAGCTCGGGGCTCGGGCTAGGGGTTAGCGACCCACCTGTATGGCCGCCGCGGCGGGATCGGGGTGATGGTGGTGCGGCGGGTGAGGGTGGTGGTCGTGCGGGGGGTGAGGGTGGTGGTGCGGCGGGTGGGGATGGTGGTGGTGTGGGGGATGCGGGCGGTGAGGCGGATGAGGATGATGCGGCGGGTGGGGGTGGGGGTGGTGATGGGGGTGCCGGAGATGCGGCGGCGGCGGCGCGAAGATGTGGGAGAGGTCGGAGAAGAAGAGGAGCGCGGGGAGGCCAACGAGGAGGAGCTGCACGCGGTCCATGGCTACGGCACTTCGCGTCGCCTCCTCCAACCACCACCTCTCCTCGCCGCCTGCCTTTTTGGGAGCGACGCGGACTCGCTCCGGGAGGCGACGAAGCTTCCCCTTGTCACACTGACAGGTGGGCTTCGAATAGTGGGCCCCGGTTGTCAGTGTGGGTTCATACGAATCGCGGGAACAAGGCCGGGGATCTTTTGTGGAGGTGAAGGCCACCTCGCTCTGATTGGATCGTGCCGTGCTCTGCAAGACTGGTTGGGCTACTGGCCTGATAGCCCGCTTGGCTCCTAGCCCATTTGGCAGAATTAAGCATTAAGCCCAGTATTTGAATGGGCTAATGACTTCCATCATAAAGTTTGGTCCAGCTAAAGTTTGTTTAGAGAGAAATATTTAGTTTGGGATGAATTTTTATTGAGGTAAGCTTATCTAATATTTTCGATATTAGATGAGCTTACCACAATAAAAATTATAGAACACAATCATTCTATCTAGAGCATAATGATGATAGTAGATCTAAGCTCTCATCAAAATTAGAACATCGCGTCCTTAAAAACTATGATAGAAACATCACATCTTATCTCGTTCGTTAACCAAACATTCTTACCAGCAGCAAAATTCGTTGTATGAGATGTTTTTCGTCGATTATCATATGACAATATTTTTTTACCACATAAGTATATTTATTTACTTTAATATTGATGATAGGAACCTGACAATGATCTCAACACCCAACAAAACTGTGTGGTTAATAAATTTGTGGTAGACTGCTAGGAGGGCGTAACTGCTAACAGTGTAACCCGCTTCACACGCGAACAAGTTTTTCCCGACATGCCGACATGCAATAAGTAAGTTCACCTCTTGCACGCCGTAAAAAATACAATCCGGTGGAATGTGAATAACTGAAACGAGCGACCAGACGCAATCATTAACCCGGTCGAGTCTGTCTCAGCTTGTATGGTCGGACAAGTTGGCACCACTTCAGTAGCCGCAGTCGGCCAGCGACCTCGGACAGGTTTTCGTTGGGTGCTGGCCTAAAATTTAATAATACTACATTTTAATTAAAATTTAATACTATCAGATTTTAGTATGATAGAGTTCGAAAAACATTTAGTTTAGAGCTATAATAGACAAATATACGAAAGATATTAAAATTTTAGCACATTTTTTATGGTTTGTTTGGATTGCTATTTATATACTATTTTAAAAGAAGCTAGTGGTGGTGAGTCTGTCACCTCTACCATTCCTTCTCACAATAAACCAAAACTCTCCGACTTCAGCTTCGCTCGTCTTTATTTACATAATATTTTTTAATATTGAGTAGTACCAAACATTAAGTACATTGCTAAGGTAGCTATACAAACGTGTCCACCACGAGCAAAACCCCACATCCACCGCCATGGAACGGAAACTAATAAGTTTTGGTCCACGGCGAGCATGACGAATTCAATCCTACGCACGCGTCGTGACAGTACATGCGCCAGCTAGCGTTTTAAGACTAACCCAATGCTATTAAATATCACATGTAGTTTCTATATCTTATCTATTATTTTTTAAAATCTATTTATCTTAATACACATATTATTGATTTAATATAATAATTTATTTTCACTCGTCTCTGATCCTATTTGTTAGGTAGAAACTCTTATATAAATCTAGTTTTATTTTTTAATTTAATATATTACCACATCATTCTAATTAAAGTATTAAGATTGTCCTATGCAAGGACGAAAGCAATCAGTCCATCAGTTAGGTGGTTGATAAATCGAGCTGTTATTAAAGCTTAGATTAGCGCTTGGCGCCAATGATTAGGAGGAGGCGCCCTCTTTTTGGCGGGAGTGGGGCACCGCATGATGGCGGCCGGCGTGAAAAGGAGGCGTAAAGCTCGGCCCGCTTGTTCAAGCCGAGTTTGGTACGCGCACTGATTGTTTCTCTTGGTCTCCTCTCCTCATCTGCAGGGCAGAGAGAGATTTGAGGCGTGCTTGGCTACTATTTTCAATCAGCTTTTGCCTACAAATATTAAAAGTTAAATTAAACAACTTAACCTAGTAATTCAGATATATAAAAAGCAATCAAATTTTAAGTGTAAAATAAAAAATATGTATATCTAGATTCTCAATCTATTATAGTTGAACATACCATTATAAAGCTATATGTTAGTTATATCCTATGCCATGCATAAGTAACATTAATTCATCTGTTTTTAGCGGCTCATAGCATATTTTACTAATTCATAGCTCACAGTTGTTCTTTAATTCTACGTCTCAATTAAACATAATTTTACAGTTGATTTGTAGATTTTGATTGGTTGGTAATGGAGGCCCTAAAACTTTGACTAGTGTATGTATATGAATTAACTCTTATAAAATTTATATAAAAATCTTTTGTTTTAAAATAAGGTTCAGTAGCTATTGCGTAGAGAAACAACATAATTTTATGTTCAGAAACGTTGGAAGGGGCGTAGAGGATATTTGAATGTGAACATCTGGACATTGACATTTGGTTCCAACTAGCAGATAGAGTCCGTTTTATACGGAGGTATGTATGTGAAGACAAAAACCGGTTGTGACCACGGTACAGGGCAGAGTTTGGCGTTGCTCTAGGAATCTTTGGGAGGAGGGCTGAGGGCACCTGGGCCATGCTTAAGTCACTCGTAAATCATATGTCCGGTTCGAGTGATAATTTCTGTGGCTACACACGAGTGTTACGGCTTAAATCGATAGTAATCATGGATGTATACTTTTGCTCAGGATAAGGTATGTTTCGTGTAGTTTTCCAAACAGTTTCTCCGTTAAAATGTTAAAAATTGATTAAGTATAGAATAAAATTAGTTTTTTAATCATAACATTTTTACCAGCACTAAGTAAAAATTGTATATCCCACATATTTTACAACTTCACGCTTTATACCGCTCAATTACTATACATGTTTATATAAACTTATTGTATTCGCTATTAATTAAGATATAAATTATTATTTTCTATTGTTCTTTATATAATTACTCTACCGTAGATCAACGATTACTCTAACTAAATAATTTTATAACTGTTTTGATTGCGCAGCCCGTAATATAAGATTTGCACTATCTAAGGAGTACACAACAATTCCTTTTTTAACGGAGTATGCAACAATTTCTTTTTAATGGAGTATGCAATAATTTCTACCATAATCTTGATTAAATTAAACCTTAAACAATCGCAAATGCCCTTGTTTTTCTCCCTCGATTATCCGATTCCTCTCTGTCACCTCCACCGCCGTCGTCTCCGGAGCCGGTCAAACTCGCCGACGACCATGGCGGCATGGCCCCCCAGGCCCCCACTACCCCGGACTCCCTGAAAAAAAAAGGCCCACGCCGTGGCCCCACAGGTCAGTGACTCGCAGATCCAGAGTAACGCCACGTGGGAACGTCCTGTCCCGCACCTCCCCCTGCTAGGTGTCCCCGAAACGCGTCCCCTACGCCTCCTCTATCCCGTTATACCCGACACAGGTCTCGCTGGAACTTGGAGGCCTGCTGGCTGCTGCTCTGCTCTCTCTCTAGTTTCTCTCTCTAGCCCCCTCCTGTGTCCTCTTCCCTCTCCCTCTCCTCCTCCTCCCTCCCCCACTCGCACAGTGCCCAATGCGGACCAAACCCTAGTGCCCCCACCCCTGATCTCGCGCGGACATGGGGAACTGCTGCCGCTCGCCGGCCGCGGCAGCGCGAGAGGACGTGAAGTCGTCGCACTTCCCGGCCTCGGCCGGCGGCGGGAAGAAGAAGCCCCACCAGGCGCGGAACGGGGGCGGCCCGGGGGGTGTAGGAGGGGGAGGCGGCGGCGGCGGGGAGAAGAAGAGGCTGTCGGTGCTCGGGGAGGAGGGATGCGATGTGAGCGGCGGGATCGAGGAGAAGTACGCGCTGGACAGGGAGCTGGGGCGCGGGGAGTTCGGGGTGACGTACCTGTGCATGGATCGGGGCACGCGGGAGCTGCTCGCGTGCAAGTCGATCTCGAAGCGGAAGCTGCGGACGCCGGTGGACGTGGAGGACGTGCGGCGGGAGGTGGCCATCATGCGGCACCTGCCCAAGAGCGCCAGCATCGTGTCGCTGCGGGAGGCGTGCGAGGACGACGGCGCCGTGCACCTCGTCATGGAGCTCTGCGAGGGAGGGGAGCTGTTCGACCGCATCGTCGCGAGGGGGCACTATACGGAGCGCGCGGCGGCCGCGGTCACGCGCACCATCGTCGAGGTCGTGCAGCTCTGCCACCGCCACGGCGTGATCCACCGCGACCTCAAGCCCGAGAACTTCCTCTTCGCCAACAAGAAGGAGAATTCCCCACTCAAGGCCATCGACTTCGGCCTCTCCATCTTCTTCAAGCCTGGTGAGCTCCTGCACAGAGATCCATCCGTGATTTGGACGAACTGCTTTCCGCGCTTTTGGATATTTTTGGGAGTTCTCGCAGTCGCAGGATGGGTAGGTTGGTAGCCGGTTTGGTGGAATTCACTGTACTCTGTAGTGGTCGTTGCTGTAGCTGAGTGCTATGTTCTTGCTTGCGTAATGTGTCGAGAACTTGTTCTCTTTTGGTAGGACTTCTTTAGATCAATAGATGTAACTTTTGGAACAAACTAGATGCACTCGCTCTGTAGCATAATGTACATTCATGATTTTGTTTCGACAGCCGGCGGGCCTCCATTCTCTCGAATTTTAGTGTAGCTTGAAGTGTTGTGAGTTCAGATATTTGAATCTTATGAGCTAGGTTGACTTGTTGAGTGGTTGCTGCTTTTGGAATTTGGAAAGTATCAGTGGGAGCAGACGTCACATAACTATTTCCAAATATAGTGTCTTGATGCTGCCCTTATACCAAGTACTGCGTGCTGATTCCTTATTCAACTTGAGCTCAGTCGTTTTGAGTAATAAGATTATTCAGCACAGCAATTATTGGGGGTTAGGGTTCTGAGCAGTATAGTTCAACATTCAATCAACTCTTATTATAGTTCGTTTTTATTAACTAATTAATTTGGCATCAATGATCTTGATTGTTTATTTACATTACAATGTACACTTTTCACACTGAAACATTAATAATATGCTACAGGAGATTTGAAGCTGTGCCTATGCCAGTTCTTTACAGTGTTGCTCCTTGCCTCCTTTATGTTTCATTTTTCTCAATAGGAACTGTTCATCCATTTCAATTCCCTGCCTCTTGTCCTCTGGTTGAAATTTAATAAACATTTAACTACTTGGACTACAAATTTCCAGTGAATCTATCTTTGCTTCTATGGATTCTCAGATTTCTACATAATATTTCACACTAAATCAGCATGAATCTTATAGAGTTCTGTTGTGTTATGGCAAGCTACTTCACTCGTATCATGTGGCGTTCATGCAATTAATTTCGTCCGCCTAGTTTCCATTGCCGTACTAGTCTTCCTCGTTTGGTAGAAAAAAGTATTTTTTAGCCAGGTAGATAAGTTATTTTAGATTAACATGTGGAACAACGTAAAAATACTCTAGCTACCAATTTGTCATAGCTAAAACCTTCAAGCGTTTCTAAAAAAAGAGTAGAACTAGAATCTTCAGATTTGTGATTTGTGTTGATTTGCTTGCTTTTGATTATTGGAGGCATAAATGCTTTAAGGTGTCATCAAGACTGAGATTAGTTGTACTATGCAGCAACATACTAATGGTGCTATAGTAGCATAGTAGTAGCCTTGTAGGTAGTAGGAAATATCAATCAAGCCTTCTAATATCACTCTCTTCTCTTGTAATATTCTGTTGAGCTAGTAATATCTCTATATTGTGGGATTGTTTATTCTCATTTCAGTACATATCATACAATCAATTATTGAATCATCTGGAATTTTTGACGATCAGCTTCTTTTAGTAACACACCTTTAACCTTTCCCTGCGAAATATCTGTATTGTATGTATTGAAACATGCATGTATTTAATCTGATCCACTATTTGATTGTTCAGGTGAAAAATTTTCTGAAATTGTGGGAAGTCCATATTACATGGCTCCTGAAGTGCTGAAGAGAAACTATGGACCTGAAATAGACATCTGGAGTGCTGGTGTCATCTTGTATATATTGCTGTGCGGTGTTCCTCCTTTTTGGGCTGGTACTTTGCCTTTTCTTTATGAAAACCTTAAATCATGTAGCTTTGTTCTTTTACAAAGTCTTACCAAGCAAAACTGCAGAGACTGAGCAAGGAGTTGCACAAGCTATACTTCGCGGAAATATAGATTTTAAGCGAGAACCATGGCCTAATGTTTCTGATAATGCTAAAGATCTAGTTCGGCAGATGCTTCAGCCTGATCCAAAACTCAGGCTAACGGCAAAGCAAGTTCTTGGTAAGTTGCACATAGTGATTTCAAAGCTGGCATAGTGTTAACTGAGCATGACATGTGCTTCCTTTTGGCTATGTGATGCATCTATCACACTGTGTCAAAGCTGGCCATTCAAAGGACCCAGCAGTCTTAGTAGGATCAACTCTAAATAATTGTTAAATGATGTTCTACTACACTTTCTTGCATTTTTCTAATGTGCCGGTGTTGAATTCTGGTAACCTGCTTGAATCCGGTAAAGCATATGTATGTGACACCATGATTTGGAAACCAACAGTTAGAAACTGGATGAAATTGACAAATGTCGATAGTAGAATGAGATGTTTAACTGTTGCTATAAATCCAGGATAAATATGACGTCTTGAATGAACTGTAGTTCATACTGGCAAGGGCTGGATGGAAACAACTTAGAAGATGTGTAAATTCAAAAAAAGATGTAAAAAGAAGCATATGTATTTTCAAAGGCATGGGCAGCAATTGATCCAATTTGAAATTATATATAATATTGTGTTTTAACTTTATGGAGTTGAAGCATGCCAAACACAAACATTTTTAGTGAATTAGACATGTTTGATTTATTTTTCTAATTTTCTTCTTAATGGTTATGCATTTTTATGCACAATCTTTGGTTGCCTATCAAACTGTGAATCATCACAGTCTGCCACACTGTCCACATGCTAAATAACGTGCAAATTATTCATTAATATGTTACCACACTTTTTTTTCTTTGATCGGACAATTTGATATGCATTCATGATATTAACAAACCCTGTTCTACTTATGTTGTCGCAGAGCATACCTGGCTTCAAAATGCTAAGAAGGCTTCAAATGTTCCGCTTGGAGATATTGTAAAGTCGAGGTTGAAACAGTTTTCAAGGATGAACAGATTCAAAAGAAGAGCTCTAAGGGTTTGAATCCTTTTCTTATTGATGTTAATCCCTTCAATAGTCTACCGAAGAAATATATGTTTTACTGATTAAAAACTGATATTAACCAGGTTATTGCTGATCACTTGTCAACCGAAGAGGTTGAGGACATAAAGGACATGTTCAAGGTGATGGATACTGATAATGATGGTATAGTCTCTTATGAAGAGTTAAAGAGTGGAATTGCAAAATTTGGCTCCCATCTTGCAGAATCTGAAGTACAAATGCTCATTGAAGCTGTAAGTAAATTGGAAGCATTTTACTTGCTTGTTCGAATGTTGGTTCAATAAAATTAAATCGGACACAATCTTTGGTGATAGCTGATACTGAATCTCTTTTACATGGTTTTGGCTAATTTTGGTGTCCAATGCAATGTAAAAGTGTCTGCTGTTTTACACCAGATGGTGGAAATAATTGGTCTCTTGTCCCTTTTCCTTCTCTCTCTGCAATAATGGATCAAAGACATAATCAAACTGTCCCATTTCTACAAAGGACATGTCTATTCTAGTCAGTACTTACTTGTAACCACTGAACTTATTTATCTGACAAGTTTAATATATAGATTGTGCTTGCCCAATCATTTACTATTAACCTTAAGTTTTTTCACCTTTTTGGTCCATAGTAAGACAATTGTATGCAATTTTAGAGTCAGACTTGATATTAGGTGGTATAATTTTTTTGTCGTTGTTAGTGAAACAAAAAGTGATTTGCATATCTGATATTTTGAGGTTGGAAAAATAGGTGGATACAAATGGTAGGGGAGCACTAGATTATGGTGAATTTTTGGCCGTTTCACTTCATTTACAAAGGATGGCGAACGATGAGCATCTCCGGCGGGCCTTCCTATTTTTCGACAAGGACGGCAATGGTTATATTGAACCTGAGGAGCTTCAGGAGGCCCTGGTGGAGGATGGGGCAGCTGATAGCATGGATGTAGTAAATGACATATTGCAAGAAGTTGACACTGACAAGGTGACGATTCTCTGACGCTAATAGCAAACTGATACAACCTCCAGATCTTATGTCTTCACTTAACAAGAGTCTTGATTTTATGCTTATGCAGGATGGAAAAATTAGCTATGAAGAATTCGAAGCAATGATGAAGACAGGCACAGATTGGAGAAAGGCGTCACGGCATTATTCAAGAGGACGTTTCAATAGCCTTAGCATAAGGCTTATAAAGGACGGATCTGTAAAATTGGGTAACGAGTGAAGTTGCAGACTTGCAGGTGGTGCTGCCTTTGCTAATCTGCTCTTGCAAGTCTGGCCTTTGGGTCCACTAAGCTGAGACCCTCTTCATTTCTAATGATTATTTTGGCGGTAATTTAGATAGGCAGAGCCCCCCTGATTGGCTTACTCTTGTAAGTAGCTTTCCTAGTACCGCTGATGAGGAGCACGCTCTGAATGCTGCACCAACTGCTGTGCGCTTGCTGGCTTGCCCCTGTTTGATATCTCCTTCACTGTATCCGATGCTACGTGTTGTACAAATATTTGTTGTTTCCTCAAATGCACTTTGTTGATTCGATGGATGCATCTGCATTGGTAAAGAACTAGAGATTCCTAGTAGGACTACCGGACTGGTAGTGCATGCTACAACTTTGAAGCCTTCAACTGCACCGAAACAGCATACTGTC
This sequence comes from Zizania latifolia, assembly GCA_000418225.1. Classification (NCBI taxonomy): domain Eukaryota; kingdom Viridiplantae; phylum Streptophyta; class Magnoliopsida; order Poales; family Poaceae; genus Zizania; species Zizania latifolia. The sequence continues at coordinate 239,343 of KE372770.1, read as the reverse complement.
AGAAGAAAAGAACAAAAAGCAACACGTTGCTACATGTCCACGGAAGGTGTGTATTGGCGTATTGCTACAGTATTGGTACCGTTATTTGGCAGTCTTTGCATTCGATTATCTGACGGGACGCTGTTGCATTCCAGTAGTTTGATTCTGCTGCTGCCAGTATTCAACCACAGGCCAAACTGAAACAGGATTCCGTGCAGTTTAGCACAGTGGAATTCAGACTTTGTTTCTCGAGTCTCGTTTGGTTTTTTGCAATCCAAAGAGTGCAGGTTTAGACTTTGGATTTTTTTTTTCAAGCAGGCATGGGGAAACCGCAGAAAATCATGTGCCTTCTTTTCATTTTCTCTGTTGTGACTAATCATGTCGTGCATGGCAATTAACTTTCATCTACCACTGCTTTCAACTGGAAAAGAAAGTCACGAGAAGAAATACATTTTTCTTCTCTTGGTTTTATTCCCAAATTATATGATAAAGATGAAAGAAGAGATCAAGAACCGGCTGGAAATGTAGCTGGTGCCAAGTTTGGCTCTGTATTTTTCCTGTCGTCTTTCAGAAATTAGCATGCGCAGTGACCTAAAGGTACGGCACGGAGGCTGGGTTGAGGGCCTCGAGACATGGCTTGGCTTGTTTGCTAGTTAAATTTGTTTATCCACGCAAGTGTTAGGTTAGATAAGACATCTTTTTTTAGAAGAAGGGTACGTATGAACTGTTTTGATTGAAAGTCATGTAATGTGATATGAGAACTTTTTCGTAGGTCATCTATTCTAGTATTATTCTCACCCAAACACGTTCAACTTTGAAGTTCTGATAGGATTCAGTGCAAATGTGCTCACGTCCCTTTCACAAGACATTATAATAAAATGGTACATTTCTTTTTAATCAACTAAATTATGTATAATTATTTTTTCCCTTAGTATCATCTAATTATGTGACGGCCACCTTTATTGAATATTAACTAGAAATAATTATCACTGCTATAGGTGTGAATCCTACACTAATATTCAGTAGTTAACTGCAAAAAAGCAGATTATCGTTAATCAATGCTATCCCTAATCACCTGCCTCTCGCGCGCTTCCATCCTCGCGCACGGCCACCCGCCGCCCGCCGGCAACGGGCAACCACACGAAAACCACCATGCCCGCACGTCCTATTTCGCGATGCACCACCACCACCACCCGCCACCACCGACCGATACTCCACCTTCCCCGCTTCTCTCCTCCGGCCCCCCGCTTCCGCCACCACCACAACCCTCACCGCGTACGGGCGCACCGCCGGAGACACCCCATCCGCCGTAGCGTGGTTCACCGCGCCGAGAGGGGGGAGGGGGAGTAGTAGGAGGGGCGAGGTCGGTCGGTCGCACGCGGCGTGACCCGGTCGGCTATGCTTCAGCGTGCGGCGAGCAACGCCTACTCCTGGTGGTGGGCGTCGCTCATGCGCACCACCCAGTCCAAGTGGCTCGACGCCACCCTCCAAGGTACGCACAATGCCGCCGTTCGCTCGCTCGCTCACCTCTCGATCGCCCCCATCGCGCGTGGCGGCGACTTTGCATTGTGAATTTTCAATCCTGTTGTGACGGTGGTGGCTTCTCTGGCTCTGTGTGTGCAGAGATGGAGGACAGGGTGAAGGCCATGCTCAAGCTCATCGGAGCGGACGGCGACTCGTTCGGGAAGAAAGCGGAGCTCTACTTCAAGAGCCGGCCGGAGCTCATCAACCATGTCGAGGAGATGTTCAGATCCTACCAAGCGCTGGCCGACCGCTACGACCGGATATCCAGCGAGCTGCACAAGGCCAACCACACCATTGCCACGACGTTCCCGGACCAGGTCCAGTTCTCCATGCAAGATGGCGACGGAGAAGGGTTCCCCAAGGGGATCTCCGGGATTGATCTGAGCAGCTTCAAATTCCCAGCGCTGGAAGGTTTGCCAATGGGCTCGCATGGTGCTAGCCGGGGAACCAGCCCGGTCCCGAAGAGGGCCCAGGCACACCGGAGGATCACCTCCCACATGAACAAGGACAACGCGCAGGAGGAGATCGACAGGCTGCAAAAGCAAATCCTGCTGCTGCAGACGGAGAAGGAGTTCTTGAGGACCTCTTATGACAGCGCGCTAGGCAGGTATCTGGACATTGAGAGGCAGGTGGCGGAGTTGCAGGACGAAGTTTGCAGCTTGCAAGATGCTTTTAGCATTGGTGCGGCGGCCATTGAAGACAATGAAGCCCGGGCATTGATGGCTGCACGAGCCATCGTGTCTTGTGAGGATACGTTGGTTAACTTGCAGCACCAACAAAAGAGATCAGCTGAAGAGGCGAGAATGGAGTTTACACGATTCGTTGAAGCGAAGAAAAAGCTTGATACCTTCAAAAATGAGTGCCAGCAGCCTCATACACAATGTGATGAACCTGATAACAATGACAAAGAACTCATCAACACACTGCCATCTGCAGATTGTGATGGTTCTGTTCAGAATGAGCTCAGGTTTGACCTGCAGGAAGTATGCCAAAAGGTCAAAGAATTAATTGAACTGCACCCAGAGGTATCTGTGGCGGATTTAGCAGAAAAGGTTGACCGACTTGTGGAGAAGGTAATTGACCTGGAGCTTGCTACCACTTCACAGAACGCTCAGATCAATAGAATGAGGATTGAGATAGATGACTTTCACAAGCGCCTGCAAGCCTTGGAAGAAGACAAGTTGGCTTTGGTTGCTGATTCCAGCAAGTTGGTAGACAGATTGAAGCAAGTCGAAGAGGTTCTTCAAGCAGGCCAACAAATTGGAAAGTCCATACGAAATGGGACAAAGAATATTCATAAAGAAATGACTGAAGCCTGCTGTGAACTTGCTGAATTTGTAGAAAAACTGCACAGACCTGAGCTCCAGAACAGTGGTTTCATGAATTCATCCCTAGAGTCTAAATGTCAAGAAGAGTCAGAAGTAACAAGTCAGTATATCAAGCAACAAACATCCGGTTCATTAGATGGCTCAAAGAATGAAGTGGATAAACACGATGACGGCTCAGAGGGTCCTGTGGTGCAGGAACATCCTGATACAAACGGATCTGACAGTGAGGATAAGATATTATTAGAAGAGTATGTATCTCCCCTTCAGAGATACAAAGATTCAGAGCAGAATCTTTCTGACTCTGAGAAGAAAAACCAACAGTATCATATAGAGTCAATGTCAGAGCTGAAGGATCTGAAGAGTGCCAATGCAATGAAAGACAAGGAGATCCACTCTCTTCGGCGCATGCTAAGTTCTTTGCAGAGAAAGATGAGTGCCTCTTATCCTGAGAAGGTGGAGAAGTCTGAAGAAATATCCAAAATAAGCACTGCTCCTCTAACTGAAGACAAAGAGATTGCGGAGATAGAGGAGTACGTTAAGCAATGCCAAGTTGAAGAACAACTTGCTTCTTCAATTGCTGAGGAAAAATTTAGAGCAGATATTGACAGGGTGTTGGAGGATAACTTGGATTTTTGGTTGAGGTTTAGCACATCATATCATCAAATACAGAATTTCCAAACATCATTTGACAAGCTAAAAGCTGAGATGGGTAAATTGATTGATGCACAGGTACAGTGTGGTGCAGACGGAGTTCCTATCAGTCATCAGGTAGCAAAGCTGGAGTCTGCCGTTCTAGAAAAGAAATTTCGGGATTTGAATACAGACCTTCAAGTTTGGATCGAAAAGAACGTGCTATTAAAAGGAGAATTAGAGAACAGGTTCTCATCACTCTGCGGCATACAAGAGGAGATTTCAAAGATCACCACTCTGGATAATAGCTATGAAGTTCACTCTACCCCTTTCCAAGCTGCAAAATTCCAAGGAGAGGTGCTTAATATGAAACAAGAGAATAACAAAGTTGCTAAAGAGCTAGAAGCTGGGCTGGACCATGTAAGAGGCCTCCAAGTAGAGGTTGGCAGGGTGCTCTTGAAGCTCCGAGAAAATCTTGAGTTATCTATAGCAAGATGCAACCGAGCTCAACTGAACTTCTGTAACCTGTCAACAAAAGCTGGAGTTCCCCTTAGGACTTTCCTGTTTGGCACGAAGCCAAAGAAACCATCACTGTTTTCATGCATGGGTCCAGGGGTGCATAAGCATCACCGTGGCTCGAGGCCTGGGCGTAGATGAGAATGGTTGGATCATCAACTGTCCATATATTGACATTTTAGAAAGAAGAGAGCTTCAATTGATTTGTGGTATATGTGATTTCTCTTAGGCATTAAATGTAAAGAATCCTGCATCTCTTAATCCCAATCTGGCTCACCTTGTCCATGGATTTCTGCGTTGTTACATCCTAATAACAACTTAGCTGTTTTGAAGGAGATAAAATAAATCAAACTAACTGATAAGCTGGCCCAAATTAGGCGTACGACCATCGTCGTTGCACCGATTTTGCAGCTCTCTCTCTCTTCTCCATTTTTCCTTGGAAACACAGAGCTGATGTCCTGTCAGGAAAGTATATAGTGAAACCCCGTCCGTGTGAACAGATTAGATGACTTGATTGGAACAGTATTAATTAAAAAACTGTTCTTTTCCCTGGAATTCGTGCGTTGGCATAAACATAGTATATAAATGTCCTAGTCCTCATGAACACAATCCGTTGTAGTCTAGCTGGTTAGGATACTCGGCTCTCACCCGAGAGACCCGGGTTCGAGTCCCGGCAACGGAATTTTTTCCTTGGTGATGTTTTTATTGCAAATCTCAAGCTTAACACCTGGTTTACTTTTTCCTTGTATCTGACTAATTTGGCTACAAGGGAAGGGATGCTTTTCTGTAAATCTGAAGCTTGACATCTGATTTACTTTTTCCTTGCATCTGATTCATTTGGCTACAAATGTAGTGATGTTTTTTTCTGTAAATCTGAAGCGTAACAGCTGATTGTTTATTCGGTCACTGTCAAGGCTTAGGAGTAGTACATGCAACAGTTTTTCCCCTAAATCTGAAGCTTAATATCTGATTGATTATTGTTTTCTCTCGGTCATTGTCAAGCTTAACATCCTGTCCATGATTACTGATTTACTGGTAGAATCTAGTTCCCTAAAAAACCACGAGCTACCTATATAAGGATGGCCTTATCTCGAAGAAACAAAATAAGGAAGTGATCAAATCAGAATCTCAAGCGATTTGCAGCACTGTGCATGCACTTGCCCCCTAACACTGGCCAGATTCATATATGGGTGCATCCAGCCAATTCCGTCATTAAATCCCGGTGCATCGCAAAATCGCAGATTTTAATCGCAGCAGCTGGAATTAGTATCCTGCTGCATGTGCATCCAATACTCCAACCTGTAGGAGGAAACGCCACGGGTTGAGGCCTATATTTATTGGTTGCCCTCCATGTTCACCAATTTGCCCCGCTCAGTTTGAAGACAATTTCAATGAGGTAAACGAGAGAAAAAGAAGAGGAAAAGAACAACCGAGTTCATCTTTTCTTGACTCGTTTCTCCCCTGTTTTCTTTCTGGTGTGAGTTTGTATTATTTCTCCCAGAAACTCCGTTTGATTTGAAAAGATTTCTGTAACAATACAGATAGCTTTTCTTGTTTGGAACAATACATATAGCCTGATCTTGAGTTGGCATCACGGATACTGGTACTCCGTTTGGAGTGCAGGAATTTCCGTAGATTCGTGCAAGTTTAGATTTTTTTTAATGTAAATTTCATTGTGTTCTGAGTGTGAGCACGAAATCTGTGTGCCATGGATGTCAGGATGGGATAGCTTTGATCTGGTTTGATTTTCAGGGGCTCCGATTGAGGCGGGGAGGTGACAAGGCAGGAGGAGGGTTCCATCAGTCGACGCCATGGCGCTGAGCCAGAGCAAGCAGTTCGGCATCGCCACCGCGTTCTTCGGCGTGCTCTCCTTCGTCTTCGCCATCGTGGCCGAGCTGAAGAAGGTAATAGGGGATGTCGCCGCCGCGCGAACTCCTTTTCGTTCTTCTCCGGCAACGGCGCGCTGAAACGGGAGGCCGTGTTTCTTGTGTTTGTTTGTATGTACGTAGCCGCCTCAGGGGACGCCGGTCAGGGGCAGGGACGTGGTGATCTGCCAGTTCCCGCCGGACCCGACGGTTGCGCTCGGCGCGCTCTCGGTGCTGGCCGCCGCGTGCTGCGCCGGCGTCGGCGCCGTCGCCGTCTTCTTCCCCTACAAAGGCAGGCGCGTCCCGAGGAAGGCCTTCTTCGACTACACCCCGCTCCACGTCTTCTTCCATCTCGCCATGTAAGATCTAAGAAGTAAGAACTAAGAAGAGAAGAGGACGAAAAACGATCAAGAATCGCGCCACCGAAACCCTCCGGCGACAAAAGTTCTGAGCTTCATTCTCTTTTTCTTCCGGTTGTGCAGAGGCATCACGGTGGCCGGGACAGGCATGACGGTGTGGACGACGGCGACCGAGGCCTCGCACCGCGTCCGGAACGTGCACCGCGACCCCGCGTACGCCTGCCCGACGGCCAAGACCGGGGTGCTCGGCGGCGCGGCGTTCCTCAACCTCGACGCGTCGCTCTTCTGGCTTGTCTGCCTCATCCTCGCCGACAACGTCAGGGAGGACTACTTCGACTCCGGCGCGGTCGGCGACGGCGACCGTGTCGCGGGGCTCGATGATAATAAATAACGGCGTGTTAGCTGATCACAGCAATACATCGGAATCTGCATGGCAACATGACGTGTCTGTATATACATTTGTCTGGTCTATCTGCCGAGTTAGTCTGTACACAAATGTGTCTGAATTATGATCCGTATTTGCTGCCGCTGAGGTGAATTTGGCCATCCTTCATAAACCTGAAAGATAAGTAAAATGCTATACATTTGGGAGATTTCTGGTGGATCTTGGATACAAGTTTTGAAGTGGGATACAGTCCCGGTGGTGGGGTTGGGCAGGGTGACGGCGATCCATGCAGCAATATAGGTGCATTTGTTTTATGAGTAAAGTAGAAGGAAACTATTACATCTTACCTCGCTACAGTTTAGTTTAATAACGAAGGATAAAGTCATCTAAGTTTAGAGACTATAAAGTTGTTATTAGTTTTGAGAGAAAAGGATACAGTGAATTATTTAAGCTTGAAAATCATTTAGGAGTACCGCAAAGAGTATGTTTTTTCTCTAAAATAACTAAATTTAAATTTAGGATATTGAAACCCGGTTCTTAGCGATAGGAGCGGATCTATATTGCTACATGAATTTTTTGGAAAATAACTTGATAAATTTATGATAATGTATATAATTAAAATTATGAATCCGCTATTGTTGGTGACAAAACCCGGCCCTACCGTGCACAAGTACTGACTTCACGAGGTTACCTTGGTGAGGTCACGAGGTGAGAGAAGAACGCAGTCGGTGGCTAGCTGCTCGATGAATTCTAAAGCTCACAGTATGTGCCATTGTACCTTGTCCCGAAATCATGATCTATGGAATCCAGCGGACATCTAACGTGGCCTTTAATTGCGGAGAAGCTCAGAAGCAGATGCACCGTGGAGAGGGAAAGCCGTGTGCACCGGCCGCTAGCTAGTAGCACGTACTTGTCTCTTTCGATAACATCAATTCGCGCAAAATTCAGCAAAATGATTCGATTTTAGGTTTAATCTCTCTTGTAATATTATTTCGCTAGACTGCATCTCTGCTTTACATTATTTCAGACGAAGGCTTTTTAATCGCAGGGCTTCTTTTTTTTCTTGTTTATATAGAAATTAAACTATTTTAGCGTGAAATTTCTGAAATAATGTGCTGAAATTCCGGGTTATACCACATAAATATTTCAGAAATTCCTAAATAAATCTCAAAGACCCATACCGAGCCAGGGAGTCAGGAGCCAGAGTCAAGACTCGGGGGGTCAGGACTCAGGACTCGAGGGGTCAGGAGTCAGGACTCGGTAGTCAGCCAGCCGAGCCTAACCCCGTGTCCACCGAAAACCAACTCCTCGCATTGCGGGGACGCAGTCCCCTTTCACCGTTCTGATCTTTTGAAAACTTGGTGGATTATTCGGGATATGGAAACCGACTCGATTTAGATCGTGATCGAAACACGAGATCATGCTGCTCCCATATAAATACCCGTCTATCTGGTCGGTTTCATAGATGAGACACAACAGATTATATCAGAACATATCGATTTGCCTCTCCTCTCTGTTGCGCCGCCACCGTAGTCTACTTCATCCTGTCCACCGGCGTACACCGGCGATACGGAGAGCAGGTCTCCGGAACCTCTCGCTCTTGTGATCCTGCACCGGGAGAGGACGAATAAGGTTTTTAGAAAGCGCTCCGCGCGACTGCTCACGTTTATCACCACGGCGCATCTTCCGTCCACGTCTACCATCGGTCACCGTCGGGTACTGTGATACGACACCAACAGGAGCAACTCTGCATCGACCGTGGTTTCGTCTTTGGCTACCGTACAGTACGTGCGCTACTTTACTATTCAGTTATTGATCATGTTTTGCGAAATCATGATTACTACGTTCAAGTTTACTAGTGTGTTAGATGTGTACACGCTAGTTCTTACGGATGTCATGATTTATCTATTTCAAAAATTAATCTCGTAATTGCCTAATATTCTAACAATCTAAAAAACTTATTATAGCCAATCTGCAATTTATTCAATAGCTGGTTTTGCGGATGCACTAAGGCCGGGAAAATTTTCTGGTGTGCATTTTAAGAGATGGCAAGCAAAGGTCCGTCTCTGGCTTACTGCTATGATTGTATGGGAAACGAGACTTGACAAACTTGAGGACGAACTTTTTGCTGATGAGCAAAAGAAATTCGCTGAGGCCAATAATCTCTTCATGGAATGCATTCCAAACGTGCTCTCTGACCGTCTGTGTGATGTTTACATCACTGTGACAGATGCGAAAGAGTTGTGGGATGCTCTAATAGCAAAATGGGATGCATCAGGCGTAGGAAGTGAACTATATCTTATGGAGAGTTTTCATGACTATAGGATGGTGAATAACCGTTCTGTGGTAGAACAAGCTCATGAGGTTGTGTGCATTGTCAAGGAACTTGACCTCGTCAAGTGTCCTCTATCCGATAAGTTTGTGGCTGGTTGCATAATCGCAAAGTTGTCTTCTTCATGGAGGAACTTCACCACTACTCTAAAACATCAAAGACAAGAGATATCAGTTGAAAACTTGATAGCGTCTCTTGATGTTGAAGAGAAAGTTCGGACAAAGGACGCTTCTAAGAAAGGAGGGGAGGGTTAGTCTAGCGCCGACTTGGTGCAGAAATCCCCACATAGCAAGAGCAAAGGGAAAAATAAGCCTAACAAGGTGATGAAGACCACTACATTTAAGAAAAAAAATAAAGCCGAGTTAAATTGCTTCACTTGTAGTGAACTAGGACATTTCTCCAAAGATTGTCCAGATCACGCAGACCGCAAAGGGCAGTGGACTAAGAATGTCAACATTGTGACAATTGACAATACTAAGGATGGGTATGGTAATCTACCTACTGTTCTATCAGTCTTTTAAACTATCAGCTAGTGGTTTGATACAGGTGTCATGTTCATGTGTGTGCTGACATCTCTATGTTTTCTTCTTACCAGACCGTTCAGGATTCTTTCGTCCTAATGGAGAATGGGTCACATGCTTCTGTTCATGGTGTTGGCACGGTAGATCTGAAGTTTACTTCGAAAAAGATCGTGCAGCTGAGGAACGTGCATCATATCCCTACTATCAACAAGAATCTTGTTAGCGGTTTCGTTTTGTGTAAGGAGAGGTTTAAGGTAGTCTTAGAGCCCAATAAATTAGTCTTGTCGAAACATGGACAATTCATTGGTAAAGGTTATGATTGCGGAGGCCTGTTCTGCTTTTTCCTTTTAGATTTTAGCAATAAGTCAGTGAACCATATTTGTGGCAATATTAATGATGATGCAAGTGTTTGTCATTCTCGTTTATGTCACGTTAATTTTGGCTTGATGTCTCGATTGTCCAGCATGAGTTTAATTCTAAATTTCACCATTGCCAAAGGTTCTAAGTGTCATAGTTGTGTACAATCAAAGCAACCTCGGAAGCCTCACAAGGCTACTGAGAAGAGAAACTTGGCACCTCTAGAATTCATACATTCTGATCTTTACGAGATGAATGGTGTGTTGATAAAGGGTGAAAAGAGATACTTCATGACATTGATTGATGATGCGTCTAGATTTTGTTATGTTTATCTGTTGCGAACTAAGGATGAGGCATTAGACTACTTAAAAATCTGTAAGGCCAAAGTTAAAAATCAACTAGAGAGAAAGATCAATCGTCTAAGGTTTGATCGTGGTGGTGAATATTTTTCCAAAATATTTAATGAATTCTGTGAGGAACACGGTATTATTCATGAGAGGACGCCTCCCTATTCGCCCGAATCAAACGGGGTTGCCGAGAGAAAAACCGCATGCTAATTGACTTGGTTAACGCCATGTTAGATACTGCCGGTTTATCAAAGGCATGGTGGGGGAGGCTTTGTTGACTGTAAGTCATGTCCTGAATAGAGTTCCAAACAAGAATAAAGAACAAACTCCATATGAGATATGGATTAGAAGAAAACCGTTACTTTCTTACTTGCGCACTTGGGGGTGCTTGGCAAAAGTCAATGTCCCAATTGTGAAGAAACGCAAGTTAGGACCTAAGACAGTGGATTGCATCTTTCTAGGATATGTTTAGAATAGCATGGCATATAGATTTTTGGTAATAAAATCTAAGGTGTCTGATATACATGTTGATACTATTTTAGAATCTCGTGATGCAACATTTTTTGAGAATGTGTTTCCTATTAAAGATATGCATAACACTGCTAGATTTTCTACTGAGATAATTCCTGAACCTGATTCACCTGTTAATTTCGAGTCTTCTGAACAACATACTCAGTTTGAGGAAATCCTTGAGAAGGATGACAGTGAAGCTCCTAGGAGGAGTAAGAGACAGATGGTTGTAAAATCCTTTGGTGATGATTTCACTGTGCACCTTGTGGATGACACTTCTACGACCATTGTCGAAGCATATGTATCTCCGGATGCATATGATTGGAAAGAAGCTGTCTATAATGAGATGGACTTGATTCTATCCAATGGTACGTGGGAACTCACTGAACGACCGTACGTTTGCAAAACCGTGGGTGTTCAAGAAGAAGCTTAGGCCTGATGGTACTATTGAGAAGTACAAGGCTCGACTTATGGCCAAATGTTACACACAAAAAGAAGACGAAAACTTTTTCGATACTTATTCATCTATCGCTAGACTGACCACTATCAGAGCATTACTTTCCTTGACTGCTTCATATGGTCTTATTATTCATCAAATGAATGTAAAGACAGCTTTCCTAAATGGAGAGTTGGATGATGAGATCTATATGGATCAACCTGATGGGTTTGTAGTAAAGGGTCAAGAAAGTAAGGTGTGTAAACTATTAAAGTCTTTGTATGGCCTGAAACAAGAGTCTAAGCAGTGGCATGATAAGTTTGACAGGACTTCAACTTCTGTAGGCTTTGTCATAAATGAGGTCGATAGATGTGTATACTATTGACATAGTGGGGACGAAGGAGTTATATTATGTTTGTATGTCGACGACATACTGATCTTTGGCACAAACATTGATGTGATCAATGAAGTCAAATCTTTTCTATCAAAGAGTTTTGATATGAAAGATCTGGGAGAAGCTGATGTTATACTCAACATTAAACTGACTAAGGGCATAAATGGAATTACACTTTTACAATCTCATTATGTGAAGAAGGTCTTAAGCCGGTTCGGCTATAAAGACAGGAAGCCTTCTCCAACACCCTATGATCCTAGTGTGATATTTCGAAATAACAAGATAGCCAAAGATCAACTGAGATACTCTCAGATAATTGGTTCACTCATGTACCTAGCTAGCGTAACAAGACCCGACATATCATTTGCTGTGAGCAAATTGAGCAGCTTCATGTTCAACCTGGGTAGTGATCAATGGCATGCACTTGAAAGGGTTATGCGCTACTTGGTATGTACTATGAGCTATGTGATTCACTATTCTGGGCATCCACGTCTACCATCGGTCACCGTCGGGTACTGTGATCCGACACCAACAGGAGCAACTCTGCACCAACTATGGCTTCGTCTTTGGCTACCGTACAGTACATGCGTTACTTTACTGTTCGATTATTGATCATGTTTTACAAAACCATGATTATTATGTTCAAGTTTACTAGTGTGTTAGATGTGTATACGTTAGTTCTTGCGGATGTCATGTTTTATTTATTTTGAAAATTAATCTCGTAATTGTCTAATATTCTAACATACTGTAACTACAAAATCATACTACTTTATCAGTTATCACTGCTTCCCTCTAACTTAGTGATCCATTTCCAATTTTCTGTCGTGCAACAAACTTCTGTCATGCAACAAACTCCATCAACTTTAAACAAGGACTACCCAACCACATATTTACTCAGTTGACTGTTGCAATTCAGCGAGCGATGCCATCTGTATATAGGATAAGCTCTTATCAGAAACAAAAGAAATGGAGGAGAGAAAGTAAGCAGCAGCAATACAGTATTGTCTAATTAGCATCAACTGAGACTGAAAAAAAAAACTAGAGGAGACATGCCAGCGACCGGTGCTGGTTAGGTTAACAAAACTATAAACAAACCATCCGCCCAAGGCTATGACTATGTAGAATACATGAAATAAAAATATATAGAAATAGTAAAAATACATGAATTGTATGTTATAGCAAATAGAATCTTACAGGAACTGGAACTGGAAACATGTAAATTAGTCTTATTACTTGTATATATACTCACAGAAAACTTGTATGAACTATGAATGAAAAAACTATTAGAAAAGGTTGAGAGGAGAGATAAAGAGAGTGATTTGGATTAAATCAAAACCATGAGGTTTGAGCTCTTGTTTAAAATTCTCCAAATTACAAAGGAAATGATTGATTCCTATGAATTTTTTTAGCTCAATCCTACAATCAAAAAATCAAACATAAAAATTTCCTTTAAAGTTTCAACACTAAGAAAATCCTCTAAAGACTTGTTTGAGAACCCAAAATCCCGACATATTTCATGTAGATGGACTGAGATTTTAGTTATCTATTTAATGTAGATGGGCTGAGATTTTAAAATAAAATCCTGTTCATCCACGTGAATAGACAAAATTATTGGCTTCCAAATAAGCCTAAAGGTTTATTTGGCTGCTATAAATAAACTAAAATCCTAAATAATGATTAGGATTTATGACAGAATGTTATAGAAATCACCGAAGCCACGGTGATAACCAAAAAGCTACCACAAAATTACACCGGTTATCGAAAACCCGGTGTGCGTAGGCGAGCAGGCAGATCCGCAGACAACACACGAGGTGACACACACCTCTGCCGTGCACGGAGGATCGGGATCTCGGTCTCGGCGTCGCGGAGGACACAAGTCACGGAACCCGCACTGAGCCACTGACCAATCCCCATCCCGCCCGCGTGTCAGAGAAGAGAGGGAGAAGGCAAAAGCAGAAACGCGCGGCGCCGGCCACGAGGGTGCTGGTCAGTTGGAGTGGTCATCCCCAAGTCGGCAAGTCCCCGCATTTCTCCCTCCCACCGTACGGACTCACACTAACACTCCTCGGATCCCAATCGCAGTCGCTCCACTCCACCGCCGCCGCCGCCGCCGTTGTCTGCCTGCTGCCGCTGCGGGAGCGAGGAGATGAAGCCCAAGAGCCTCCCGTTCATCGCCTTCGAGCACAAGCGGTGCGTTCCCCGCTCCTCCACCCACGCCGGCGGGCGGGCGGGCCGTTTCCTGGAGTTTTCGCTTTCTCTTCCTCTGGGAGTTTTCGGCCTCTTCCCGTCGCGTGGTTTCTGATTTCTCGGTTTCATGCTCTACGTCGCGTCGGTTTGCCCGCGGCGCGGCGCGGAGACCCCCCGTTTTTTTTTTGCTGAAGTTTTGGGATAATGCGACGGGAGATTGGCTTGTGCCTGTGCGGGGGACTGGGGGAGCGGCGAGTGCTGGATCCGCTCCGCGTACCGGTGGCTGGGATTTAAGCGTATGGTGCATTTTCTGCGGAATTGGCCGAGTTGGGAGCTGCATGATGTTTGGTTTTTGAAGAGATCTGGGTTTCTATGTCCGCATCGTGCTCTAGGACAGTAGGAGCAAACAGTTTCGGGTTTCGATTCTGGCATTGAGTTGCAAAATCACCAAAAATTTGGCGGATATGATTAAACCTAGCGAAATTTGCTCTCTGCTTTTGAATCTAGGAGAGTATACAAGTCTAATAGAACCCTCGGAGTTTTATGCATTACAGATAGTTGCCGTTTCAGAGAAATATTCCTTTCTGACGCTGTGTGATTGGAGCAGGGATGCCTATGGCTTCGCAGTGCGGCCCCAACACTTGCAGCGTTACAAGGAGTATGCAAGCATCTACAAGGTAGAAGACGCGCGCCTGTATTTTTTTAAATCTGCATTGTCTGATCTCGACGAACCGCATGCCTTCTGGTGTTGCGCTTGCAGGAAGAGGAAGAGGAGAGATCCGATAGATGGAAGAATTTTCTGGAGAGGCAGGCCGAACCATCTGGGCAGGATGCGGAGTTTGCACGGACCGCAGAGGAAGGTGAAGCTGCGGCCCGGGTTGTGGAGAACAGCGGAACTGGCAGTTCTGCGTCTCAGCGTGAGAAGGCTGTGCAAGGGCCACACAAGATCGAGATATGGAAGCCAATTAGGCCATCCCTGGGAAACATAGAGCTGATGATGAATCTACGCGTTGAGAAGAAGCAACCATCTGCTAACAGTCTGGGCACAAAGGATGTCGCCCAGCTGGTGAAGGTTCAAGAAGGCAAGTTATCTGAGGATTCAGATGACGAGTTCTACGATGTAGACAAGGTTGAGCCTGGTCAGGAAGTGCACTCAGGTGATAGTGTGAATGCTGACAACGACAGCAGGGGTCAAGAGGAAAATTTTCTTTCCAAGGAAGAGCTGGAGTGTCTAGTCCATGGTGGACTGCCAATGGCTTTGAGAGGAGAGGTGTGGCTTGTGTCATGGAACTGTTCGTTTTGCTCCTTTTTCTAACTTAAGATTTTCAGTCCATTCAACAGCCCCTTGCTTTTATGGTGACAGCTATGGCAAGCCTTTGTTGGTATTGGAGCGCGTAGGGTAAAAGGGTACTATGATAGTCTGCTCGCGGCAGAAGATGAACTAAATAGTAGCAGAGGTCTGCGTTCTTCGACCTCGGATGGTGTCGGGGGAAACTCTGAAGTACCTTTAGCATTTTCTTCTGAAAAGTGTAAAGGGCAAATAGAGAAGGTAGGTCGCTGAATCCATAATCCATTTTATCCTTTTTTATATAAAAGGTACAGTAGTTGTGCCCATTTTTATGGGTGGCTATGATTTTTTTCCTTTAACGATTTTTATCTGGAAAGTCTGACAGCAAGTCCTATCCGCCATATTTGGGCTCCTTATAGGACTTGCCTAGAACTTTCCCGGGTCATCCTGCTCTAGATGAGGATGGAAGGAATGCTTTGAGACGCCTACTTCTAGCCTATGCTAGACACAATCCGACAGTCGGTTACTGCCAGGTAAATGTGCCTGTTAATTCTGATCCACAGTATATCCTCTATCTTGCTGGAAGTCTCTGTAACAACAATTGATTCCAAGTGTTACTATAATATAATATAGTTGAGGAACTCTTGTACTCGGACAGATACAAACTCTTTTCTTAGCATGTCTTTTGAATACTGTAGGCAATGAACTTCTTTGCTGGTCTCTTACTTCTATTGATGCCAGAGGAGAATGCATTTTGGTACACGCCCTCATGCCAGTTGTTGTACTATTATTTGTGGTTTCATTGATCTAAAATATGATGATAGTTGAATTAATAATCTGCTAAAGCCATTGATGGTGTAACAGGACACTGGTAGGAATTATTGATGACTATTTTGATGGGTACTTTTCTGAAGAAATGATTGAGTCACAGGTGTTGTGATCTTTTTCCTTTTTAATTGCTTGAAAGTTGGAACTGCTCTTTTGATTCAATCTTATGCGAGATGAACTTTGGGTTGTCATCCAGGTGGATCAGCTTGTTTTAGAGGAGTTAGTCCGAGAAAAATTCCCAAAACTAGGTTCGCAACTTGTTCCAAATATGATATTGGTGTGGGGAAACTCATTTAGCTAGTAACTGCAAAAATATAAGAATTAAGCTTGATATCCTTTTTTATGCAGCAAATCACCTGGATTACCTTGGTCTTCAAGTTGCATGGGTTACTGGACCATGGTTCCTATCCATTTTCACCAATGTGCTTCCCTGGGAGAGTGGTTAGATTTTACCTTTATGTTGTTTTTCAACATTTGTTGCTTGTAGGAAAACATGCTTTAATTGTATGCCTTAGCTAACTCTACAGAATTACCTCCACAAAGCACATTGATGATACATTATCGCATTTATTTCATTCTGGTGTACTCACTGAGACTGAATATGTGAACAACTCTAATCTCATGAAGGAATATATCAATTATAACCCCTTGTTAGGGAACATGAGTAGACGATGCAGATCCAAGTTATCTTTATTAGTAGGGAGAAGTAGAACACGACTTGCACGAAAGTATTTTACCGTGTTTTTCTTACACCTTATGTGATGGGTATGGCATACCAAGGAATACATGAAAATGTTCTATACTATAGTCAATTACATTTATTATTGGTTACCTCTATCATCTATGTAAGCATAACTTTGTTTGGTATATCAGTCTCATACACATTCTGTTTGGAAAAGAATGACATCATGTTCATTTCCATATGCTGTTTGTAAATTTTCAGTTCTCCGTGTCTGGGATGTGCTTCTGTTTGACGGGAATCGTGTGATGCTTTTCCGGACAGCTCTTGCACTACTAGAGTTTTACGGTACTGGGCCATGCTTCCGATTCATCATAATTTCCTAAAATAAAACAACAATATGCTTAGTCAGCTTACAGCATAAGTCCATTTCATGGACCGACTGGGTTCTGATGTTTGTGTTAAACTGTTAATTGCAGGTCCTGCACTTGTGACCACAAAAGATGCCGGTGACGCAGTTACCCTTTTGCAGTCTTTAGCTGGCTCCACTTTTGACAGCAGCCAACTTGTCTTAACAGCTCGCATGGGGTATCAGTCTGTAGATGAAACAGGATTGCAAGAGTTAAGGAATAAACATCGGCCATCTGTTATATCTTCAATGGAAGAAAGAGTGAAAGGTCTTGGTGCCTTGGACACCAACTGTCTTGCATCAAAGCTGTATAACTTCAAACGTGATCCTGAACCACTGGTGTCATTAAGTAATTCACCAGACCAAATGAGTGATGTGGGAGATGGGGATGCCAACCCAGACAGTGATTCTGGAAATTTGGAAGATACATATGGCAGTCTGACAGTTAGTTCTGAGATTGAAACTTTACCGGACCCGAAGGACCAGGTAGCCATCTCAGTCATACAGTACAAGATTTAGTATCATACTCAAGACCTCAAGTGGCTGTCGTAGATTTCTAGTTTGAATCACTGCAAATCTTCTTACCTGATTTACTCTTATTACTTTAGATCTCCTGGCTGAAGTTTGAATTATGCCGATTGCTAGAGGAGAGAAGATCAGCTGTTCTCAGGTATGTTTTCTATATTGTCATGATTGTAAATTGTCATAGCTTGCAGGAAAAAGCTCTTTAGGTCTGTTTTTCGTGATTTCAAAATATACATGTTTGCATTTGATATCTTAGGTGAGATGATCATCTTCTTCTTCTTCTTCTTCAAAGTCTTTCAATCCCAAGCAAGTTGGGGTAGGCTAGAGTTAAAATCCAAACTTGGGTTTCATCTCCATTTGAGTGGCTAGGTTTTCCATTGGTATCTTATGTGAGATGCACTTTTAAATAGTTTTATGGTTCTTGCAACTATTCCAAGTTTTCTAATGATAGCTGGGGGCTAGACTGAAGCTGGTAAATGCTGGCATCCCACTGCAGACTGCATGACCAATTGAAACTTCACCATAATTTAGTTAAACAAGACAGCTTATTTTAGTTACAAGTCAGCCGAAACATGACTAACTATAACGTTTTGTTGTATCCACATAAATCTGCCACAAGTTTGTTTTTACCATGCAAAATCAGACTAGGATTTCTCTAACTTCCAAAAAAATAGTCTTAGATTGGGTAGGTTAAACTGGCAGTGGATGTTTTACCTTTATCAGTCCCTGAGTTCTGATCTGGTTTTCTACAACTCTATGTGAATCATTTATTAAGTACTTGTTTAGAAATGGCAATGGTAAATTAATAAATTATTGACTGCTGCATATGTTTGTACGAACGTGTTATTGCTATTGTTGCTTGTGGACTGGAACTGTGTATGACAAGATGTCTGTATGTAACTTGGGGATGCATCTACCAGTGAAATTTTTCTGTTTTGCGGTAAGTCTTGAATAATTAGTTCCATTTCCTTCTTTTTGATATCCAGAGCTGATGAACTAGAGACGGCATTGATGGAAATGGTTAAGCAAGATAATAGGCGGCAATTAAGTGCAAAGGTATAGCCAGGAGAAAAATGTTCCTTTGTGTCAATACTCAATAGTCTGAATGCAAGGTCATATTGATGATGTTCCGTATAACTTTTACCATGCTTTTATTTCAATTATATATACTGTTTTTAAAAAATAATCATTTTACCAAATTAGAAATGGTGCAAGATTTATGTAGCAGATGCACTTTGTTTTCTAATAGCCATTAAACAAATTATAACCAACACCAATATATCATAAATTTAGCATAGAGCTAAAAATCTCCAGTTTTCTAACATGTGTGAATATCCCTTCTCTTTTAGGTTGAGCAGTTGGAACAAGAATTGTCTGAACTAAGACAGACCCTATCGGACAAGCAGGAACAAGAGCAAGCAATGTTTCAGGTAGAGTTGACACTCATTAATATTCTAGATAGATATTTCTACCATGTGATAGCCCCTTACCAGGAATTATATTGAAGGTACTGATGCGTGTGGAACAAGAGCTGAAAATTGCAGAGGAAGCACGGATCTCTGCTGAGCAGGATGCTGCAGCCCAGAGATATGCTGTTAATGTGCTGCAGGTTAGTCAGCACTAAGCAAACTCTATTCGTCCTTCCCAGATCATATTTTCTTTTTCTTAATAATAACTTGTTTTTATCTGAAATAACCAAAATCATAGTCATGTTATACACAGATTACACATTTACATGCACACAAGCAAATATCATAACCTATTCATATCTTTTGGGCTCAAAACATATGTATATGCTTTTGTTTTTCTGTTTATTGTTTGAACTAGTAAGGCTTGCCTTATTGAAGAGCAGAGATCCAGTTTCTCTTTTATTCTTATTTGTTATCACTCACCATGAAATCTATCATTATTAACATGCAGTGAAGTAAGCAATATGCTTGCTTTATGATCTCTTCTCTATATTCTTGATTTCTTGTAGTATTGCATTCTCACCAGACCCTGACACATTTATAGGAAAAGTATGAGGAAGCTATGGCTTCACTCGCCAAAATGGAGAACAGAGCAGTAATGGCAGAGACAATGTTGGAGGCCACATTGCAGTACCAATCTAGCCAGCAAAAGGCACTTCTTTCCCCTTTGCCTTCTCCAAGGTATCTGAATTTTGCACCTTGGAATGTTATTACTACCTTGTGCTATTCTACTGCTTAAACACATCAACTGTAATTCACTTATGATTTCTATGCTATTTGAATGTTGAACATCCTTCGTGTTAGCTTTTGGAACATATCTAAGGTTGTTAATGTGCAACTATGACAGCTCGATTTCCTGAAAATTAACAAAGCATACTATCATGATGATGCATTAATGTTAAAATTAATTTCACCTTATTGATGTTATTCAGTGTTCCATTATTGACACTTGCTTGGCCCAATTCCCCCTCTAGAACATCCATGTCAGCTGCATCCCCTGGTCGAGTGATCCATGATTCATCACAGGAGTTCCAGCCCAGAAAAATAAACTTGCTCTCACCGTTTTCTCTGAGCTGGCGTGATAAGAACAAGGTAATTCTTCTGACCAATATAGATAAGATACTGAAACATTAGGCATCCTGTATGTGCCTGCACCAGCTTTTGTTTAGTTAAACAGGCTTACATACGTAGATAATGTTTAGTCTGATAATCCCCATCCTTGAGTTAAAACAGTGTCTTATTATCTACTGTTTAATGTCCTGTAAATACATAAACTTCTATCATGTCATCACTACAATATTTGGCTGCAAATTGCAGCAACATGATGCATGGTTATACTTCACAATTCCTAGCAAGTCGTCCATTTCTTGCCACCAAGGTTGCATGGAAATCTAATCACTTATATTCGGTTATATACTGACATGTCAGCATGGGTTCTTCACAGGGAAAACAGAACAATGTTGATGATTGTGCCAAGATTACGGACAGTCGCGATCAAAGGGAAGACATAACCAACGATGACGATAAACAGGGAGAAACGCCAAAACTGGATGTTGAAGAGACCACCATCAGTTCACCCAGAGGAGATCACAAGCTGAGCGTAGAGGTGCCAAAAGAAGACAGCGATCTTTTCCAAGAAATCACGAATGATATGAATGGACAGCATGAACTGTTGCAAGAAATACAACTGGATTGATAATAACAAAGCAACCCTTTTCCATATATCTTCACCACTAGGAGATTCTTTTTATCAGACCTTAAAGTGGTTGTTGAGAGAGTGAACCCTGGATGGCTTCAAGGTTTCGAACATGGTCATCGCTGTGCCTATTTTTTGCTCTGCCTCCTCCCTTTTCATGTTTCTTTTTTCCCACTACCACTCTTTTAGTTTTAGGTCTATAGCACCTTCCTTCTCTCCATTATTACTCGAGAAGACAAAAAGGGGCAAGTTATATGGTTATCCATTAGCTGTCACCTTTCGATGTAAATGCAACCGCGAAAATTACCAAATGTACAAACATACTGTGCAATTATGGCATGCTTGTTGCGAATTATCATTTCTGCTGGTGACGGCGTGATTGTCTTGTCAAAGACAGGGATCTTCCTCAGTTTTGGACTTAATTTTAAATTTTTGAGCTGTGTGGCACTCCTAGCCAAGTTTTTGCGGATGTGCTTGCTTCCTGAAGCCAACCTGAAGTGTGTATACGTATCGTGGTAGTGGTCTTCGCAGTAGCTAAAATCATAGCTGAGTTGGACGGTCAAAGTCATTTAATCAACGGTGTGCTTGCAAAGACAAGAATCAGTCTCCCTTATTCCCCTTAAGATTATTATTAAGACTCGGGTCTTTTTGACTGGAGCATTAAGCTGTGATTGCTGGCTTGGCACCAGCAGAGATTCCAATGTCCATACTTGCTCCTTTTCCTTTGGTTACTATTCTCTGGCCATATTTTCAATAATTGAAGAGTAAGGAACTAAGGTCAGTTCGGAGGAGCTGTTCTATACCTTTTTGAAGAAGAAAACAAGGAATAATCACAGGTAAATTTGTTGTAAAAAAATATCTATGCTGGGATTTTGAGCCTTGGTCTCCTCTCTCCTGAACATCCTGACCAGTTGGGCTACAACATGGTCGGTTAATACTGAACTTGAAATCCATACATCTTGGCACTACCCAAGTAAACTAATGTTTTCAGAGGTTGCTTCTCCAACACCTGTCTACTTCAGTCAAAGAATCCATTTCCCATTCACAGACACCCCAATTCCAACCTTGACTGTGGCATTGTGAGCTGCGGATGAAGAGGCCAGCTCCATGCCAACCATGGGTAAGGTTGCCGTAAAAAGCCTACGAAGACTTGCTGGATGGTCTCGTATAACATTCATACGGTGGAATATAAATATAAAGTGAATTGTTTATTTTTTCTCATCAGCTTAAGTTTTTAAATTGAACTGGTCGATACATACAACTTAATATGGTATCAGAGCCAGAGACCTTAAATTTAAATCCTAGCTAGCATGTAATTAAATAAAAATTACAGCTCACTCCTATATCTCACTTGAGACTTAGTCTCGCGTGAAGAGTGTTGGAAACTTGAAATATAAAATGAATTGATTGTTTTTTCTTATCATCTTAAACTTTTAGATTGAACTGATCGGTAGACACCAACCACTCCATTTGATTGAGACAGACAGCTGAGACAAGTGAGTCACTATCCAGCCAGTGTACATATATACACATACACACACAGAGAGAGATGCAGACCATAGGTGGAGAGTATGGAGTTCTCCACTACCACCTCTCTTCTCTGAAAACAACTGGTTCATATGGTGATCACATTCTTCTCCGAGGTAATCAAGAGCATCTTGCCACAATTCATGGTGTACGTGTACCTTTGCGATGTGCTCACCTGAGGCCAGCCATTTGGTTTTCTTGTTCAGATTTCATCAATGGCAGATGAAGCGAAGGCGCATTCGGCGGAGGGAAGCGGGAGGAAGCTACCGAAGAGGGGGCAGATAAAAGCCAAGATCTTCAAGTCTGTTTTCGCGTCGCTTGCAGCACTAGCTTCCAAGATCAAAGACAAGAAGAAGTTATAGGAGATGTACATTTGGACCTCTAGTAATCTTCATGTATTGAGCTGCATCCGGCCATCCAGCAATCTTCATGTATTTGATGAAAGAAATAAAATCTGACATTGAAAACTGCATGCTGCATGCTTAGCATAGAGTGCACATGCTTTCATGTTTTCGTCCAAAAGAGAGCTACACGAATCTTACCGTAGTCGAGGGAAGTGGAGAGAATCAACAGCTAAAATATGAATCTGTTTACTCACTTCAGATTGTCAGGAAAATCGAACTATTCTCCCTGTCAAATCAAATGGAACGTGCTTAATCCTCTTCTGAAAATCCACAAATGTCTAATTAGTTTGGCGAGCTGGCAACGCACGGATTAAGCATGTGCATGAATCAGAGATGACAACTGAAAAGAAGAGAGGTGAGCGAACGAGAAAAGCGACTCGTAAGAATTGAAGCGAGTAGACTTGACTAGGGTTTTGACTCGACAAGTTATTGTCGGTATAAGCAGAGCAGGCATGCATCCAAACCGTGCAAATCTGTAATCTTCAACGGGTTGCTAGTGGAAGGGACCCCACATATCAGGCCTTCGGCCGACAGGATTTTCGACAAAATTTGGAAGAACAGAGACATGTCGGGACTCGAGCAAAATGAAGGGCACGTAGGATTTTGCATCTGCATGGCGATGACGAAGAGAATTTTCTCTGAAATAGGAGCATATAAACTCTATTAGTTTAACAGCGTGATGACTCACGTATTTATACGTATAAGCTCTATTAGTTTGACATAAAACTACCGTGATTACTCACATATTTACGTGGTTAGTATACGTGCATTTTATTTGGTCCCAGAGCTTTCTTATGCAAACTTTTGTTTTTTTAATTCTATATGTTGCAAATTTTTATATCCATACTCTTACTCATATTTTCCCTTGTTTTTAGATCTGAATCACCGTAATCTAACCTATTCTAGTCGTATTCCACTCGGTTCAAACTCCTATTTTTTTTGTTAATTCTAGACTCATTATAATTTAACAATTATCTTTTTCTCCGATCGTGATAATTTGTAGTCATCTAGGGCAAACATGTTAGCTTCTTTCCAACTAACTTGTATTAATTATAGGGATATCCTCCGACGTCCTAAGTTTTCAAAAAAAAATCGGACGATATTTCAATATTCAGTGAACAATATTTTATTAATTGATAAAAATATTTCAGTAACATAAATAGAGTGAAACACAGTCAAAATTAAGTTAAAATATTTTACTCTCATATATAAAATATTAAGTTTCAACTATTCAAACGTAACAAGGGTGTTTACAATTGGAATTCCATCAGTTTTTCTAGAGAGGGGATGGTAGTATCCCACTATGTGCAGATTTTTATCTTTCAGATGCGTCAGAAAAAATGTTGAAGTGCATGTATCTGACTCTTTTGCACTTTGGCATCGCATTCTGATCCATTTGGATATCATAAAGATGAAAATATTCTTCTAGATCGAGTTTCTGTCAAGTGTAAACAAACGTGGAGCAGTATAAAGTTGTGGCATGAGTGCATAGCTTGTCTTGTTTTTCTTCTTCTTTTTTGAGGTCGAGTTCATAGCCAGTGATGAAAAGGTTGTAGTTATCTACAGACTACAGCCACAGCTGGCTAGACCTGCACGCATTCATTTGACACTTCAGTAAGAAAGCGAAGGCAATTCACTTAATTAACCCAGGGAAATCTGCTTGCAATTCGGAACTGCACTGATCAGCGGTAACGTGTGAACCCTGCGTTTGTGATCCCGTACTTTGTAATCCCAATACTGAAAGAGAAACTTCCCGGATGAAGGGAAGCTTACCATACAATTTTTTTTTATCGTTGTATTATAATTTTTTTTATATTCTTGTTTTTTCTAGATTTGTCAAAACAATTGGTTTTCGACGTAAATCGGTTGGTTACTAAGGTTGATCGACCAGTTTATAATGACAAACAACTGAGCCAAATCGCTCGGTAAACATTCAGTTCGTTCACACGGATTTTTTTTAAATTTGAATTTTGGCTAAATTCCAGAAGTTGTGTCGGACCATGAACGGTTTTTAAAACACTGATCCCAATAACTGAACAGATAGTAACAACAAAGCACCAAAGCAAAATTCAGGCCCTTGCCTGAGCTTGGAGTCGTGCGTCTAAAAATTTTAGAATTCAGCGATGCCAGTGGCTGATTCTGTCGTCCTCATCGACCTCATGTTAACATCAGGCATAAGTTCCCTTTTTTACTCAGCTCCTTGATCACGTTCACACCAGGAGATCCCCTGCATGGCACAGAAGAAGGATCAAAAGTATACATTATTGGTCCATTTTTCAAAAATTCTCATCCCTACAAATATCTAGTTGGCTGATCTAAGTATCTAGCTAACTGGTCTGAGTATTTAGCTGGTGAGAAACTGATGTTTCCTAGCTTTTAGATTATAGTTCATTTATAGATTTCGCAGCTACTGATTCTCATAATTTAGATCTAAAATTTAGACCGTTTATTTCAACTTCAGATTCTAAAAATAACTGTAGTCGTCAGAAGCTAAAATAAACAGCTTTACGTCAGAGATACAGATTGTCTATAAATACTTCCTGCCTCCTCGCCCCCTCGCCACCATCAGAGCACTTGGCCTCAAAACACACTCACACACTGCACAGTAGCAAAGAAGGCAGAGTTGGAGTAGGCAGTAGCCATGGTGGAGTGCAGCTTCCAGTTCAGAAACGGCGTCAACTTGGCGAAGGAGAAGAGGCCTCCGCCGAAGAGGGGGCAGGTGAAGGTTCAGATAGTGAGGACCATCAGCAGCCTCATGGCGTCAGGCAACGCTCCTGGCTCCAACCTGCAGGCAGCAGATCGCAACAGCTTCAGAAGAGAAGCAAGCTACAGCTAGCTCGATCGATGGAGATGCAGGCGTCTCTTTGATCTGATGCTACCTTGTGCATGTCTGCTGCTACTGTGCAAATAGACGCATATATAATTGCATGTGGTGTCCTCGTATTTTTCTCCATCTTGCCTGTCAGTCTGCCTGCTGCAGATCAGTTCAACTATGTACAGATATATTTCAAGCAGAAGTTGTATATGCCTATATGGCTATATGCAATATAAACTTCCATGTCGTATGTATGATATCTGTACTGTGCTTGATCATTAGCTCATAGATCTATCGATTCTGCAATAATTGATGGATGAGAATCCAACTACGTATGCGATTCTGCTGTTCTGCAAATGCATGGCATCTTTCCGTTGGAGGGAAAAGCGCAGCTCTGCTGTCTGAAACCTGAGCACCAACAGTGACAGCATCTATATCCATTCTGTTAGAGAAATAGATGCGGACACATAAATTTTAATTGAAAAACACTTATGGAAAAAAACCATTGGTGTCAACCGGCAATAATCACTATTGAGGAGTTGATTACATACGCAGGGAATAACATCTACTTTTCCCGTACAGTTTACAAGAGTACATGTAGGGGAAATAAAAGTGTTCTAGCAGGAAGTTCTATTAGGATACTAATTAGAGTCCTATTAGAAAACTAATCAAATATACTGTTAGCAGAAACGGGCACAAATATTCCACGGCGAGTCATGCACAAATCATCTATTTATTTATTTGAGAACGGAGTATTAATAAGGAAGAGAAAATGTGAAGGGATTACTAAGTTGCTCTTTATTGCAACAGCTATTAGATATTTAGATGTCGAGTGGGTCATTTTTTTTTCTGTTAAGCTTTTGTTCGGGGTCAAGGGCGCAGTAAGGATACGATTTATGCGAATCTTTACGCTTCTTTTGTGAGCTCGATTTGATCTGCCTGAATGTCTTGAGTTAGATAAATAAATAGCGCTTAGCTCCTAAAATATTAGGATTAGTCTATTTAACGACGTGAATTACAAAACCGAATATTCTACCTAAAAATATAAAAAACTATTTCAAATAATATTTAAATGATTTCGTGAGCGGTTTTATGGTTCCGGGTGGGCCGCGAACCAAGGCCCATGACTATCGGCCTTCGCTGGGTCCGTGACGTCTGCCGTTGAGGCAAAATGCAAAGTTTGCCGTTGCTTCCATCTGAGCCACCCATCATGTAATCAACGGCTGCATGGTTTGGTCCCACCTCCATGACTAGTTAACGGCCAATTAATGGATATAATTAGCTGTCTACTGTTGGTTGATGCGCGTTTAGCTTCCTATTTCTATTTATTTTTTATTAGATTGTAAAAAAAATCTTTGAAGATTTTGAATGATTAGTTAAAAATAGTTAACCTTGTCCTAGATGTTATATATTTTTGGATCCGTTCTTGTCTAGAGTATATAACAATATAACATTAAATCTCTCATGAGATTGTTAAATAGTATCTCATGAGAATTGAAGATGAATGAACGGCCGACATTGATCGATCGGTGGGTACCATACAAAAACCTAAAAGAGAGACAACAAAAGGCACAGTGTCGCATGCATCACTTGTACGTTTGATACGTCGGTATGATCATTTTACCGCATCATCGATGAATGATTTTCTTGGATTAACTGGTTAATTGGCCCGCTTGCTTCTTATTCCTGAGTGAACGGAGGATTTGTAGATTGGATATCTCGATCCATATTCCATATGCTTGACTGTTGGCGCGGGAAAAAAAAGTGAAGAGAAGTGCCATGTTTTTCTATTCATTCGCTTTGCGTCCGGTGACTGTTTCGTTGAATTTTTTTCGTGGACGGCAAACAGCAAACTGCATTCAGTCGATCGCGTGCTCGAACAGACCGAAGCCGAGCTGCTCATGAACAGCTTCACGCGAGCCTAAGCATGACGCAGCTGGTGGTGGTGAATGGTGATGTACTCCCGGTGAGGTCACGCGAGCAACGTACGCCTTCCGCTCCGAAACGAGCGGGTGCAACTTGGGCCAGGATTATCCTCCGAGTTTCTTCAGTAACAAGGAAACGTGCATTCGCCGTAGAACACGAGCGCATGTTTGAAGCTACGAGATGAAACTTAGAAGAATGTAAGGTTTATATCAATGATTTAAGGTTTTTAAAAATAAATTTTATATTAAAACGTTTAAGATAATCTTTTGATAATTTTATATACATTTTTTTTTTAAAATAGATATACAAAGCTCAGTTAAAAATACCTGCAAATATGAAAGCACCTTTCCCCGATGTGCCAGTTCGTAAATTGACACAGTCTGGTCGCTAACCCATAATACTTGATGCTTATCCACATCGAGGCTATGGCTAAGCATTCGTGAAAAAAAGAAACCAAAAGCACTCATTGTCTGGACGTTGATTACCGAACCACCATGCACTACTTATCGATAATAAACTTTGTACTTAGTCCCTCTTTTTTAAGCTAAAAGACAAATAATAGACGATGCAAGTTTTCTAATTTCGTTTATAAACATATTTTAAAGTTGTCTATCGATTTTTTATATTGAATCTGTCTCTCAAACTATTTGATGAAAAAGTCAACTCATCCACTGTCTATCTCTAACGGTTAAGTGCATGTATTAAGTTATTGGGTGGATGAGTGAGTAGTTTGAATGTAAAAACTACATTTTACAATTAACAGGTTACTATATTTGAGATAAATTTTAAATTCTAAAACTTGTTACATTTTAGGATGGATGGAGTAGATGTTATGTACTATCTCTTTATTGGAATTTAGGTTGATAATTAGGAGTGTGTTTGATTGAAGAATAATGCGGTTGAGATAATTCTATCTTAGTTTCTAAAGATGGCATAACTCTATTTCAGTTTTTTATATAATGACTATATTTCACTATAGGACTTTATTAGGCTTGTTATCCTCAAAATTAAATAGAATAATTGTGTTTCATAATTTTTTTAAATAAACTTAGATAAAACTATTCCATCTCACCCTATTTTCTAACTAAACGATCTTTAATAGAATGATTAGAGACTAATGTAGAGGTTTCCATTGTAAACTACGGTTTACATCGTCCTGCAAGCCTGTTATCCAAGCTTAAGGTTAGGCTGCCAGCCACTGACCGACGTGGAAACTTCACCTGGGCCCACACGCACCGACCAGTTTGAAAATCCAGCCACTCGACTGTGTCGCTGACATGCCATCACAGACAGTCTCTCGATGACAGTGGGCCCAGAAATATACGCGTCCCCACCTGTCATCGAAGAGTTTCTCACGCTAGTCGCGGCCCGTGCTCGTGACGCAGCTTGTGAGCCCCACGAGGGCACTTTGGGGGCCCACACGGACACTTTCGTGCCCACCACTGGCCCCCGCCGTCCGCCGGTCACCTCCGCCTGAGCTTGCTTATTTATGGCCTCGAGTGCCACCTCGCCGACCGAAGAATCATTCGCGCACGGCGCAACTCCCTCTCGGTCTCTCCTCCCACCAAGTCCCCAGCCAGTCCGCAGCGCCGGAATCGCCTCGCGCCCTCGCCGATGGCCACCGAGAGCTGGCAGGCTCAGGCCCCGGCCATGCCCGCGATGGCAGAGCGCGCCGGCGGGAGCCGGGTTGCGATGCCGCCGCCGCCGCCGCCGCGCAGGGGGCAGATCAAGGAGAGGATCATGAGGGACGTCGCCGCCACGCTCGTAAGCATCTTCACGACCCTCCTCCGCGCAGACAAGAGCGGCGGCGGCTTTCGCGTCCCTGACGACGACACCGCCAAGTGAAGCATCCTCGAAGGAGAAGGAGACGACCTCTCTTGCATCGTCTCGTGGTGCTCGCCCCTCTGCTGCTAATATGTGCTCATTTTAGTGCGCGCGGCAGAGGCAGGAGCTTAAATAATTCCGAAGCTGTTCATCTCCTTTTCTCATCCCTGTCCTGGCCTCCTGGGTGGATTATTTGCCTTATTAGAGCTCGCACTGATCCATCCATCCCTACTTCTTTCTCTTGGTGTGATCTTCTTGTTGATTTCGTGTGGTCAAGTCCCATTAGCCTTTCAGGTTCAGGAGGTTGTTGAGGTTTTTAAGCAAGAACCTCCTGTTCCTGCAGTAGCTGCAGCTTCTACATTTTATTCTTATGTTAAGTCTAGCTTTAAGGTGTGATGCTTGCTTACTTGTCTTTGGTTGTGTAAGCTGTAGGAAGGATCAGCAAGTATTAGGCCTGGTCCTTCCTTCCTTGTGTACTTGCAGTATTGCTATACAGGATTGTATGTTTGGTTTTCCCTACTTGTCTTGCCAGGTCAACTGATAATTTCTGTCCAGCTGTGTTAAGAATTAATCTGCTTGATGATATGGAATTTATGGTGCAAAGTAGAGTTCTGAACTTTACCTCTCTCTGCATTATGAGTGCAAACCAGCAAGCAAGGACTGAGTAATCTCTCCATTGCCTGTGTGCTGAAATGGGAACTTCACTTTGCAGGATAATCAGTCATACGGATTAAAGCGGGCTAAATTACTACTCATGAATAGGCCGTCTTCACATATTTGAAGGCGCTGGTAAGATACAAAACATGGCCTATAATCACAAAATTTATACAAATATTTTTACTTAATTATATATTTTAATACATATTATTTCTTACCATATTTAGGATTATATCAAATATAATATTAATGCGACTAAGACCCGAACGGGCGTTGGAACAACACACAGAATAAATTCACGAATATTGTCTAATCATTAGTTCATTTTTCACTGTTCACTAAATATAATTACGTTTACATATTAGTATTTATACTTTGATGGATTTTTCTTTTGATATTTGATTAAATATGTATTTAAGTTAATTAGAATATGGTCCCGATTTTTTGGTGCTGTGCGGGGCCGCCCATCTTGCATATGCTTATCATCGGCCTTCACATGAACAGTCTTATATATATATATATATATTCATAAACCATCTTAAATAAACTCGATGTTAGGTTCTAAATGCCTTCAAAGTTGAGGTTATTATTTGTGTAGAACGATAAAAATATTTTATTATTGTTGGACTTATTCTATTTGATGTTTAATTGATAATACTATTGTATGGGACAATTTTTTACATTAGGTAGAGTGTCAATCTAAATAAGTTCAGAAAGATTCAAAACATGATTTTTTTCCACTAACCAACAGTAACTAATATGGATTTATGATTTATTTGATCAATAAATTTTCCCTTATAAACAGCTTATAAGTTTTTTTAAAGCCATAAGGTGTATACATGAGCTGTATTAAATGAAGTTTTATCTCTTTAGAAACAGAACCATAAGACAGGAGCATTATCTCTTCAGCAACAATCCTGTCACAGCTCATCGCCTGTTTTTGACTTTCGAGTGTCCGCCCACTGTAAACGCCTAAGACTGCTTCGGCACGAAGGAAACCACCGTCGATCGGCACGGCCAAACATTCTGCGGCGCTTACTCAGTCGTCGTCCTGAATCGAAAAGTACACACACGACACGCAAACTGCCGTATCACAGCTAGTGCGGGCAAGCTGACTAAGGCCCCATGCCATTTGAAAGTGGATACATGTAATAGATGACACATGATTCGATTATACCACAAGTTAGAGGTTCAAAATAAACCATTTAAATGCTAGAAAGTTGATAAATGTTTTAAATTAAGATTTATGATAATTTTATATAAAAGGTTTTTAAGAGATGTTATATCATTTAAGAGTTTAAAATGTTTGTACTTATTAGCCAATTATAGTCTGTATTTCGAAGTCATATAGCCAATTATAGAATTTTTTTAAAATGTATTTAAAACCCGTTCATGATTTTTTTATCATAAAATGTATTCGTTTAAGCCATGCATTTGATCAAATGTTAAATCATCTATCATCAACCACCTATTTTAGGCCACTTTCAAGCAAGAAGTCTAAACACCTCAACTAGCCACTTCATGTGCTAAACCGAATTCATTTCTACTCCATTTGTTTCACGGTGTAAATCGTTTGAGTTTTTTTAAAGTTAAATTTCTTTAACTTCAAGTAATTTTTTGAAAAGATATAGCTTAATTCTACCGCTAACAAGTAACAATGACCGTAAAATTTGTCCCGTAACATTAATTCCAATAGCCCTGCAGCCTGCAGGCGCCATCGACCAGTTCCCAGAATTGATTTGCTTCGTCTTCGTCACAGGTCAACACACGGTTTCTCGTCCACTATCGCCGCGCGGAAGTGATGAGCAAAGAGCGCGAGGTCAACCAATCATCGGAAGCCGGCCGGAGCCGCCAGTCCAGCTTCCAGACGCACGTCGTGACGTCGCGGCCTTGGCACGCGCGCGTTGATTGCAATTCAAGCAGTCGTCGCGTGACGTTACTTGTGGAGCAAGCAGCTGGATCAAATGGAGCCGAGTGCATGCAGTTCTGCACCAGCGTACGTACTGCCTGTTGCTTCCAGTTTTCTGCAGTTACAGCAGTGGAAGGGATCGCCACAAAGTCTGGCCAAGTTCGTCAGCTTCTAATCACAATACTGGGGATGTAGAATGTAGATGCAGGTGATCTATCTGGACATGGATCTTTCTAAAGAAAATGGTAGTACCTATTGTTCTTGTCACTGACAAACTGGGCAGCTAGCGTTTGAAAGTGATGACGGATGATAGCTGAAGTAACTCTTTGATCAAATAGTTTGACAGTTTAGAGATATAGGTTTAATTAAAAAAATTAATAAATAATTTTTTGATGCTTTAATATAGATAATTTTTAAATAAGTTATAGAGTTTAGGGCCTATTTGAAAAGTTTAAGATTTTAAGAAGCATTGGATAAATATATAGCTAATAAGAATACAAAGAATATAATGTTTATGAACTCCTGGATATTAGCTTATTTCTAGATTTTGTAACTATTGGGTTTTATAATTTTTTTTAAAAAATAAACTGTTTAGAGAGTATGCGGGTATACAGCCAAAACTCCCATGAAACATACCATCTCTGTTTTCGAACGTAAGACATTCTAACCTTAAGTAAGGTCAGAATGACTTACCTTTGAAAATGAAGAAAGGTGAAAATGACTTACCTTTGAAAATGAAGAAAGTACTCTTAAAATATGTGCTGTTATAACCCGGACAGCCGCCAAGGTGAAGAAGATCGAAGAAAGCCTTCGTTAACATTTATATGGGCCTTGATGGGCCGCTATCTGGGCCTTTTCCACCTCCGGAAGGCGGGGGCCGTGGATTCAGGCCTGGGACCGCGACGCTTTGAGCCGAGCCGAGCCGAGCCGAGCAGTTGCGCGTGGTTTGGCAGCCAGCCAGCCCGCGCCGCTGGTTGATTGAGCTCGTCGCGGGTCGCCATCGATCGGCTGCGGCGCTGCGCCGTGCGGCTGCTTGCTACGACAAGTCACCCCTCCCATTTGCCCACTTCCGACGCAGCAGCCAGCGCCGTTGCGGGCAGA
>KE372770.1:181051-198750 GCA_000418225.1 Zizania latifolia | reverse complement strand
GGCCCCACATCATCAGAAGCTGCCAGCATATGAACGGGAGCTCATCGGCTTAGTAAAAGCAGTACGCCATTGGAGGCCATATTTATGGGGGCGAGAGTTTCTGGTCCGAACTGATCACTATAGTCTTAAGTTTCTGTTGGATCAGAGGCTGTCCACGATTCCTCAGCACACTTGGGTGAGTAAACTATTTGGTTATGACTTTACGGTCGAATATAGGCCGGGCAAGTTGAATGGCGCTGCAGACGCACTATCTCGACGTGACGAAGAGACCACAACAGTACATTGCATATCAGCCCCCCAATTTGAACTCTTTGATACATTGCGAGCAGAAGCAGACAGTGACCCCCAGGTGGCTGAGTTACGTGCTGAAATGGTGGCGGGTACGGCACGCAAAGGCTGGACCTCAAAAGATGGGTTGTTACTTTTTGACGGTAAGGTATTTGTGCCCGATGCTTCTTCGGTATGGCCCCTAATTCTCGCAGATGGACATGATTGTGGCCATGAAGGGAGTGAAAAGACTTTACACCGATGGCGAGCATCTTTCTACAGCCCTCATGCGCGCCAGCGTATCCGTGAGTTTGTGCGTGGCTGCAGCACCTGTCAGCGGAACAAGACGGAACATCTACATCCGGCAGGGTTGTTGCAGCCTTTGCCGGTACCGTCGGAAGTTTGGAGTGATATTTCCATGGATTTTGTGGAGGGGTTCCCTAAAGTTGGCGGCAAGACGGTGGTCCTCACAGTGGTGGACAGGTTTTCAAAGTTTGCACACTTTATTCCGCTCAGCCATCCCTATACAGCAGCTTCCGTAGCAAAAGTTTTCTTTGAGAGCATAGTGCGGCTACATGGGATCCCTTGCTCCATCGTCAGTGACAGAGATACGGTGTTTACAAGTGCTTTCTGGTCTGAACTGTTTCGCCTAGCGGGAGTTAAACTGCTATTGAGTTCGGCTTTCCACCCCCAGACAGACGGTCAGTCAGAGGTGGTCAACCGAGTAATAGTCATGTATCTCCGCTGCTTGGCTGGTGATCGACCAAAGTCATGGTTACAATGGCTTCCATGGGCTGAGTTTTGCTACAATTCTTCGTATCAAACAGCGATAAAATGTTCTCCTTTCAGGGTAGTGTACGGGCGTGATCCTCCGACTCTGCTGTCCTATCAACCGGGGATGTCCAGAGTTGCAGCCGTTGATAAGCAGCTTTTGCCCGTGATGAATTCTTGGCAGAGATCAAGCAGCTGCTGCTCCAGGCTTAGGTTAAAATGCAGCACAATCATGATAAATACCGTAGAGATGTGCATTACGAAGTCGGAGAGTGGGTCTGGCTGAAGCTGCATCAGCGTTCGGCAGTCGGGGTTACGGACGCAGCCCCCTCCAAACTGGGACCAAAGTATTATGGTCCGTATCGGATACTCCAAAGGATCGGGGATGTTTCTTATAAATTGCAGCTTCCAGATAAAGCACGCATCCATGATGTGTTCCACGTGGCTCTTCTGAAGAAGTTTGAGGGTGTGACACCTGATATAGTGGTTCCCTTGCCGGAGATATTCAATGGAAGGGTGCTGCCTTCGCCGGCAGAGGTAGTCAAAGCTCGGTTGAATAGAGGAGTATGGGAGTTGTTGGTTCGGTGGACAGGTCGTGCAGCGTCAGAAGCGACGTGGGAGCAGTTGGAAGAGTTCAAGCAGCATTTTCCAGCAGTGCAGCTCGCGGATGAGCTGTTTGTTGGGGAGGGGGGAAATGTTATAGACGCCTTTGTGGGGCGCCATTATATAAGGCGCGGGAAGCAGGCCCAGGGCCAGGCCCAGGCCCACGACGGCTGAAGGAGGATCCGGCCAGGATTAGATTAATAAAAGCCCTTAAGGCAGTCCTAGTCAAATAAGAATTAGTTAAGAGTCCTAATGTCATCTAGAGTTGGTTGAGAGTCCTAGTCAAATAAGAGCCCTTAAGGCCCCTTCACCTTGGTCTATAAAAGGTGTAGGCTATAGATGTAATCAGGTCGTCAAGGAATAAAGGTCTTCCCGAAGCGGGCGAGACTTACCTTGAATCCGAGCAACCCTAGGGCCGGCGCTGGCAATTCCAGCAGCGCCTGCCCCCCTGTTCCCCTCTTCCCCACACGCACCAGATCCCAATCAGTAACACTAGCTACTCTAAGTATTTAGCTAGCTAGCTAGTTTGAATATCTAATTGGTTAGAATTTAGAGAAGCTGGTGTTTTCTAGCTTCTAGATTCTAGTTTATTTATAGATAATATATTTACTGATTCTCATAATTTAGGTTTAGAATTTAGACCGTTTGTTTTAGCTTCAGATTTTAGGAATAGTTGTAGCTGTCAAAAATTAAAACAAATAGACCTTTTATAGAAAGGTGCAATAGACCATAAAGAAACGCATAGGACCGTGAGATTTCAGGATCAGCCCCGTTTAGAGAACAAATAATGGCTATATTATTGTCTATACATGATCTTTGTTACACCTATAGTAAAACATGCTAGTTCACATGATTTTTTTCGGGTAAAAAAATGAAAACATGTCAGTTTTTGGATGATGCGTGGAAGCTTTTATATATGGGATTAGGAATAGTGACATAGTTATGTTATGTATGCCCTTTTGTGCTACAGTGGATGTCAAAAATTCTAGCTTATAGAATATTAACCACTTATCTTGAGCAAACTGACCGTAAACTTTCATTCTTACTTAAAATTAAATTGCATGGCATTTCCTTTTGTTAAATTGCATATATTTCTTTTGCAGTTTTTATACCGAGAAAATGTTGAGAAAGGAACAACAAGTGTGGGAATAACATGAAAACGAGGGAATAGATAGAAGTTTTTGCTCATCTATATACAGTTGAGCAGCGTTTACTATTTATCACGCGTCGTAGATATAACAATCGTGTCCAATAACTATATGTCATACACGTATGAAACAAAACAGTAGATAATACCAATTTATCAATTTAGTTGATAATAATAATTGCAGTTGCCGCGGTCATGATCCGTGAGATTACACATCACCCCCGCACGAATCTCAGCGCCCAGCGTGCTAACCCTAAACGCCGAGCCCTACTATAAATTTCCCCCGCCTCCCCCTCCTCGCTGCTCTCGCCGCCGCCGCCCTCGCCCTCGAATCCCTCCCTCGGTGTCGTCGTCGTCTTCCCTCGCCGCGCGCCCGGAGATCTCCCGGCCTCTCCCTCCGCCGTCATGGGGTGCGTGCATATCTCCGTTCTCTGTTTATCGTCCGTTCTAGTGGTTTCCGCCGCGCCGCTACAGTATCAAGCTATGATCTACGCATTCACTCGCGCTAACGTGTTGCCTTCGCTAGAATCATCTCTATGTTACGCTTTCCGTTTATCTGTTGGAAGTGCAGGAACGCTCGTGTTTGGTTGATACTCTTGTTCTATGTTCTTGGATAAGTAGTGGTATGCGGCTTAGCTTAGGCTCCTTTGTGTTGCGATTGGAGATTGAGACTGGTAGATGTGAGTAGTGTGAGCTTATTGACGGTCCAGCGCTGATCAGATTTTACACCGTCAGTGCTAAACATATTCATAAGCTATATGAATTCGTTGTCGCCGTGTAATCGCGCGTTCCTGGGTTTAGATGCTTGAATCTGGGCGCTATGCATGGTAGCATACAAGTATTTTAGGTGCCATGTCAAGGGCATAACATAATCTTAGAGTTTGTATCGGTTTTGCTTCCAAATTATTGGAAATTAGATTATGTTTATCACTGTAGTCATTCTGATGTTCTAATGATGGCCATGTGAGATTGGTCTGCTGCTAGATGAGCGCACATGATAGGTGGTTGATTTCTCTAAAAAGGCTCATATTAGAGTAGCTTTTGTTTCCTATTACAGGTAAAATGGCTGGATTATGTATTATGACACAATGCATGAACAAATTTGCTTGTGTTTACTCTATACTGTACAGTTACTACCTCTATTGATTCCTGCATTTTGTTTGCCATGACATGTGCTCCGTAATTTTAGAACGATGCAATATTCCAGTTAGCGTGTTAGTAGAGCAAGGCACATGTTTTGGGTTGTATAACGACCACTATGGCTTTCTTGTGAATTGATCATTAATGCAGATGTCTCAGTGGGTTGGATGAATGTTCTTTATGTTGCTTGAAATATGAATTGTGTTAAATTTGTTGCGTGAAATTTCATTGCAGGAAGACACGTGGCATGGGAGCTGGGCGCAAGCTCAAGACCCACCGCAGGAACCAAAGATGGGCTGACAAGGCATACAAGAAGAGCCACTTGGGCAATGAGTGGAAGAAACCCTTTGCTGGGTCATCTCATGCCAAAGGCATTGTTTTGGAGAAGATGTATGCTTAAGCTGCAGACCCATGCTCGATTTTATTAATCTCATGCTTTCTATATACTTGAACTAAGCTCCAACTGTTTCATTGTAGTGGTATTGAGGCCAAGCAGCCTAACTCTGCCATCCGTAAGTGTGCTCGTGTTCAGTTGGTGAAGAATGGAAAGAAGATCGCTGCCTTTGTGCCAAATGATGGCTGCCTGAACTTCATCGAGGAAAACGTACGTGTTCCATGATCAAATGCTCACTGAAACGGTCTACCAGTCAACTGTGTGATGACACCTTTTTTTCCTTCTGTTTTGGATGCTTAGGATGAGGTGCTGATTGCCGGATTCGGTCGGAAGGGGCACGCCGTGGGAGATATTCCCGGTGTCAGATTCAAGGTTGTGAAGGTGTCTGGTGTGTCACTACTCGCACTCTTCAAGGAGAAGAAGGAGAAGCCAAGGTCTTAGATTGCTTTTTGATAGGCAAGGATGGACTAGACTGTCAAGGCTCTGGATGTTTGAGTAGGAAAGCTGCTTGCTCTGTTGGGAATCCCCGTAATATAACTCACTCAAGCTGTATAAGTGAGGAATGTTCCTTCTCCGCTGTTGCTTTTTGTTAACGGTATTATTTAGAGTTTTGTTTCCTTAATTTGGATATATATCAATATCGTGCTCGCTCCTCCATTGGTATTTACTGATTTTTGTCTGTTTTTCGGTCAGCACTTTATTCTTGTCTGGCATTCGTCATTTGATGGATTTCGTAGCAAGTTTGAGTAGGAATGCTCTTTAGGTCGAAGGATTTTCGTAGGAATTTTAGAGGAATCTAATCCCTATTCCTCCTACTTTTGCCCTGTGGAACGAAGGATTTGAGGTTGCTCAATTCTAATGGATTGAGTTCCTATCCTCTAATTCCATAGGAAACGACAAAATGAGCTCGAACTCATTTTATTTGGGGGGCGATGTATTCTATTGTGTTTTCTTTAATAATTCCAATGTATTCTCTCGATCTCTCTTCTTTCTCTTAGGGCTCCTTTGATTAAAGGAAGTTCAAGGAATTTAAATCCTTGAGAAAATTTTCCTATAGAACTCTTTAGAACAAATGAAGCTCTATTCCAAAAGAAGCTCATACCTCTTGTTTTTTCTGTCTCATGCACTCTCTCTCTAATCTCTATTCCTACGTTTTTTTTTCTATTTCTACATTGAGGACCTACGTTTTTTCTATTTCTACATTTCAAACCCCTGCGTTCCAAAGATCTTAATAAGCCCTTAAAGCATCCAAACAATTCACATATCATATTGGTGTGTTTTGGATTCCCACGGGATTCAATAGTCCATGATATTCTAATTCTATGTTTTATTCATTTTTAGAATCCTTCATTCCAAATGAGAGTCTTCTCCATCCCTTACCTTTTGTCATTCATTTATCAAAACCATATAAGAGAACCTGACAGGCCAGATTCTAAAAAATGATAATGAAAAGATCCAATTTTAGGCCCTGTTCATCGTGGACTGACGTCACAGGTTGACAGGTGAGATTCTATAAAAAGTCGAATTTTGACTTCGAACATAAGTAATATCATCATCTATCATCTATGTAGAAAAACACTTATAAAATCATTCCAATAGATTATTTGAGTCAGTTTACATACTAAAATACCCGGTTTCATAGTTAGAAGATTAAGTAAACCGATCATACTTTAAGGTGTTAATACTTTAAGGTGTTAAGTAGACTTTTTTTTCCTTTTAAACTATGTGCAGGTCTGATTGTTTCATAAATCACACTGATGTAGGCAGCTCAAATATTGCTTACCCAGTTATACTACCACATACAGCCATACACAGGCCAAAATATTAGCGTTACCTAAAACTAACAAACCTGGGCGATAGGATATGGTAATCTGGATATTTGATTGTGTACAAGATTGTTGTCTAGGGCAGCAGTAGCACTGGTGCAAGAACACATTAGTCCACACATTAGAGTGAGCGTGCGTCCAGACATCCTGATATCTTGTGGTATCTGCATATATCATCACCGTCCATAAACGTGCAGCCTTAAAAAGCAGCATGTCCCCATTCTACACATCTGTCAGAAAACAATCAGACAATTTACTCTTGGATCAATCAGCTCAATCAACAACCAAAAGAGAAGCTATCAGTCAATCATCTTGCTATTGTAAGGGCAAGCGTTAAACCCTCAGTTCAGAATGACTGCGGATAATCCCAACATTAACGCGGGGACGGATACGATTGCACAGTCAGATATTGCTACCTCTATTCTCAAATAAATGACTACCTAGAATATGTGAAATCAAACCTCAAAATATTAGATCATTAATAGATTAAAAATTATTAGGATTTGATATATAAAAATGATATTAGTAAATGTCATGGAAAATACTTTTATATAGCTATATTTTTAATATTTTTTATGAATATATAGTGAGAAAAGATAACACAGAAAGACGTACATCAGAGACTATGTCAATTGCCAAAATGTTCATCTATTTGAGGACAGATGCCGTACATAAAAGAACAAGCGCAATCCTCACTAACAAACTTAGGTAGTGTTTGGTTCGTTGAATGAAGCTGAACAGTATGAAATGGTCTTAGATGAATTGATTCGAAATGAGATGATCCTGAATAAGGTAATACAAGTAGATTGTTTGGTTGAATATATAAGATGATACATGAATATATTTGATTAACTATACGGGATAGCATACACATGTGTTTCTTTGCTTAGAAGTATATATTATATCTATGTACAGCTTAATTAATTTTCTATAATAATATTTTTATATTTGTAACTATCAATCAACTATACTAATTAGTATTAATCTTTAGTAATTATCATTAATGATAACTTAAGCTATCATTGTTCATCACAGAATACCCACAATAATAATTAGTTATTAGCGTAGTTAATACAACCTGGACGGATCATTCGCTTATTTTGCCATACGAAATGGTTCAGCATCTGAAGGGAATATTCCGAGAATCTGAACCAACCCTTCCTAGACGGTTTCGTACAGTACAGCTAACCAAACAGACTCGTTCTTCGAAGCTGTACCGAACCATTCTGGATGGATTTGGTTCAAGCAACCAAACACTACCTTACTGTTTTCTACGATGCAAGAAAAATTACCATCTTGGCCTTGAAGCTTGGCTCCCCGAATATGATGAGGTCCTCAGCTGTTGACAGAAGAGAAAAAGACGTCATATTCTCAGTGAGGGGGCTTATCATGGATTCTACAAGTCAAAACAATAATCAGTATGGTGCCAGGAGTGGCATGTAGTGATGTTCTGACAACGAGAGTAATGCTGATATTATTGACAAGACTACCTGATACATTGGTCCTTTTTTCAGAAGATAGCCAGCATTGTTCAAATTTTCCACAATGGCATCTAAATTTGCAACCTGCAAGCTGATATTATCGGCTAATCTGTACATCTCCTGGTAATAGGAAAGTGATAGAACATGATGGCAAGCTCAAGACCACATACTAAAAGATAAAAAATGCTCAAAAAGTAGCAAAGGAAAAATACTTTGATCAGAGCAGAATTTGAATTATGTCCATTTTTTCATTTTAACTGATTTGCCTGGTGTGATTGTGTATAATGCAACAACCAATAAAACAAGACTTTAACAGAAAATACACCAAGAGGCATAATTGACATGACACTTACAGTCATCGAAAAGTAATCCTTTTGCTGCAACTCAGATTGCTTGTTTAAGGCACTCAGAAATTTCTTGGCTTGCTTTTGATGGCTCATCCCACCGCTACGAGTAAAGTCCACGTAACCCTGCTCGTCAACATATTTGTCATATAATGATCCCTTCATGATCTCTATAACATCCTGCCACATGACAAAATGAACAATATAAAAATAATGTTCACCCCAAAAAAACTTGCAATATGAACATAATTTGCACATGTGTGGTTCTCATTTTTTAAGTCAGGTCTAATAATAGCAAAAGAACTCAGGTTTAACCAGCAAAACCTACTAGAATCTGAGCAACTTTTTTGCAGCACTCAAGTATTTGACTTATTTCACCTTAGCATCTTCTGCAGTCACTTCTTCTCTTAGATCCACCCGTGCACGAGCTTCTGCCAACCTTACAAGGCTTTCCAATTGCCTAGCTGTGATGGGCGTGCCATCAGCAGTACTGTGGTTTCTCAATTCCAAATAAAATTGTTGCAGACTTTCAGCTGCTGGCGATGACATGCTTCAAGAGGAGGGGGAAAAGTAAGGTTGGGGAAGCACGAGCAAAAGAAGAGAGGGAGAGCGCATTGCATTGCATTAATGGCATTCTATGAGTGAAAGGAACTTACAAGATTCGGGGTTTAACATGGGTTCTAGCATAAGATATATACTTGCGAAGCAATGGTCCAGGTAATGGACAAAAATCCTTGTCTTTTTCTGGGTGCAATCTCAGCCTTGAAGCTAATGAAATTCCAGTAACACCAAACTCTGTACTGCCATTAAATTGTGGAGCTGAGAAAAGATGCAAATCAGCAATGATGGGTAAGTTTTCACTTGTGCAACAGAAAAGAAGGAACAAGAAATCAGTATCGAGTAACTGAGCAAAAACCTGTTCTTATCCTCTTGTTGGCTGAGTTAGGGCCTCCATCATTAGAGTGGAGCTGCTTGTAGGAAACAGTGAATTTGTTAAGCCATTTTTCTAGAAATATACCCCCCAATACATAATCATTCTTACAAATTGCAGGTATATTGCATCACGTGAGCACATCCCAAATCAGTTTTGAGAGATGAGAACAAGAAACACGGTTTAGAGGCACTTACTGCAATTATGTGGTCTGATACTCTCTTATCGAGCAACTCGTCTGGATTGTCAAGTAAAATGAAAACCAAATCAAACCGAGAGAGAAGGGCAGCACTCATCTTTAAATTCTCATTCACTGTTTTTGCTCGGCTACAGAAAACAGTACATTAACAGTTAATTTGGCAGTAAACCACAAATATAATATCTAACTGATATGGGTCAAGGGTAAAGATCTAATGGGGTAGGAATGGGTGGTAGGAGGCCTCGGCTTTGGGGGTTTAGCCAGAGGTCGTCCCGTGGTGGTGGTGGTTCAGGATACACGAAGACAAGGGGATGAGAGGCAGAGAACGAGATGAGGAATTGAGACTGAATCTGCTTGCCTTTATTCATTATAATGGACACCATATATAGTGTTCCGAATTACAAAGCAATCTGCTAATAAGAAGGAAATCAGTCTGCTAATAAGAAGGGGGATCTTAGCTAATAAGAAGGGAAATCTTAACTAACATCTCATATGATGAATGATCTCTAACCGGCAACAGACCAGGCTGTAGCGTATCCGGCAACTCCCAGCGCTATGCTGCCTGTTGGTTGCCAGCGCCCAGCACTGCTTCTGTTGCTTGCCTCTTCCTGCGCTGGTAGACAATGCCAACCCTAACACTAACAGGGAAACATCTCAAGGGAAAACACATAAAGTATCATATTAAACAAAGAGCTAGTACCAGTGCATCAGTATTGAGCATATAGACCCACACTAATAATAGACGAGTGAAATAAAGAAAACGAGACCATAAATAATTAGTATATTTTGCAAAATTACAGCTTTAGTGTCAAAACATCAGAAGATAACACAAGTCTGAATTTCACCAAAACGACATAAAACTTCCATAAACTACAACTCCATATATTCGCTCAAAAGAAAAAAAAAATACAACTCCATCTCAATGCCTGCTTTCTCGAGAAACATGAGTTCGATTGCAGCTCTGTTAATTTGTCAAGGTCAAGATTCAAGAGCACAAGTGCCATTGCCTTCCCATCAGTTCATCTGCCTCCAGCAATACCCCTTTGTGCTGATACACACCCCAACCGGCACACTACCAGATGGTTAACATGATGTGCCCCATCAATCCTAGGTAACAGGATATATTACCTTTTTGACACAGAAGAGTGAGCCCAGGTTGCAAGGAAGGTTGTGATGCAATGTATTGTAGGTTTGTGAATATTTTTGCTTGTAAATATTTAAACGCGCTAGCAGTACAGGTAATATGTTGTGAACCTTGGCTGTCATGTAGCGAATTGGCCCAAGAGGGCCCTGGCGCCAGCCAACCCAGGCCCAGGAAGAAGCCCATGCAGCAGATTAATAGAGTCCTAGAGTTGTAATTGAGTCGGTTAGCTATTCGGTTTAGATTTAATCAGTTTAGATTACAGATTAGAGATAAGAGGTCAGATCTATATATATAGGGTTGTATTCAGATCTATTAGTGAAGAGAAGCAATAAAGTTATTCCAGTTTCCCCCTATCTAATTCCTAGTCCCGTGCTTTCTTCACCCTTACCCCCGGCGCCCTCTCTCCTGCGCCTTTCTTCTCTCCACTGTGTCGCTGCCGCCACGGCGTCCGTGGCTTTGGCTGCGTGTGCAGCACCAATATAATCTGCAGCCACTTCCTGGCTGTGACATTGGCTCACATTGAGGTAATTATTGTGCACATTTGAGTTTCTGGATGAGATAAGAATAAAACTCTTAATCATGGACTTTGCCTTTGTTCTCATCTTTTCTAGATTTTAGGAACTCCTCGTATCCAAGGCAGCTCCCCACAACTCCACCCATATGACTATACTCCTTCCAATCATGTTTGAGTGTATGTTCACCCGCCACCCAAAAAGGAGAACTGAGAATTCTGGAATGCCCACACGCATTAGTCTGACCAGATTCTAGATGATCTGCCAAAATCTCACCGCCTTGGGTCCCTAACAACGTAGGTGCTGGACTGCTCTTCATGCTCTCCTTCCATCCTCAATTGATCAGCTATTGCTTGGTTGCTTCTTACCGTGTTACAGAATTTCTCTAGAACTCTCCTTAAAGTGAAAGACCCTCAAGGGTGCCCGGAAAAAAGTAATCTTCCTTGAATTTACTTTATTTTTCAAGCCCCAATCAAAGGAAAAACTTCCCCAGTACCTCCAACTGCCATGTCATGGAAGATTGATCAATGAGTTTGTGCACCCATAGTGGAGAATCAGGCTCACATTGGGGTAACTTCCGTGCATATTGGAGTTTGTGGATGAGATGGAGGGGTAAATTGGGACAAGAAAATTTATACAAGATGACAGGAGAGACTTTCTTTTATCTTTGCTTCCTTGTCTATTAGCTTAAGTCATTATTTATCTTGTTTTCATATTTAGGAATAAGACAACTTAGTCGCAACTCTCAGGTCCCCCAAATTTTCTACTTAATACAGTTTCCCTCTACCCCAGCAAACACCCTCTCCTCTAAGCACAGTTCTTCCATTAAACCATTGTCATCAGCCTCTTTTCTAAAGTGCTTAACACCATCGGAAGGATAGCCGGACGGCGGTGGCTGCTAGGGATGTACAATGCGTGGCTGGCTGGCT
Source organism: Zizania latifolia (assembly GCA_000418225.1). NCBI lineage: Eukaryota > Viridiplantae > Streptophyta > Magnoliopsida > Poales > Poaceae > Zizania > Zizania latifolia. The sequence continues at coordinate 187,062 of KE372770.1, read as the reverse complement.
GACCCACAGCCAACAAATATAATCATTAATCAGTATCTGTTGAAAAAGGAGCATATGAATGGAAACACAGATCAAGAACGGCAAGCATTTCACAGTATGTAGGGATGAGAACATTTATTTAGTAGGACGTAAAACATTAACCCACTCGTAATGACCACCAACAGGATTAGCAGCTGCCAGCACGGAGGTACGGGCCGATAAACTTGCTACAAGGCCAGCCTTTGCCACAGATACACATTGCTGCTCCATGGCTTCCAGTAGAGCCTATGAACTCAAATTCATTAGAAACATCATGAGGCAGGTTAGAACTTTCTTCTTAATGAATGTTTCATCATGAAGCTTATATGAGATTAATACTACGAGTAAAACCTGATGCTCTGTTGACATTTTATCAAACTCGTCAATACAACATAATCCACGGTCAGCAAGGACCATGGCACCTGTAATACAAAGGGTCAACATTATTTGATAGTCCACTTTATATGTATGCCCTTAAATTATTTGTCAAGCAAAAATACTAGGGTGGCCATGGGTCAATGGTCTGGCTCGACCTGATGCATTTGCATCTTATATATTTTGGACACCTCTCATGTTTTAATATTAAAAATCCATAAGGAGTTAAGGGCAACAGTCAGTTAGGTAACAACAATAAACCAAATTAGGTGATTTTTCTGGCAAGATTCTGCAAAGTGAACTTAAATGGTTGTCTACAGAAGGAACAAAAGACAATCTCATATGCTTACCAGCTTCAAATGCATAATCGTTTGATAAAGAATCTTTAACCACAGCAACAGTTAGACCAGCATTTGTTGTTGTATTCCCACAAACATATATACCCCGTGGGGAAACAGCCGCTGCGGCTTGTAGTAATTGGCTCTTGCCTAGTCCTGGATCACCTAGAATTACATTAAGCAAGAATTTTTATTGCAGTCTGAACAATGCTAAAAAATTTCCTACCAGGAAGCATAGAAGATATTAGTGAAGGTCTGAAGGATTACCAACAACAATAACATGAATGTCTCCTCTCACTGGGACCTTGTTTTGATCAATTGTGTGCTTCTGCACACCACCGAAAAGAGCAAGAGTGATACCAGCTGAAAATTTGGAAATATCCATTTAGTTGTGTCCAGAAATAAAATGCAAGGAAGGAAATTAACTCAGAAGGGCTGGCATGTTTGTAAACAGTAATAAACTAAAATGAGTGGTGTATGCTCTAGTTGAAAAGAACACATAGATTCTAGAGCAACTCGAGCTACTAGTAGCTTGCCCAATTTCACCACTAAATTGCTTTAGGATTTGTGATGCATTCTTTTGATATAGCACAAGAGAACTTCCCATAAAAGATCATTTAAACAGAAAACGCTGCACAGGTCCACAACCAATTGAACAAAAAGCAAAGAAGAAAACTAGTAGTCATCTCATTTCTTATACACAGAAATTAAAGTAAGCAATAAGTTTCACAAAACCATTTCTTTACAATATTAGAAATTTAGAATAACCCACATTAAATACCAGGAGAAAATACTTTCTAGATGCAAGACAAGAACCATACCTTTTACAAGCTCATGTCCATAGATGGAGGGGCAAAAGGATTGAAGTATTTGACGAAAAACATCAGCACCATGTTCTTCCTTAAATTTGGAGATGTATTCTAGATCCTTTTCAGTAAAAGTTTGAAAACCGAAAGATCCACTGGTCTGAATATTAGGGGAAATTACATCTGAATTTCCTGAAGCCGCATGGACCTTCGTGTTTCTTACTGAAATTGCTTCCAGGTACAAGTAGTATAAACCCTGGTTCTTGCCTTTGGACTTCCCTGAATATACAAGTGCATTACAAATGTGTAAAAAGTAACAAACTACCAAAAATGGCAAGTGTTTTGGAAAAAAAAATTCAGATTAATATGATTTTATCTGCCTATATAGTGTTCGTGGCAAGGACTGAACAGGAGATTAGGCTACACATAAAAACTAATTTGTTCTCTCCATTATCTTGCAAAGAATTACTTGAATCTTAAATTGAAGGAACTCATTGAAAGTGGAGATATTTACAAAGACCAAATGATGTTGCAAGTTCTACATATGTAAAATGAGAGGGAGGTAAAAAAGATACCTTTATCACTTTATGTTGCCAAACATAGCATTAGATAGGTTTCCCTACGATTAGCATGTGCTATATTAATGCTTCTAATGATGCTTATGCCCAGTAGTCCATGAGTTGATCCAATGATTATGATTTCTATGTATTAGATTTAGGATAGATGGTCTGGAAGAAAGGAAAAAAAGAAAAACAATCTTGCTTTGCTCAAATGCTGTTTTGGTTTTCAACTATTACATCTGGAAAAAAATCTTAATATTACAGACACAGTGGATGCTTGAGGCTCCATAATTGGAACATTACACAGCCAATTCAGATTAATAAACAAATCAAACAAACGGTGACATCACATGTGCATCTACAGGTATTGCAAACAATTTGAGGCATTTATAGATATATAATTTTTGCCAATGCAAACTCAAGTTTTGAAGCCCATATGTGAGCTAGCAAATCCAGGGAAGTTCAAAGAAACAATGCAAAACCATATGCTTTCTTCAAAATTATACCTCCCCCAACATCCATATAGTTGTTCAGTACTTTGACAATTCCAGTAACTGTTACAATCTCTCCAGGGATGCAACAATCCACAAGATCCTCTGTAAGCTCACATTCTATAGTCCGTGGTACTCTGCCTTCTTCATGGCTTTCAGCACTAGAAATCTCCTGTATCCTGCATTGGAATTTGGAAACAGGATGAGCAAAGCCTAAGTGACATAAGTGGAGAGTAATGTATCCGAGTTTATTTATCGCTTACCTTATTTTCTGAAAATCCATCAATTTGGCAGAAGATCTCATCGGGATGAAGGTTCTGCTCTTGCATCCCTGAATACTGCAGGATACTGGAGGTGAAAATTTTCCATCACAGAACACGCGAGGGAATTTCGTACCACATTTCAGGCATTGGAAATTCAACTGCAGCACTAGAGGCTTCACGGTACTTACTTTTAAAACTGTACCACGCACTGTCACAAGTTTCTCTGCCACATGGATCTTTGAATCAGTGTTTCACTTATATGCACACAAACTTGAAGATGTAGTCATAAATTCATAATACAGAATGACATTTACTAATATGTGCCGCTTTTAAATTCTTCAAAGCAATCGTCTTGGTATGGTTGTAAAGCCTGATGTTGATTTTGTTCATGTCGCCCAACTGCAAGTCCTTGCTAGCGCACACAACCTGAAGAAAATATAAATAAATGACATATAGTGATATAGTAAATGAAACGTCAAAGCACAACACAAAAAACTGAGAAATTCTAGAAAAACATGAATAGAAACATCAACCAGATGAACTGCAGCTCCCATGCAAAGCAAGGTTTCTTTTGGATTTTCATGGAGAGCTTCAGTAACCCAGGTCAAATCTGAAAGATGCTGGAAATCAATCGGAAGGAAGAGTATATCACCATCATCTTCAACCTGTAGATGAAGCCATGAAGTCGTGATTAGTAACCACATGAACCAAGGCAGGGTAAATTATTCCAAATACAATTTTGTATTTCCAGATTCCAGCAACAATTTAATTGTTTCCTGATTCTTATGAAATTCATGCATTCCCAATTAAAGCACTACGAAAAATAGAAATTAAACAGGCATTACACATTGAGATGCAAGCTCTCTGATGAACTATCGCTCCAAGTAAAATGGTAATAAAAGGAACCTTTACGAGCTTAAACACTGACTCTTTCTAATTCAAGAGTAAACACTGGAAAAGAGATACACTGTACTAACTTTAGTAGCAATTTCCATAGCATTTCAATTAACAACTGGCCCGTCAATCCGCTAAAACTCTAGTAGTGAACATTCTCGAAAAATGCCACCATCGGCATGAATCGACCTTATAAAACCGATCATAGCAATCGCACCGCAACCCGAGTGCAGAACCCTAGCATGGCACCACCGTCACGCCATGATAAGTATTACAGAGGCAACGCCGTACGAATGGAACGGGGAGGGGAGCCGTACTTACCCGTGAGAGGAGGTCGCCTGCATCCGGGGAGTCGAAGAAGTAGAGTAAATCGGCAGCGAGGCGGGCACGGCGGCTGACCGCCGAGAACTCTCGCTCCTCCGGGAAGTAATCCGACCAGACCGCCGCGAGCCCGGCGGCGGTAGCGGCATCCATGGAGAGGCCGCCCGATTTTTCCTTACAGGTTTCGTCGTACATTTCCCCGGAGGTCTCGGGGCTCCCCTTCTCCGGCGAGTTTCGTCCGGCGGCGGGAGGCGAGAGTTGAGCTGGGAGGCGGGCGGAGCGAAATTTTTAGCGCGATGCCCGCGGCGTGAAGCCGTGGAGAGCCGGTGGTATTTTAGATATTCACTTTAGGAAAAAAAAATTTGCTGCATCGGATATGATATATAAAAGCTCTCTGTATCTAGCTGTGTATACTTTCTATCTAACGGTGAATAAGAGTTAAGCGTTAGATAGATTATAGCTGTGTGTTTAAGAACTAAACGTAGTTATCGTTGGATAGAAAGTATGTACACATGTCATACATCTAGTCTAGGTATACATAGCTTTCTTGTACATATTGTATGCACCCGATTTTTCTCCACTTTAAAATCAGTCTAAATAATGGTCAAAAGTTTAAGAGAATTGATTATTTTTTATACTGTAAGAAAAAGGTGAAATATTACGTCTTACGATAATCAAGCTATAGGTATATCATATCCGTTGTGATCAATATTCATTATTATAATTTGGATTAGCACACTCAAACGGTACAATTTTTCTAATTTTTATTAATTGATAATTCATAGACATTATCACCTAACACCTTCTAATCACTTAAACGTACCACCTAAATAGCCAGACCACACAACTAATGAACCAAACCAAGCATCACAAGAACCGGGCAAACATTTCCACGCGCGCCGATCCCAAAAGAATTTGATGAATTTGGTGAAAGCGTCTTCTAAATTTTCAGGGATCTTCTTCATATACTCGTCACTTAGAAGTTGAGATAATCCGATAAAATAGAGCGGAGGAAGTCGGGCGATGGCGTAGGGCAGCAGAGGAAGTCAGGGCGATAGCGTAGGGCAGCACGACCATGGATTCAACGCTGACCAAACCCCCCGAAGCCGCAGTTCCATTCCGACCCACCAACCCGCTCGCGCCACCGCACCCCATCCTTCACGCCACCGCAGTATGGCGGTTGAGCCGAACTCCCAAGCCCAGCTGCAGCCACAACCCCACCCCCGGCACCGTCGAAACACGCGAAATTTCCCCCAAAATCGCCCCAAAATCGGTTAAATCAATAAATCCCCCGCTTTTTTCAAACCGATCGCGGAGGGGGCTAAACTAAAACTCGCCTCCGCACTCCTTCCGTAGTTATCCGCGGCCCCCGAATTCCACCCCGATCAATCGACTGTGTCGGGAGCGGCCAGGGGGGAGTGGTGTTGGCTTCCGTCCACAGCGAGGGCTCCGATGGATCGCTGCCGGAAGCGGCCCGACTCCGACCCCGGCGTCTCCGGTGAGGCCGAGCACCCCGCCGATAAGCGCCCCTGCACTGCGGAGCCGTCGACCTCCGCTGCCGTGGAGGTGGAGGCTGCCGTTGCGGCGCCGGTGGCGGAGCACACCGGCTCGGGTATGGGTATGGACACGTCGTCTGCCCACGCGGGTGACGGTGATGGGGACGGGGATGATGACGGTGATGGGGATGGTGATGACGATGGGGATGGGGACGGGGACGGGGGGTCTTCGTGCGAGTCTGATGGGGGCGGGAGCCCGAGGGCGTGCGGCGGGGGAGGGAGGTTTCAGCGGATGGTAGCAGCGGTGGCTGCGGACGGCGCGGGGGAGGGCGCGCTGGTGACGGCGCTGACGGAGCTCTGCGAGGCGCTCTCGTTCTGCGCGGACGGCTCTGCGGGGTACTTCCCGACGGAGGCCGCGGCGCGGGCGCTGGTGCGGTTGGCCGGGGCCG
>KE372770.1:119975-164325 GCA_000418225.1 Zizania latifolia | reverse complement strand
GTAGTCCTGCTGTAGTTTCACCATCTGTGGTCTCCTCAGCTAGGGCATTATCCTCTAGAGTTTTCTCAGTGGTCGTAGTTTCCTCAATGTGTAGTCCCGCTGAAGTTTCACCATCTGTGGTCTCCTCAGCTAGGGCATTATCCTCTACAGTTTTCTCAGCGGTTGTAGTTTCCTCAACGTGTAGTTCCGCTGTTGTTTCACCTTCTGTGGTCTCCTCAGCTAGGACATTATCCTCTACAGTTTTCTCAGTGATCATAATTTCCTCAACATGTAGTCCCACTGTAGTTTCACCATCTGTGGTCTCCTCAGCTAGGGTATTATCCTCTACAGTTTTCTCAGCGATCATAATATCCTCAACATGTAGTCCCGCTGTAGTTTCACCATCTGTGGTCTCCTCAGCTAGGGCATTATCCTCTAGAGTTTTCTCAGTGGTCGTAGTTTCCTCAATGTGTAGTCCCGCTGTAGTTTCACCATCCGTGGTTTCCTCAGATAGGGCATTATCCTCTAGGTTTTTCTCAGTGGTTGTAGTTTCCTCAACATGTAGTTCCGCTGTAGTTTCACCATCTGTGGTCTCCTCAGCTAGGGCATTACCCTCTATGGTTTTCTCAGTGATCATAGTTTCCTCCACATGTAGTCCCGCTGTAGTTTCACCATCTGTGGTCTCCTCAGCTAGGACATTATCCTCCACAGCTTTCTCAGTGGTTGTAGTTTCCTCAACGAGTCCTTCAGATGTAGCTTCACCTTCTGTTGTCTCCTCAGCTAGCACTTTAACCTCTACAGTTTTCTCAGTGGTTGTAGTTTCCTCGACGTGCACTTCAGCTGTAGTTTCACCTTCTGTTGCCTCCTCAGCTACCTCTTTATCTTCTACAGTTACCTTAGCTGTTGTAGTTTCCTCGATGTGTACTTCAGCTGAAGTTTCACCTTCTGTTGCCTCCTCAGCTATCTCTTTATCCTCTACAATTTTCCCAGCTGTTGTAGTTTCCTCAACATGTACTTCAGCTGAAGTTTCGCCTTCTATTTTCTCCTCAACTAGTGCTTCAGCAGTAGCTTCATTTTCTGTTTTCTGATCTAGTGCTCCAGATGTGGTTACACCATCTCCTGTCTCCCCAGCCAGTGCTTCAACAATAGCTTTATCTTCTATTTTCTCATCTGTTTTGTAAACTTGGTCAGCTTGAGCAGCATCTAGTGAAACTTTGGACTCACTAGGACCTGCAGAAAAGGCATTGCCACATTGCATATCATGCATGCAAATATTGTCTAAATTGTAAACTACCTTACAAAACGTAATAGAAGGAATGTTTACCAGGAATGTCCAGGCCATGGTACTCAGAACATGCATCTGGATTATTGGTTTCTGAGGAGCCAAGAAAAAATGGCATATTCACAAGACGATAACTACGGAGCGAAGGACCGAAAGTACTATACTTGCCAGCAATGCTGAAAGCCTTTTCAGCATCAGCACGTTTCTTGAAGACAACTTTAACAGTACTCATGCTGGTCTGAATTTCAGTCTCAGATTCTTTCAGTGGCCCATAGCGACCAAACATCTTAATCAGATTAGTTTCAGAAGGAAGAACAGTTGACCTACCAAAGCTCAAAACAAGTGCAGTGGGCTTGCATTCGTCAACCATCTTTTCATCGACATGGATAATTGATCTTTCTATCACTTGTATCTGTTTCTTAGGACTCAATGGTCCATGGTGTAGATTTTGTTGTGCATGGTGATATGTTTCACGTGATGATCTCCTACGCCTTGGCCTCATGCTTGTACTAGCTCTTCTGAGGTCATGAATTGGGTGATTATGCAAACTCAAGCCAGACCAGTAGGAGTCCTGCATGTGATCAGTTGTCTCCACCTCAGGAGAGGGCAAAACCTTTCTCTTTCTCCCCCTCTTTGCAGTTCTTTTCTCAACAATGTTTGCTTCAGTAGTAGTAGAAACAACATAGTTCCTATAATCACTGAAGTAATTAATTATCATTGCTGAGAAACTATATCCGTTCATTGGCTCTGCAGCCACTGAGCACAGTTGTGACAATAATTCCTTGGGGTCTGCAATGTGGTGCTTATGCATACGTCTCCTTTTTGCACGCTTCTCCACACTAAGCTCATTAACAGCATCATCGCTAGAGACATCAAAATCTCCATTTTCTGTTTCTAAAGTGTTCTTATGAACCATCGGTTCATTTTGAAACTTAACAATAGATGAGGATCCTGTCAGCTGACTTGCAGCTCGCCGAATACATTCCCCAATCTTGAAAGAACTACCAAAAGTTGGAGTTATTGACTTGGTCTCAGAATCTTCAAACGAGTCGAGGCTTCTTTTCTTCTTGCTCTGTAAGCCATCAAAATCATCAAAGTCCATAGCCATCTGCCTTTCCACAGGATGACCATAAGCATTATCATTCGAAAGATTGGATGTTGCCTTTTTCTCTATCAACTCTAGACCATCCTCAGGCTTCTGCTTACGAGGGCGCCCCCTACCTCTTTTGGGCTTATCAGGAGGAGGATGCTCTACATTAGTGACAACTTCCTCAACCATTACATCCTTGGTGGAAGAAGTGTCTATGCCATTCTCAACCCACGCGCTGCCTGTTTGGAATGATGCAAGTTCAGGGCATCCCTTAGATCGGTAGAAAGATGTAAGTTGAGAACAAGCTATCACTAATTCCAGCAGGTCACCACCTTGACCAGGGAACAGAGCCAGTGACTTAATATAATTAAGAAGATTTTCTGGACTGAAACATGCCAGGATCTCAGACCGATTAACTGCTGAGCAAGTAACTCCATCCTTGAGCCCAGCATTCTCAACCATATAAGACATCCCATTGTCTGAGAGCTCTTCAGGCAAACAAGAACAACTCATCCCTGATAATATCCGCCTTGAGAGTTCTTCAAGGGCATAATTAACTGAACTAACAAAGGTATCTGAACTGCTCTGTTTCTCCATTTGTGAATAATTTGCTACAAAAGGCTTCAACTGGGATTCATCGCACCATGCGAAAGTATTGTCACCGAAATATGCTACCAGATGGCTTCCCTTCTTCTGATGCTTCAATGCCAACTCAGAAGCATCTGAAGGATCAAAAATCTCACCAGGCCACCAAGGATGGCTTTTTACTTTACCCCAAACAAGATCTGAAACTCGAAAATCGCCTTTATCAAGAGGAGGAAGGCAGTATCTAGCACAAAGATCAAAATTTGCAGAACTAGAAGTCTCGTCACACCCATTATTTCCAATACCAAAAACTTTCTCACAGATAGGAAGGATTGATTTATCATGCTGCTGTTCAGGCGTGGGAGCTCCATCATCCTCTTGGATCTTGGAGCTCCCCTCAACAACAGTAATCACATTATTCAGCATTTCCTTGTCACAGTGTGCCACGCCATTATCCTTTCCTCTATTTCCCATGCCACAGGTTGCATTGACATAATTTTCTTCGAGTTTATTGGATACTGAAATGTAGTAATGTAATTCAGCGATGCACAAAGGGAGTTAGAATAGTACATCAAACTGTTAAGTCTGCTTACCGGCTTCAGCATGTTCAGGAGTGGCAGAAGAAGGTGCTTCCACTGCTTCACAAGCAATGGCAACATCTCCTGCAGGAACAGGCTTCCCCGTGTCATTATGCAAAACCCTAGCCTCCGCTTCCAACTTATCCTCGCCACTATCTCCTCCATCTAACCCTCGCGCCCCGTTGAGATCTTCTGCTCTAACCATACCAGCTGACTCCGTCGCATACAACGGATCACTCGCCACACCACCCGCCACCTCAGCATCAACCGCCACCTCCTCCACGGCTTCCGTCATCGTCACATCAGCGTCTCCCGCGGAGGCCGACATGACAGCCAAGCTCCCTCCCGCGTCCCCCGCGGCCGGGGCCGCAGCGTCAACCACCACGGGACGCGCCCCCTGCTTCGGCTCGCCGAGGCCGCCGTCTCCCCCCGGATCCGGGGCCACGACAGCCACGTGGCTCGAGCTCATCGGAGCGAGGTCCCCTAAAGCCGCCGCCACCGGCGAGGAATCTGCAGGATCGAAGAGAGGTAGGGAGTCAGGAGTCAGCACGGGAGCTCGAATTTCCCCCCTCGATCTGGCGGGTGCCGAGAGCAAAGGGGCGAAAACCCTAGCACCGGATCAGCACGGGGAGCTCGGAATTTACCTGCCTACCGGGCGGAGCCGGAGGGGTAGTGCGCTCCCGTGGTGAGCTCGGCTGGCGCGACGACTCGAGGCGATGGAGAGAGAGAGAGAGAGAGAGAGAGAGAGAGATGGAATTGGATGCGGGAGTGAACAGGGGAGGGAGGGGGAGGATGCGTGCCGTCGTGAGCGTCTCTTTCGCGTTGCGGCCGTATCGCTAACTTCGGGTGTTTGTGCCGGGATTAGCCGGGTGCACGGTGAGGAGGCATGGAGGGTTGGAATGGAGTTTCACGGGGAGGAAGACAAGATTGCGGCGCAATTAAAAGGAGTTTTGCACTCACGTGACACGTAAGTTTAGTGACAAATCTAGAATCAACTATACTATTATGATTTTCGGTGAGACGTTAATTTCACTGAGCAGACGAGCTACTGTCATCAACGCTATTAAATCGTAAAATCAATTTTACATAACTTTAACTAAATTTAAATAAAGATATATATATATATATATATATATATATATAATATCAAATAAATACACTACTAGAAAATGCTTTATGATTAATTTAATGGAAACTAATTTGATATTGTAGTTGTTAGTATATTATTTTATAAAATTGATAAAAAATAGAGAAGTTTCACTTATTAAAAATTTAAATGACATATAATAATTAATTCTTTCTCAAATAAACTCATGTAGAAGTAACAAAAATGGCATATAGGCAGCGGTTTGGCGCGTCGCAATTTTGTTCCTCCATGCAAATTTGGAAAAATTGTCTGTAGGCGGGCTGCAGGGCGCCACTCCTATAGTCTGCTTGCAGATTGGCGTTGCGTGCCCTCTCGCCAGATCCTAGCGACAGGAAGCGTGTGGCTCCACAGTCCCGCACGAAGCAAAACTATGTGTAAATCGATTTTTGAGTTGAGTTTTACACCCTCTAAGTTTTTGGTATTTTGCATATATAAGTGTATCTTACCGTAGCACCAAGACGTTCTCTTGAGTGGTGTTTGTCATTAAGCAGAAACACACATATAAGTGTTTGTCAATAACAAAGCTTCTAGGCTGACTACATACTTCTAGCAGCTAGAAGCCTCTCTAAACAATTACTCATCAATATGCTAGTAGTTGAGTGATGTTTGATGAATAGTCAGTTAGCTAAATACTCACACCAGCTAATTCTCAGAAGAAAATCTACTTCACCCCATAAAGTATTAGGGCTGATCTAATTAACCGCATGAACTAAAAAATAAGATATTTTACCCCTAGAAGTATATAAATCGGTTTAAATGATTCTATGTAGTGGTTTTATAATCAGTTAAGTCAATTTAGTTTGAATAGACTAATGTATATATCACATAAAAATATCGCTACCATATATCATCTACACATAAAACCATATACAAAATCATTCTAGAGGTTTATTTAAACGGGTTTGCATAAAATAGCCAATTTTATATTAGAGGTTAAGTAGACCAATTCTTATTAGAATGTCTAGCTCCCCAAAAGACCAAAGGTAGACTATTTGAACATTGTTTGCATGTACAACCACTCTACACCCGCCACCCTCCATGTAACATGTATACATGTAGGGTCTGTTTGTTTCAACGGGATTATAGTAATCTAGCTTATTTTTATAAGCTGAAACAAACATATCAATTTATTATGTTAGTTTTGTTATAAAACAAAGTGCAGATTATAATAATTCAATAAACTGGTTTAATCTAGTTTTTTCTATAAGCTAGATTATTATAATCTCAAACTAAACAAATAGGGCCGTAGGTACATAGTAGATGTAAGATCCTTCTCGATTGCTTTATTGGATATCTAAGATCTTGACAGATGAGAAACCATAAGCATAAGCAAATGTGCTGCACTGTGACGCGCACTACAATCATCTAAAATTCCAGCATTGATCTTCAAATGAGCCAAGAGGAATCGACGGATAGAATCCTTCATCAGCTAATCAGCTTTCATGCTCTCACCATCCGCAGACCACAGATCTTGGGCCTCGTGGAACTGATGGGCCACCGTTTGCCGGAGGATCTTGGGCTGCGCCGTGCCGGAGTAAAACGTGCGCGTGCGTCTATCGCGGCGAGGGGCGATGCGTGGTGGGACATACTGGAATGTAGGGGGACAGGACAAGTGCCATTTGGGTGGGTGGTCGCTGGCGTGCAGGTTGCGGGGAAGTCGCCGTGCCAGACTGCTAGGTCGCCGTCGTTGAGGGGATCGCCGGATCGGTGTGCTCCATTCCGGCGGCGCCACGGCGAGGCGGTGAGCTTCCTTTCTTTCTCTTTTCCCCCCTTCTTCTGGCTCGATCCTTGTTGCTGTTAATGGTGTGTCATCTCGATTAGTGCATATGTTCATCAATCATCACAGCTCTGATGCCACACGACTACACGAGCATTCTGTTCTTCACTGCGCTTTCGTGATCTGTTCGATCGTTGTGCCATCCATATAGCTGAGGACGACGCGAGAGATGGGGAGGAAGGCGAAGTGGTTCGACGCCGTGCAGAGAGTCTTGAGCACGGGAGAACCTGACCCCGAGGAGGAGGAAAGGAAGGTAACGATAAAAATGAAATTTTTGTCGAACCCTACTCGCCGTCAAATTTTTGTCGATATAAATGAACTAAGCCGACGATATCAACGGTGATTGGAAGGCCAAGAGGTCGATGGACAAATCGAACCTGAAGAAGATATGGAAATTCAGCAAGTCGAACCCGTCCGCTCCGTCGGCCTCGGCGGCGCCGGAGACCGCTCTGGCTCCGGCGGCGCAGCAACCTCATCATCATCCTCCACTGGCACAGCCTGATCGGCAGCAGGATAAGGGGACCAGAGAGGCCGAAACTTCCTCGCCGGTCGCCACCGCTGGGGACGACGACGACGACGCCGCCGCCGCACAGGCGGCAGCTGCGGTGGCGATCCGCCACACGGACACCGCGCCAAGAACTCCCGCGCGTTCCACCGAAGAGCTCGCCGCCCTCAAGATTCAGACGGCATGCAGGAGCTATCTGGTAACCCGTCCCCGGCGAGATCGAAAAAGATCGCTCTTTGCCGCCACTTTATATACGAAAATTATTGAAAAAGATTGTTGTAAAGTCATTTATCAACTTTTTAGAATTAAATCCATTCGTTTTAACCTTAGATAACTGTCGTAAATCCAATTTCATCCCTAAACCATCATCTGACTCCTGTTTTGAACAGGCCTGAATGGTTCCATGGCTGGTAAATTTTTTTCGCCGGGCCGGGTGCCATGGCTAGTAAAGATTTGGGAACTTCCACTTGCAGGCAAGGAGAGCACACCAGGCGAGAGGAATGGATCGGTTGATGTCGCTGGTGATTGGGGGAATCGCTGCCAGGCGCCAGACCGAGGAAGCCTTGTACTGCATGCAGACGATGACGAGAGTTCAGACACAGATATACTCCAGGCGGATGAAGACGGAGGAGGACAAGAAAGCCCTGAAAAGCCAAGTCCACGTTAAACAGGGCATTGACAAAACAAAGGTGCAATGCATCTATGATCGATTACTTGCTACTCCTGTCACTTCATTTCTACAGCTTTCTGAAAAAAAGCATTATTTTTGCCGCTGTAAATCGACATATCCTTCACATATATATGTAGGAGTAGTCAAGATATATATATCTGACGATGCTTTGCTGCCTGAGTGTCTGGGCAGATTGTTGCTGAAGGATGGGACCATGGCCATCAGTCCAAGGAGCAGATGGAGGCCGTCCTGACGGTGAAGCAAGAGGCGGCTTCACGGCGGCAGAGGGCATTGGCATATGCATTCGCTAATCAGGTGGTGATTCATGCAACACCCAATCGTTGGCGTTTACGATTTGTTTCTTGCTCGTTTTCTGAAGTTTGGATGGTATCTGCGAGCAGTGGAGTAACAGGAAACCTTCGTCTGCGCGAGCTGCGCCGCCTCCAATGTTCATGGATACCGGCAACCCAAACTGGGGCTGGAGCTGGGCCGAGCGCTGGATGGAGGCTGCGAGGCCGTGGGAGAGCCAGACCACGCCGGACAACAGCCGTGCACCGGGGAAAGCCGCCCGCCGGACGCGGGTGGCCATGTCGGTGCAGATACTACCGACGACGCCGGGCAGGTTCACCCGGCCGCCGAGCTGCCCGTCACCGTCGACACCCACGCCGCGGTCGCCCTCGGTCTCGGGGAGGACGTTGGTCGTGCCGGCGAGCCCGAGGGCCAGCCCGCTCCACAGGTCGGCGGGCGACCTGCGTCGCACGACGAGCCTGCAGTCCGAGCGCCCGAGGAGCAGCCAGGAGCGCCCGGCGGGGAGCAGCAGCCCGCTCCACGGAGGGAAGGGCGCCTGCTCTCTGCGGCGCACGGCGAGCGTGCGGTCGGGGGAGCTGCCTCGGCTTACCCTGGGAGGAGCCGCGCCGGCGCTGGCGAGAGACGACGCTAGCGCGCCAGCGACGCCCAGCTACATGCAGACAACCAAGGCCGTCAGGGCCAAGGCCCGCCCGGCGGCGCTCGAGCTCCACGAGAGAGCGGCGCCTGATCAACAGGTGCCCTCGCCGTCGGTGATCAAGAAGCGCCTCGCCCTGGCTCTCGCGGACAAACCGAGCACCTCGTCGCCGAGCAAGGCGAAGGCCGAGGGATCGACGCGACGCTCGCAGCCACCGAGCCCCAGGTTTTAGACGGCAGCATCGCGTATACCCGTATGCCGGTATTACGGTATAAATGATATTAATAACTAGCTTAATAGCTCACATATTTTGTTCCACATGAAGTGAAAAAAAACTTGCACTGCTGTTTTGTACCGTATTTTCACCTGGATATTACGAGTTAATGATCAATGCTCTCAATACTCCATAAATAATTTGGAGTTTACATACCCCGATTTGAAATAAATTCATTAATTCAAATATGCATACGTTGAACTGGAGCAAATCAGTACACATTTGG
The DNA here is from genome assembly GCA_000418225.1 of Zizania latifolia. Lineage (NCBI taxonomy): Eukaryota > Viridiplantae > Streptophyta > Magnoliopsida > Poales > Poaceae > Zizania > Zizania latifolia. The sequence continues at coordinate 155,269 of KE372770.1, read as the reverse complement.
CCAATAATTCACATATTCATGTTCATACGTAGATAAAAGTTGCATTACATTTGTATAAAAAGCATGCCTTTTAAATTGTATAAGTTTATCTTCGAAAATACTTCATCTATGGCGTCATAGCTAGAAACCACAAAAATTCGGACATTTTTTCAACACTTAGTAAAAATATTTCATTACTTAGTCATTTTTTTTTAAATAGATACAACATTTGGCGATGCTATTTACAACCCAAAAAACCACCGTATGCAACACTCTTACTTTATATTTTAGTAGTTAAAATTTAATGTTTAATATATGTGAGTAAATGTTTCATAATTAGATTCGTCTTGTTTTACTTTATTTTTTATTGAAACATTTTTTATTGAATGCTGAAACAATATTTGAATTTTTACGTTTTATAGGATGTGTGGACGGTAGTCTCACCCGTTTATGTTACTTCTTGTATAAGTTGAGACGACTGATAAATAAAAAATGAAGCAACCGATAGATAAATAGCAAAACCCGAACGGCAAAACTGAAGACGTATGAATTGTCCGTGTGTCGACGGCGTCCAAAATGAAGGCAAGTGATGGTTGAAAAGAATGAAAAATCACCTGATGAACTGAAGATAGCGGCAATAATACGCGGCTCAATGTACAATTCTTTTTATTGGATTTCATTTTCTCTAGTAGTAGCAATCAGGACAAATTTGCCCCGAATCAAAATTTCCGAAGCCCAATAGAACAATTAGGCCCAAAAGAACGCTCTAGCCTGGCCCACCATCACGTGCGCCGCAGTTTCTAGAACCATCCATCTCGCTGTTATAAACAACCCCCCCGTAAAACCCTACCACCCCTCGCCGCCCGCCCCCTCCATCGCCGCCGCCGCCGCCGCCGCCGTCCTCGCGCTTGCTTGCCGTGCAGCTCGTTCATCGTCGGAGAACGAATCTGCAGTTTCTTCTGCTACTTGGCCGGATCTTCTTCTCGTTTCCTTTTTTTTTCTTCGCATGAAACTTGGAACGATCCTTATTTTTTGTGTGTGTGTGTTTGGTCGCCTCTTCTTTCGGCTGCAAGAGAACGATCCACTCTTGCCGGCCTTGTTCTGGAGGCGTAGATCGAGTCGCTGTGGGGAGCTGATCTGTGGGATCCTGGCTGCCGTCTTCGCGGCATCGGGGTCTCCTCTCCCCGCGGCGTACACACCCCGCACATGTTTCACTTCCACCCATTCGATATTTCCATTTGCGCCTCGAATCGGCAATGCTGCTTTTTATCGAATAGAGCGATAGCCATTGGATGCACCTGCGACCTTAGTTGATGACTTGCCGAGAATTTCAAATTAATGTAAATTTTTTGAAAACTTTTTGTATAAAAGTATTTAAAAATTGTTTTAAATCCGTTTATTATTTTTCTAGCATTAAATTTGATCGTCGTTAAATTATCTACCATCAGTCATCTGTTATTGTCTTCATAAAATAATTTAGTCATGAAAAAACATGAGACGGGATAATGCGGCCGTGCCACGCAGTAAGCAGGCTGCATCTGAATAATTGAACGTATTATCTGTAACCAATCATCATAAACAAATTTAAATCAGTTGAAACATGAGCATCCATCAACGCAGCAGAACAGTATACAGGGATATTAGCAGAGCAAACACCGGTTGATCTGAATTTTTTCACGTATCTACTGGGGTATTAGCAGAGCAAAACGCATGTTGATCTGAACTGCTAGGAGATTAGCACAGCAAACACAGCTTAATCTGAAATTTGTTTGACACGGCTCCGAAACTGTGAAAGATGGCATTTCACTTCTGGGAGATTAGCAGAGCAAAGGTTGATCTGAATTTTTTCCACTAAAACTACTGGGAGACTAGCGGAGCAAACATTGGTTGATCTGAAAGATTTCTCTACAGTCTTTGTCGAGGCCATCGGCCATGGCAGAAGCTGCAACGGCCGAAACGAAACGCTCTCTCCACGACGCCGTCACTCCCGGCTCCTCCTCCAAATACGTGGTCCGCACGTCCACCGGCCCGCGCCAAACTTAGCCTCCCCCTCGACCCTCGCTTCCCCCCTCTCCGCCCCCTCCATCTCCTCCCCTTCTCAGGGAAGGCCCTTGGATCCCTCTCCAAGGCCTTCTGCTCCAGCTCCTCTTCCATCTCCCAACGATCGGTTTCCTTCCTTCCTCTCTTCGCCTGCGCGAGCGAGCGATCGCTGTCGTCCCACGTCCATCGCGTCCGACTGCGTCGGTCGATCGTCTGACGGGGGTTCCTGTGCGCGGCGAGCCGGGCGGGTCGGCGGCGCGTAAACGGCGGTGCGATGGCGTGCTACGAGGTGAACGCGCCGCGGCGGGGCTGCTGAGACGCGCGATGATGGTCGGGGCGCGGTGACGGCGGCGGCGCGGCTTACTCGGGGTCCGTCCGCGCGTTTCCAGGCGTTCTTGGCCTGAGTCGTCGCCGGCGACACACAGGGTCGCCGCCACGGCGAAGCGGGGAGGGAGCGCGAAGATGAGCTGCTTTCCGTGTTTCGGCAGCGGAAAGAAGAAGAATGCGCAAGCCGACGCGGAGCAATCGGAGGGGCCGCCAGAGGCGTCGCGGATGACGCCGCCTCCGGCGGTGTCCGCGCCCGCGCACGCCACCACGGTGTCTGCGTCCACGTCCATGACGCCTTCGACGCAGGTGAACGGCCGGCCCGGTGAGCGAGATCCTCTCTGCTCTGTTACTTTCTCGATTCCTTCCGATCCTGGCTGTGATCAGGACTAATAAATGCCGGTTCTTGGCCATGCAGAGAACCATGCCCACAAGCCGTCAACCGAGGACGGCTCGCTTCCGCTAGCCATCGCCGGGCAGGCTTTCGCGTTCCGCGAGCTCGCGGCGGCCACCGACCACTTCACGCCATACAACCTCGTCGGAGAAGGAGGCTTCTTCCGGGTCTACAAGGGTCAACTGGAGAAGACTGGCCAGGTGCTTAATCGACCACAACAATTTCACATCCATTCATTGAGCAGTGATCATCTGAACGAATTAAAGCGGCAAATTCTTATGGTTGGTTTGTGCAATCAGACTGTGGCCATCAAGCAGCTGGACAGGCATGGCTTCCAAGGCAACAATGAGTTCCTAACCGAGGTATCCAAGCTCAGCCGGCTCCACCACGAGAACCTTGTCGACATCATCGGCTACTGTGCCGACGGCGACCAGCGCCTGCTCGTCTACGAGTTCATTTCCGCCGGCACCCTGGAAGACCACCTGTTCGGTACACCACACGCGCTAGCTTAGCTAGTTTTCCAACGCTCCAGGATGATCCCGAGCTAGCTGACGTCGTCCATGAACTGTTATCGCTGCGTGCGTGCGTGCGTGGCAGATTTGCCGCCGGACAAGAAGCCGATAGACTGGTGCACGAGGATGAAGGTGGCGCACGGGGCATCGCAGGGGCTGGAGTACCTGCACGAGAAGGCGAACCCGCCGGTTGTGTACGGCGACTTCAAGGCGTCCAACATCCTGCTCGACGCCGGCCTCACGCCCAAGCTGTCCGACTTCGGGCTGGCGCAGCTGGGCCAAGCCGGAGGAAACGCGCCGGTGACGTCGCCGATGATGGGATCGTTCGGGTGCTGCGCGCCGGAGTACGACCGCGGCGGGCAGGTCACCATGAAGTCCGACGTGTACTGCTTCGGCGTCGTGCTGCTGCAGCTCATCTCCGGGAGGAGGGCCGTCGACACCAGCAAGCCTGTGGAGGAGCAGAATGTGATCACTTGGGTAAGTTGCCATGAGCCCATGGCAGTCATGGTCTACAACTACAACTGCGTTTCCAGCCAAGCTTGCATTTTGAATTAAAGATGCAACATTTCTCCCAAAGATTCGTTTTTGCTAATATGATTCATCATTTTTCCCAATGGTTCAGCTGATCCAATCATCCAATTCCACATTTACATATTCCTGAATTGTTGTTTGTTAACTTAGTTTGCTCTACTCCTTTGTTATTACATGTCCACCGGAATTTGCAGAACAATCAGTTTGCTAAAGCGTATTGCGATCTGCATTGCATGCTTGCAGGCCATGCCAATGTTCAAAGACCAGAAGAGATATCATGAGCTGGTTGATCCACTCATAAAAAGGGAGTACCCAGCAAAAGCATTGAACCAAGTGGTTGCGATGGCTGCAATGTGCTTGCAAGAGGAGGACTCCGTGCGACCGCTGATGGCTGATGTTGTCATGACACTGGGCTTCCTGACTGCACTTCCACCAGATCCACCAGCTGCAAGCGTTCCAGTTCCAGCTACTCCCCCGGCATCAAAGAAGGAGAAAGTATCAGATCGCTCTGATAGTTCATCATCTTCTTCAGACGACGACGATAATGATGATGATGATGAGGAGGAGGACAACGACGAAGAAGATACAGAGGATCAACAATGAGGATAGCTGTCAAGGATTTATTTTTTGAAGAGAAATGAAGAGGAGATGTCAATGCTTGATTCTAAGGAGCAGAGAAACAAGAGATGGTTTGATGTGGAAGGTGTTGTACAAATGAGTTGATCTTGACGTTTCTGATCTTAGGCCGTGGCAATGTAAATTGGGATGGGGCTTCCACAAGTAATGTTTTTTTGTTGTGATAATAACAAAACATGTTAAACGATTGGATACACACAGTTTATCATATGCAAAGAAACAGCTACTCACAGGTGTGATGTAGTATCTCTTGGACTTGTAATTTGTTGCCAGCCATTTTGGATTTGCATATGTAGTGCATTCACTGAATGTTAAGTTTGCATCAGAGTCCGGTGCTCTGCATGCAGCTTCTTTTGGTATGCTTCCCTTTGTTGTATGCCCGTACTAAACCACAAGAAAATAACAAATAACAAATAACAGTTCTTCTTGATTCATCCTGTCAATCAGGCCATCACCACCAGAATCATGTACAGTTCTTCTGGAATGAATCATGTACAAAAGAAACAACTTTTGTCTCATCCTTCTAGCACTTAACTATCATGTTATGTTACTCACTACTTATACTGCTGAAACAAGCAATAGATTTGAACACAAAAGAGGTCTAGCCTGTTCTCACCTCTTTATATGTGCAAGAGGCAGACATAAATTCACTAACAAAATAAAAAGAGAATGAAAGCTCATTCTACATGGCTACAGTCTTTTTTGTACATTGATACAAGAAATCAAACATGGCAAATCTAGGAGCTACCACTACTATAAAACACCAAATAGGTAATGCCACTATACGTGCCAATTCATCTAAAACCGGCACATACTAGTCTACACAGGTACCAGTTCTAAATAAAAACTGCCACATATATTATATGTAATTTTGGTTAAGAACATGTACACATAGATGCCACCTATGTAGTTGATAATGTTTTCATGTGAAGTCGTTTAGGTAAGGGTTTCTGTGCCGGTTCAAGTTTCTGTGCTAGTATACTTTCATTTGGCGTTCCCAGGTTTCGAGGACCAATCTGAAGGTGGTTGTCAGTTGACAACGAAGTACTACGTCCGTCTCAAAAAGATTTTACTTTCAATATAAAATTAATAAATTATCCATGAGAGTAAAAGAACACAACATTAAAAATTCTATTATAAAGTGATAGATAAAATATACCTAAGAGGTGTTAAAAAATAATACTCTTAAAATAAAATCTTTTTAAATATAGTCAAAGTGATATAAATGAAGTCTTTTTATGGAGTTCGTGAAAATAGCCTCGTGAAACTATAAAAGCTGGGCCCAAATGGGCCTGGCCCATCAACTTATCCAATCCCACGGGCTCTGCACCAAACGGCCCAGCAGTGCAGCTGCCCGTCTCCGGCTTGTCCCTTCTCTTCTCCTTCCTCCGACGAACTCCTCACGACAACCGACCAAACCGCCGTGAAAAGGGGGAAAGAAATCTGCTCCTTTCTGTAGCGGCCACCTCTCCTCCTCCTCTCTCCCTGCATCCTCCCAGGGGGAAAAAAATCCCGCGCGCGATTCCTCCTGAATCCACCGCGCGCTTCGCTTCCGCATCCGATTCCCGCGAACTTTCCATCTGTTTCGTTCGCGGGCTCTGCTCTCCCGATCGATCCGATTACCTCCTCGCTCCACGAATCGAGTCGCTAGGTGGGTGCGCGTGGCGGCGGCGGTTCGCTGGTCGCTAGGATTGGAGCTCCTCCGGGACGGGAGGGGATGGCGAGCCACGGCGCCGGGGCGGCCGCTGGATCCGATGCCGCTCCTGCCGAGGTAAATGATGCGACTCGTCTGATGATTTTTTTCTAAATAATTTGCCTGCTTGTTTGGTTGCAGTTAAGTTCCATGGATTGGGATGTGATTGCTTATTTTTTTTTTTCATGCGGTTTATTCAGGAGACAATAATTTTGATTTTTCTGCTAATTATGATACTTAGCTAATTTGAGGATGTTCGTGGCAAAGTAAATTTTGCTTAAGTAAATTAAGAGATTTGGTCATATACTCTCCCTTTAGATAGGAAATTGAAGATTTACTCTCCGCACTGATTAAATCAATGATATGTGAGTTAGAAAGGTAAATCTTTATTTTTTATCTATATGGAGGATATATGATCAAAATTTCCAAGTAAATTATTCATACAAGGTCGCTTCGTTGTATTTTTGCCAAAGGAAAAATGAAATAGCAAATTTTTTACCGAATTTGAAGGTCTTTGTTATGCTGAGAATTACGTATTTGCACCAGGACGACTTGCTTGCATTTTCTACCTCCCGCATCACTGAAGTTGTCTTTTATATAAGCTGCAGCAAGGATGAATCTTTTGTTCATGGCTGCTGTAACCTGGTTGTTGTGTGCATTATCGAAACTATGATGATCCGTTTATTTGCTAATGACAGGTCAGCGTTGTGGGTCAGACAAATCCATCTCTTTATCTGCCTAGAACTTCTGCGCATCATTCATGGCCCTCTTCTACTGGGGCAGCTACAGTCTCGTGGAACTATCCACTGGACAATCAAAGCCAAGATGCAATTTACTATGATCCACAAAGGGATGTATCAGTTCCAGGAAGCAATGAGAACGTGGCTAGCAGTGCACCTCATAATGTTCAGCCAAGTATGGACACAGAAAATGCAACTCATTTTCATGTGCCTTACTCAAGTTCACTTCAACATGGCTACAGTCCTGCAGAATATGCAAACTATTATTATAATTACCCACAAACTACAAATGATTCTTCTGTCCAGCAAGGGGGAGCAAATCAACATTCAGGTGCAGCTCATCAGCCTCTTACTTCATTTCAGAATTCAGGGTCTTACGTTGGTCCTACAAGTAACACATATTACAATGCTGGTGGTCATCAGACTGCGCCAGGATATGGAACGAGCAGTTACTTTTATCAGAACAACACATGGAATGGTGGAAGCTCTGAAAATAGTTATACTCAGACTCAGTCATACCAGAACTACCAATCATCCAATACCAATGCAGTACAGCATTCCGTTTCAGTGCCTACCAATTCTTTCTTGTACCAGCAGCAGTACAACCAGTGGCCACACTATTACAATCACACTGTGCCAAATCCTGCTGGTGATCCAGTTGGGAACAGTAACACAGTTGCAAACACCACTTCTAGTTACTCCTGTCCCAGTATCCAGCCACCCCCACCAGGAACTACATCGTGGAAAAGTAATTCAAGTTCTTCTTTTGCACCTCCTATTCAGGTATATTGTTTCCTTCCTTTGTATATTGTTACTAACTGTACATAGCCTTCTCGGTGACAGCCTGGATACTTATTTATCATATGTTTTAGGATATCTGGCTATGCTGCTATTTGGGACAATCATTTATTTCTTTCGATCAGCACATGGTGTCTTAAGTTGTGTTGCATGACGTGCATTTGGGTATAGCCATTCTTTTTAGGATGAGTTTCGAGGGATACAAACATGCTCTTTATGATATGACACAATAGAAATTCGTGATGACTCTTTCCATACTTTATGTAAGAGTTATGTGCCACTGGTAGTCTGGTATTTGTTAGATTGCATGCTTGCATGGAGAAGCTTCTAGTACTTTTCATACTAAGAAATTATCTGGATACTGTATGAATAAGCATGAATTTTAGTTGATGTGGAATACTTTTCGAAACAAAATCAAGAAGATCATGCTGTACTGAATCTTTTTGCATCCTTCATCAGTGTTAAGCTGACACAAGATGTTACATAGCTATGCTGTTTGCTATTAGATATCAAGTGATAATGTTTAACTGTTGCTTTCAAATTCATGGCATAACTGCAATTGTTTTACCAAACTTGCTATTCTTGGTTTTACCTTTGTACATTAATCTTTCACAATGGCATGCCTGCTTTCATTTTTATAGATTACAATGACTCTTCATTTGAAGGGTTTTGTTGCCTGACTGCCTGTAGAGTTTGAAGTGGCATTTCCTCCCTCTATCTAGTATGACTTGTGAAAATTCTTTTGTGATTTATAGCTTGTTAGATACATGTTTTCATCATGGGAAGAGAAAATCACTTTATCTAAATCTCACAAACCTACAGGCTTCAGGTGCTCGAGAGCCTCAAAATCAATATAACAACCAGGCAGTCCAGACACACACTCCAGTGTTGGAAAACCACTATGTTAATCAGGAACCAGGTAACCCAAGGTCTCAAAACCATTATGCCAGCCAGACACCAGCATGCCCACAGAACAATGTGAATTTGAACCCCGTACAGCAAAGCAACAATGGTGATCAACAGAAGACTGTAGGTTCAAAGGTCTGAACTCAAATATTTCCTCAGTTAACCATGTCGCTGAAAAATTCCAGCCAAATTTGCAGGTTTTTGTGACACCAGAAACTTCAAATGAAAACAAAGTACAGGTTCCACGAATTGCTCCAGGGTTTTCCATGGTAATACCGAAGAGCGAGAAGAAAATTTTAGGTGCTGACTTGGCAAAGAAGCCTACCTATGTTAGTGTTTTGATGCTGAAGAATGGCACTGATGCTGTAATTTTCTGCTCTTTCATTTCTGGCACATGGCATTCTAACTTTCTAAGGCTATTCTTATTCTCATAAGGAAAACAACTATCTGGGAAGCTATCGGCATATAAAACGGTTAATTTATATCTTAGTTTGCTCATTCCAACTTCTGGATAAAATTCATTTGGTGTCTATGGAAATGCATTGGTCTGTCCCTTTGGAAAATTCAACAAAAAAAGTATCATGTCTTATGCTTATACCTTATCAAGGAAGATCTTCTGGTACTTTCATACTCACCATCTACTTTTCTCTTGTCATGTTTACTGTTTAGAGATCACTCCCTTTTTCATTACGTAATTATGCTACAAGGAATTTCAACCATTGCAAGGATGAGGCCCAAAGGGCTGCTTGCCAGAGTATGATAGAAGAGGTAAATCTTTATTTTATCATATATATTTTTGCCTTCTGTTAGTTGGCATCATTCTGTTGTGAAAAAGGTTGCCATTCTTTAGTTGGGGGGCTGGTTTGGATTGATACCCTGCCAAAGCTTCACAAGCTTTGGCACTACCAAAATTTGGTAGGGTAGAATAGATAGATATTTGTTTAGTTTGGTACCAATAAGAAACAAATCTATGGGAAATGCCAAAATTTTGGTAGAGAAAAATGTTGATGATGTGTTTAGTTTGCTACCCTATCAAAATTTTGATAGGACAAATTTTGCTAGGGTAGCAAACCAGTGAATGTGTCTAATGAGACTTGAGACAGACATGTTTCAGTGACTACAGCTGTTGCCACTCGCAACAAATGACAGATCACAGTTTATTAGTTGAATTCAATCCCATTCTTGGGACACCACATAATGCAGTGCTTCATTCAAATGTTTCCCTTTGTCGCTTATTTTGTGGTTCTGTTACATCGATTTTGAATGGTTTAAATCGGTTGACTTTGTATGCCAGTCTTCTTATATTTCCTGATATAATTTCAGATAAAAAACAAAGCTATTGCTGATGGAACCCTTCTTACTAAGAATTGGGACACTGAGCCACTGCTTCCTTTGCTAGGAAGTGTTGCAACCATTAAAGAAACAAGGTTTGTGCTTGTAGCTTCTATGGACAGTGATAATGTAGCATTTTGAGAACATAAATACATTGACTGATGCAATTTTGTGGTCTGTTTTTGGACTTTTGTTGCTATGGAAGTATACTTCTGCACAACCAACACCTATACAATGAATAAGAAATTCAGTTTGCACCTTTTTACAGTACTATCTTCTGGTTAATAAGTATTATCTGGCGCTGTCACCATCAAAAGTGCTAGGATCTAAGCAAATATCAGAATTTTTTATCTGTACTAAGATATCTTCGGACATTGCAAACGGCTGTGCCTTCACCTTCTGGACGTCTGCTAATTCTATTGAGCAACTAGCTAAACCCCTGTGCTTTGCTATGGATAAAAAATATCATAATATTGCCTAAAGTAGTAAACTATTCACTTGTTTGCTATAGGAGGTGCTCACCTTGAATATGTGGCAATTCATTTATTGGATTCTTCTGTAATATTAGAAATATCAGAGGGCAATTTAGAAAAGCTACAAAGGAAGAGGTGGGTGACAGATTCACTCCCACCATCACCACTAGAGTCTTTTGAAAGGAGTATAATTTATACAATGGAACCATGGAAATATCATTTCATGAACAATATTCAAAATCTTAAAGCCCCTCTCTGATTTCTGAACTTGGTACGGTACAGTAATCTTAATGAATAAGAAATATGGTAAAGCTAATTTATTGTTGGGATGCTCACATACTTGTGCAAATGGACACAATACTTAGGTACTGGTGAAAGGTTATCCATCTAAATTTGCTGGGAACAATATACTCAAATTCATGTTGTAGGCTTGTATTTAGGATTCCTTTCACTAAAGAAAATTACGAACCAGCTGTCCAGCTGTTTCTGTGCTATGCCGAACCATAGATTTCTGATTTTTCTTTATGTTATTGTTTTTTCCATGCAGCAGTGCAAACAATTCAAGTCCCTCTGTTCCCTCGTCAACATTTACCCATAGGAGACGTCTAAAAACTAGGTGGGAGCCTGTAGTGGAGGACAAGGTTATGGATAAGGTGGAACCGATAAAAGGGTTTGCGAATGGTAACACCCACAGTAATTTGGAAGCCAAAAACATAATGGTAAGAATTGATGCACTGTTTGCAAAATTTTGTTATCAGTCAATATACAAGAGGAATAGACTTCCATATTGTAATGCTAGTTCTTCCATTTCTGAGCTGCCAATACCAATGCATGCATTATCCCATGCTTGTATTGCTCTATTAATTTGTTGCTTTGAAATATTTAACCAAATGTCATGCAGAGCAACAGTTGGGATTCCAGAAAGGTACTCCAGTCTCATCAAGCACCTGCAATCAAAGTCAGTCAGCGGCGTGCCAAGAAGCAAAAGATGAGCAGTTACTCAGGTCTAATGCAAAACGGAAATGCTTCAAGTGATAGTGATAAGGATCAGGATCTAACCAAATATTATGCCAGTGCAACCGCACTAGCAAATTCACCAGAGGAAAAAAAGCGCAGGGAGCATAGATCAAAGCGTTTTGAGAAGAATCTGAATTCATCATCTAAATCAAAGAATTCTGCAGCAAGTAAAGATGCAATAGCTAATGTACATGCACGAAAAGCTGTTTCAGCTCTTCTTACCAGAAGCTGTGAAGATGGTACTAGCTTGGCTGTGGAGGATATGGATTGGGATGCACTGACAGTCAAGGGAACGTGCCAGGAAATTGAGAAACAATATCTTCGGCTTACATCAGCACCTGATCCTGCCACAGTAATAACACCCACCGACTGTCATGCTGGATTCTTAGTTGAAAAGCATTGATAGCATCTCTTTTATGTTTCTTGCTGCTAATCGATCCTATTTACTATTTAATTTCCTTGTTTCTATGAATAATGTTTTGCAGGTAAGACCAGAGCATGTCTTGGAGAAAGCCCTTTCCATGGTTGAAACATCTCAGAAGAATTATCTTTACAAATGTGACCAACTGAAGTCTATTCGCCAAGATCTAACAGTTCAGAGAATCCAGGATGAACTCACCGTCAAGGTAGTCTTAAATTCTTCTCAGCATACTATTGTACCTACCATAAGGTGTTAGCAAGTAGAAAACATCAGTTTAAGTTATATATCATCTAGTTGTGCTGCTACCGCTATTGTTGACCAGAAGAAATCCTCTGGTCAATAATAGCAGTAGCAGCATAACTAGATGATATATTGATATCTTGAGTCTTGATAGTAGTAACTTAAACTGATGTTTTGTAAATGCTGTGCACCAGGACAACACTTCAGCTATATCCAATGCTTTGTAACCTTAATGTTTGTTATTTCAGGTTTATGAAACTCATGCACGTTTAGCAATGCAAGCTGGTGACCTTCCTGAATATAACCAGGTATGCTTTGTTTGATTATCTCAGAATATCAAATAATTGTACATATGTTCTGTTCCTGGCATTAGTTTTGCATCTTCATATAGTGTTAGACAACACATATATAGAAAATAAAGGTCAAGAACTGGTTTTGTCTTCCTGTTGGTAGATTGGCACTGGCAACCCCAACTTTGGTTCCTTTTACTACTTTACTAGTTATATGTAGGGTACTAATGTGGATTTCTTATTGAAGATCAGAGGTAGAGCACTTGCCCTTATTTAGCCATCACCACGGCTTCTACCTGACGAGGTAGAGCAGCTCTGAGGCTTAGTTTAACTTCAGTGTTATCATTGCGTAATGGAAGAGACATAGCACCATCCTTAATCCTTATATAGATTGGATAACTTGGCCCCTAATAAACTACTCTAATATTATGGCAATAGATGATACTAATCAATCTAATCCTATATCTAGAGGAGAGTAATCCTCGTGGTGCCACAGTAAACCATGTGAACAGTACCCAAGAATAGATCTTGGCCCAATAAGCTCATAACTGGTATTGTTGTTTCAGGAAAGTTGGTTGCCACTGGAAATCACTACTGCATTTGTAAACTATATTTGTAATCTTAGTGCAAAAATCTAATACTGAAATCTATTGAACTGATGCATGGGTGTTGTAGTTTTAACTGTTTATGCATACAACATATCTTGCAGTGCCAGTCGCAACTGAAGAGGTTATATATAGAGGGAATCAAGGGCTGTTATTTTGAATTCTCTGCCTACAATTTGCTGTGTGTCATGTTACACTCTAATAATAAACGAGACCTGCTGTCATCATTGGCAAGGTACCATATTATACATGGCAGCATTCAACCCATTTTCAGTTCTTAAACTGATCACATTTGATATACTCATGTTTTTCAGCTTATCAAAAGAAGCCAAGCAAAACGAAGCTGTCAAGCATGCCCTCGCAGTTCATTCTGCTGTTTCATCTGGCAATTATGTCCAATTTTTCAAGCTATACAAGCAGGCACCGAACTTGAACTCTTGCCTCATGGGTAAATGACACTATACTATCTATGTCAATTCAATGTACTTCTCTATTCATGAAAAGTTCAATGCCTGTAATCTGTTGATGACCTCTTTTACAGATCTATATGTTGAGCGAATGCGGTTTGAAGCTGTAAAATGCATGTCTAAATCATATCGCCCAACTGTACCAGTGGGATATGTTGGAGAAATTTTGGGATTCTTAAGAACCAATAGTGAAGCATCAGAAGAATGTGAAATATGGTTAAAAGCTCATGGTGCTATTCTTTCAGTAGATAACAGTGGAGACTTGCAACTAGACACAAAGGTACTAATAATCTCTCTCAGAAACAGTACAATAATGAATAATCATAAGACAGCAAGGGCACGAATATAAATGGGTGATTTATTTTCAGTCTTGAAGTTGAATCCCATTCAGCTTAAACCAGTAGAATTGGTAATTTTTAATTGAAGTTCCAGCTAAGATGAGTTAGTTCAGGTTCAGCTAGGGTAAATAGGTCCATCATTCTTTTTCCCTAGTTAATTTTATTCTACACATCACAGCTCCAATCGAATATCTGCTTGAATTGGATTGTGTAAAGGTGCAGATTAGCTTGTACTAGTGTGCAGGATGATTTCACAAATTGAGTGCATATCATGCTAATTAGATACTTACAACATTTTGCTAAAAAATGTGATTTACCCAGTATATTGATAACTGCGCGAGCTTCCTGTCTCAAATATCAACCGTTGAACTTAGCGTACTCCTATAATAATCTATAATCTGGTTGGTACAATGCTTGGCAGGCTTCTGCTGCTACACTTTACATGCCGGAGCCAGAGAATGCCGTTGCACATGGTGATGCATCACTTGCAGTTAATGACTTCTTGGCGCGGACATAGGGGGAAAGAAATCTTTAATGATGATAGCTATGTTCAGTATGTTGGTGCCGAGGTGTGATGCCCTGCAAATCTCTCCAGTGCACATCGTGACTGTTATGAAGCATGAAATGGAGCAGCAGCAGATGAAGGATAACACGCTTCCGGAGCTATTAAGTTGGAGCAAATATGAGAGTGCCCAACTGGACCCTGGTGTCTGCACTTGACGCAGTTGCACATAAGAAAGTTTTGCCACTGGCCTCACAGAAGTACAAAAAATGTATGCATCATTGCATCAAGTTGTGGTAGCCAATATACATGTAAAGTGTAAACTGAATCTTGAGAGTGAAGATGGTACATTTGTCCGTACACACACTTTACACGTACCATTTTCACCACCAACTGTTTGTAGCTCAAATTACTTGCCAGCATTCGTAGCAAAGTTGAGCCTGACTTGCCAGCAATTTTCCTCCTGTTGGAATCCGGCGACCAGCCGACGAAACGGTACTGCACAGCACAGGGAAAGGAAGAATTAGGTACACTGATCCAATGGTGATTTCGTGACGATCATTCTGCAAAGTAATTGAAAGATTCCAACATGTGGTGTTAGTTTGTAACCACTGGCCTAATTGCCGGCACCCAGCCTATGTTACTAGCCCTGCTCCTTTGCCAAAAAAGATTTCTTCAATGGCATCATGGATCCATGAATGCCCGTTGAGTCGTTTAACTTTAATATCAAATTAGTTTTATTATAAAATTTGTTTTTATAGTATATTTTATTTGATACGGTAAATGCTAATAGATTTTTCTTTAATTTTTGTCAAAACTAGAAAAGTTTTACTTTTAAAAAATTCAGATAACTTATATAATATAAAACTATAAAACGGTGGGAGCAGTAACCAAGTAAGCAACAATTCAGAGACATGCCAACAGCCCAACACGATGATAACCCAGCGTAGCAACTTCAAAATGGGCAAGGGCAACTCAGCTCCCTACAAGCAAAAGAAAACTCAACTACGGATAAGCCAATAGGTTCACCGACGAGATCTTGCCATGGCTTTCCCACCTACTTTGGTAGTTTTTTAGTGGTTAGGGTCTCAATGATTCCAAATGTTGTTGTCACTTGGTACCCATCCATGCAAAAAAAAGCTGGAGAGTGATGCACTACCAAGTACCAAGCATCTTATCCCATCCATTACACATGCCCAACTGAAACCAGCAGCGCTCTGTCTAGTTTCAAATTGGGGATATACTTTCCTGCTCAACACATATGTATGTGACTCTGGTCCCATGAGGCCATGATGATCCCAAGCAATGCTTCCTTCTCAGCATCTGACCAAGACCAAGATATATCAAACACAAGAGTACAACACCATTCAGAAATGCAGGTATGCACATTGGAGAATAGATAGACCAAAGCAGGGAAGAGGAATGGATGATCAAACTTGAAATGCATTGGGTGGCAAATCACGAGCAGAAGTGTAGAAAACCACATCAACTGATACCAAGTGTGTAACAGAAGGGGTAGCTGAAGTCAAACATGCCAAATGAAAAGACTGGCTACCACACAAAATGCAGACAATTTCAAACTTTGCCTGAACAATTAATGGTACTTGCTGACTTAATTCCTTCTACATTGCATTCCAAGCAAGAGCCTTCTTGTACATAAGTTTCCAGTTAACTATCCCGAGTCTCATACTCTCATCAGTAAAATTTTAAGCTACGAGGAAATCCCTGTAATAAATACAAGGCGATGAACTATATCCTGAAATTTGTATGGTAGGTATGCTAATTCTCACAGGGAGCAATGATCAAAAGAACAGGGTGCCAGGAGAGATTTTCCAAGTAACTACAATCCAACCACCACGCAAATTGCCGCTATACTCTTCAGTCTTCACAGCTCGAATTCCTCTTCTCGGAGCACCATTTCAGCAGCCTCCTCTTCATCGTCATCGAGCGAGAAGTACTTGTTCCTCTCGGCCGGCCTGAATGTGTAGAACATGAAGAGGTAGAACGCCAAGGTTGCCACTTCCTCGGCTAAGACGCTCACCCACCGGAACTGGTAATTGGCAATGGTCTTGAGCGCATACACGACGATTCTTGTGAAGTACAAGTAGCCAATCACCACGATGTAGAACTGCCGGAACAAGGTGAGCTTGGATAGAGTTTGTGCTGCCTTGCCGTCAGTCTTGGACGTCTCCCGGAGCGACCGCATCGACCAGACAACTGGGAAGAGCACAGCGCAGCAGCACGCGACGTCCACGAACAGCAAGATCTGATTCCATGTCACCCACCCCTGCATGAACGGGCCAGTCTCCCCAATGACGGCGGCGGCAATGTTCGCCGTGACCTGCAGCGGGATCACCACCATGAGCACCTTCTTCTCCCGGTCCTGCAAGACCGGCTTCAGGAACGACCACCCCGTGCCGACCAGAACGATCACCGCGAACAGGACGACGCCCTTGACGAGCTGGAAGAGGTAGAACGCCACGTCCCAGCCGTGCGGCGTCCCGGTGACGCGGATGTAGTGCTGGTCCTCGGCGGCGGAGAGGCAGTAGAGCAGGCGCGCGACGAGGAGGCCGGACATGAGGTGGTGGATTTGGTGCGCCGAGACGCGGTCGCGGGAGAGGGTGAGGTACCCCCAGGCGGCGAGGAAAGCGGCGTAGAAGAAGGCGAAGAAGCCGTAGATGGCCGGGACCGGCGCCTGGCCGACGGAGAGGTAGTCCTTGGATCCGTCCGGGTTGGCGTTGTACATCTCGGTGCGGACTTTCATGGTGACGAGCGCCTCCGGCGCGCAGTTGGCGAAGTAGAGGCTGTACTCGTCGGGGTGGGTAACCGGGAAGGACTTGTTGTAGTGGCCACCCTCCATGTCGTGGAAGGTGAAGAGGGTCTTCACGTAGGGGCTCGAGAGGACGCAGCCGGAGACGTCGGGCTCATCGGGGCCGCCGCCCGCCACCTCCGCGCGCTTCTCCGGCGAAGGCCGCGCCTGCGACTCGTAGACAGCCTGGAACATCGATTCATCGGAAAGTATGAAGAACCCGAGCTGCTTGGGGTCCGCCCGGGCGAACGACGAGGAGACGGCGGCGCCGGAGATGACGATCCTGACGGCGCCGGTCTTGGAGAACCCGAACTTCTCGAACAGGATGGACGGGCGCGGGTCCTCCCGGAAGGACTCTGTCTTGATCTCCGCCGCCGCGGGGAGCGCGACGGCGAGGAGGAGCAGTAGCCGCGCGGCGGCTGCGGCCATGGCGCCGAGATCTGTGGCCTTGCGGGCTTGGGGGGCGGGGTGCCGGGGTTTGCGTGCGAAACGCGTGTGAGCGCTGTCGGTTGTGCGCCTGGTAAAGCGGCGCGAGGGGAGGGGCCTTAGCCCTTATGTGGTGGCCGCGCGGTGGTCGGATGCGCCTCCAGATTCGTGCGCGTCGAGTGGGGAGGTTGACTTGGGGAGCCTAGCCGTAGCCCGGGACTCCCGAGGGATGCATAACCTCACAGGACAGTCCAATTGTTCTGTGGGGATTGGATCGCGCGAAGCTTCGCTTTAAGGTTCTGTGTGTTTAGGTTTAGGGTTTCAGTTTTAAAAATCTTAAAGTTGAAGCTGTAGATAAATTAAAAGTATTTAGTTAAGTAATTTAATTTTTATTTTATATTAAAAATAAAAGTTTAAACTATTTTATTATATTATACAAACCCTTAGTTTTAGCATGAATCTTGAAGTTGAAGCTATACCAAACAGGCTCTAATTGTTGCGAAGCTCCGTTCTCACCACCATATAGTCCTATCTTACATAGTCGAATATCAACAAAACAGCTAGAATTGACAACTATTCCCTAACATTAGGATCAGAAGATCTTAAATCGACCGTCTAACATTAATGGAGATAAAGGAATGACCTTGATGAACGGATATATGATGAGATTAAAAAAGATGATTGTTGGCGTAATTCAGAACTACGCAATAGGTTTAAATATTTAAGAACCTCGAAGGATTCAAAGTGTATACTAGGGTTCGAACAATGTTCTAGGCCTCGAACGGATAATAACCTTCGAGCAAGAGTTGTATTGATTACTACTCCGTGAGTTCGATCCCCCTACCATGCAAAGGGGAGGATATTTATATGCACAATTATCATGGGGTAATACGAAGTTATCCCCTACTCCTAACCGACTATTACAGCAGAAACAGTAAATTTATATAGGGGCAGTTTAGTAACCCTCCGTGTGAACGAACCCGAACGCATGTCTTATCGGAGGGGACAAGAATACCATGGTTTCGAGACCACTTGTCAGGTGGTCTCGGAGGCTTCGTATCCCACAAGCCGAAGGGGGCTTCGTCATGAGCCTAAGAGAAGCATCAACATGCTCCTCCGAAGGGGCCTTCGCAACCAATATTATTGGAGTCCTGTTAGGGTAAACTAATTTTCCCTAACAGTAGCCCCTCGCACGCTGCCCTTCTGCCGAAGGGGTAAAGCATGCCTTCGACAAATAACACCTCCTTGCAGCCTCCTTCGGAGCTTAGGCTTCGAAGCCCGGAATAGAACCAACCTCACTTCGATCATTAAATGATTGGTAGGAGCTAATGGGACGCTCTCGGAACTCCAAACGACGCCTGGAGTGGCCAACGGTCCGAAAATGAACCGTCGCCAAGTAGAGGCACACAACCCTATTTTACCTTGGCCCCACCGATCATAGACTCCGGAAGACGCGTACAGGGTGGTAAAAAATGGCTTCGGGTGGAGCGTCGCGCACTTTTTATCGCTTATATAAGCCCCTTGCTCCCCAGGGCTCATTACGCGCACCAGTATCCTTAGTCTTTGCTCTCGATCTTACTTCATTCTGAGCTCCTAGCCCTTCGCTTGCGAAGCCCTTAGCTTCATTAACCTCCGTTCGCTCCCTCGCTAGGGCCCAACCTAGACTCGCGAAGATGTCGAAGAAGGCCTTCATGGCAAAAAGCAGCCGACCACAAGTGCCCTGCAAAAGGGGTATTCCTATTGGAGATGGACGACAACATGGATGAGGGTGACGCCGTAGAGGACTTGGGCATCTCTCTCCATGCTCTCACCGGCATCGATGTCAGCAACACCATGAAGCTCCACGTCGCCATCCGCGGAGTAACCCTGGTGGCCTTGGTTGACACGGGTTCGATGCACACCTTCATCCAGGAGGCGGTGGCGTCCCAGCTCGGCCTTTCGGTCGACCCTCGTCCAAGGCTCTTCGTCAGAGTAGCTAACAACGATCGCGTCACCAGCAGCGGCATCTACCCTAAGCTTCATATCTCCATCGACGACGAGACATTCGACATCACTTGTTATGGCCTCTCCCTGGGTGGCTTCGACATTGTGCTTGGTGTCTAGTGGCTTCGATCCCTGGGGCCTATCCTGTGGAATTTCAGCGCCCTGTCCATAGAGTTCTGGCGACACGGCCGAACGGTTCGCTGGACTGGGGTAGTCGTGCCAGCCCCCCAGTGCGCGGCGATGTTCAAGTCCCGGGAGTTGTTGACGACCCTTCTTGACTCCTACGCCGACATCTTCGCGGAACCATGAGGTCTTCCCCCACCTCATCGCCATGACTACCGCCTTCGGCTGTTACCAGGGATGCCACCGGTGGCAGTCTGACCATATCGCTACCCGCAACTGCTGAAAGACGAAATCAAGCGGCAATGCGATGACATGTTGCAACAGGGCATCATCCGCGAATGCACATCGGCATACTCTTCACCGGTTCTACCGGTGAAAAAGGCGTTCAAGTCATGGCGCTTTTGTGTCGACTACCGCGAGCTGAATAGCAAGATGGTGAAGGACAAATTTTCAATTCCGGTGGTCGACGAACTGCTTGACGAGCTACGAGGCGCCCGCTTCTTCACCAAGCTCGACCTCCGGATGACATCGAGAAGACAGCATTCCGTACACACCAGGGCCACTTTGAATTCCTAGTAATGCCGTTCGGACTTACCAATGTCCCATAGACATTTCAATCATTGATGAACAAGATCCTGAAGCCGTATATTCATAAATTTGTACTCGTTTTCTTTGATGATATTCTGGTGTTTAGCACTTCTTGGGCAGCACACATGTAGCATGTCAAGCAGGTGTTCGAGGTAATCAGGGCGCATAAGCTTGCACTCAAGCTGTCCAAGTGTTCTTTCGGCACAACATCGGTCGCGTATCTGGGCCACATCATCTCAGCCCAGGGCGTCGTGATGGATCCAGAGAAGATCACGGCAGTGGAGGCCTGGCCGCGTCCGCAGTCTCTCCGGGTATTGCGGGGCTTCCTCGGCCTCACCGGCTATTATCACAAGTTTATCGCAGGGCATGGCACGGTGGAAAGCCTCCTCACGGCGCTACTCAAACGGGAGGCCTTCCGCTGGTCAGAAGAGGCAGACGAAGCATTCCTTCAGCTTAAACAGGCCCTCATGATGGCACCCCTATTGCAAATGCCAGACTTCTCCAAGCCATTCATCGTCGACTACGACGCATCCGACATGGGTTTTGGCGCCGTGCTTCACCAAGGCGATGGGGCCATTTCTTATTTCAGCCGCACAGTGGCACCACAACATCAGAAATTGCTAGCATATGAACGAGAACTCATTGGCCTTGTGAAGGCTGTGCGCAATTGGCGACCATATTTGTGGGGGCGGGCATTCTTGGTAAGAACTGATCACTACAGCCTCAAATTTATTCTTGATCAGTGGCTGTCCACAATTCCATAGCACACATGGGTCAGCAAACTGTTTGGATATGATCTTTCGATGGAGTACAGACCGGGCAAGTTGAACAGGGCGGCTCATGCTCTGTCTGTAGGGTTATGGGGAGGCTACGTTAGCGCTTAATTTTAAAAATTTACCCCGTTAGCCAGGAACCATGCGTATAATGGGATCATGGATCGTTACCTTGAGCCTCGAGACGTGCTCGGGCAGCGGAAGTAGAGTCGATGAAGCGCGTCCTCGAGCTACTCCTCCTAACTCCGATCGTTCGTCAGCAATCCGGCGATGGAGAATCAAGTTTGGAACTTGATTGATCTACCTGATGGTGTTAAAACTATCGATTGTAAATGGATTTTTAAGAAAAATATAGACGCTGATGGAAATGTTCACATCTATAAGGCACGATTGGTGACGAAAGGTTTCAGACAGATTCAAGGTGTTGATTATGATGAAACGTTTTCGTCCGTCGCTATGCTAAAATCTATCCGGATCAACTTAGCAATTGCCGCATTATATGACTATGAGATATGGCAAATGGATATCAAGACGGCTTTTTTCAATAGAAACCTAAGTGAGGGTGTGTACATGACACAGCCTAAATATCTTAATGATCCAAAAAATACTAAAAAGTTTATAAGCTACAAAGGTCCATTTATGGGCTGAAGCAGGCTTCTCGGAGTTAGAACATTCGTTTTGATGAGGTAGTCAAAGGGTTTGGCTTCATCAAGAACGAAGAAGAGCCTTGCGTTTACAAGAAAGCTAGTGGGAGCTCACTTGTGTTTCTGGTCTTATATGTAGATGACATATTATTGATCGAAAATGATATTCCTATGCTAAATGCTGTCAAGTCTTCGTTGAGAAAAAGTTTCTCAATGAAAGATCTTGAAGAGACAGTATACAACTTGGGCATAAAGATCTATAGAGATAGATCGAGAAGGTTAATTGGATTAAGCCAAAGCATTACATTGACAAGGTATTAAAATAGTTCAATATGCAGAATTCCAAGAAATGTTTTCTGCCAATGTCACATGGTATTTCTCTCAGCAAGAGTCAGTGTCCTTCGACACCTGATGAGCTGGAGAAAATGAGTGCGATCCCGTATGCCTCCCCAATCGGATCCATCATGTATGGAGAAGACAGCTCAGGACTCTTCCCAGTCCATATCTCATATGGTGTCCTCTCTACAGATTTAGATGGAACTCTGTTTAGTGTGAAAGCAGCAGTTTCTAAAGTAAATCCCTAGAAAGACAATGGAAGATCAATATGACTCATCATCAACCGAACCATGTCCAATAAGGTTCGGTTCCTCCACTCGAACACCACATTCCACTGAGGTGTACCAGGTGGAGTCAGCTGTGGAACGATTCTACACTGCTTCAGATGATCATTAAACTCATAGCTCAAATATTTACTTCCACGATCCGATCGTAGAAATTTAATTGTCTTGTCAGTATGATTTTGTACCATATTCTGGAACTCCTTGAATTTTTCAAACGATTCTGACTTATGCCTCATTAAGTAGATGTAACCATATCTACTAAAATCATCGGTAAAAGTTATGAAGTACTGAAAACCACCTCTGGCTATAGAACTCATTGGTCCACATACATCAGTATGTACAATGGCCAATAGCTCGTTTGCCCTCTCACTTTGATCAGTGAAAGGCGTCTTAGTCATCTTGCCAAGTAAATAAGACTCACATGTGTCAAACGATTCAAAATCAAATGACTCCAAAAGCCCATCTCTATGGAGCTTCTGTATGCGCTTCTCATTTATATGACCCAAACGACAATGTCAGATATAGGTGGGATTCAAATTATTGAGTCGAGGTTTCTTCGTATTAATGTTATAGATATGTGTATCCTTAAGATTCAGAATATATAAGTCATTCAACAATGGACAAACACCATAGAGCATACCATTTAAAAATATCGAACAACACTTGTTCTTTATTATGAATTCACAACCGTCTTCCTCTAAACATAACGAAGAGATAATGTTTCTGTCCAAGGCGGGAATGAAATAACAATTATTTAATTCTAAAACTAATCCTGAGGGTAGCGACAAAGAATAAACGCAGACGGCCAACGCAGTAACTTTTGCATTATTGCCGACGTGAACATCTAATTCATCTCTTGCACACTTCCTAGTCTTTTTTAGCCCTTGCAACGATTTGCAAGTGTGAATCATTGATCCGGTATCAAATACCCATGAATCACTTGGACGAGTAGCAAGATAAACTTTAATAACATTTGTACTTGAAGCGAAAATCGTACTTCCCTTCTTTTTCTTTTATTCTTCCAGATATAACTTACAATTCCTCCGCCAATGGCCTGGCTTATGGCAGTGGTGGCAAGTGTCAGAGCTAGCAGGGCCCGACTTGGACTTTTCAGCTGAATTAGACTTAGAGCTCGAGATCGCATCTAGAGCTTTAGCATTTCCCTTACGCTTTCTCTTCTTACTTTTCTTTTGAACCATCATCACATAACTAGGATTTTTCTTAAGGCTTTCCTCGATCGTCTTAAGCATTCCATGTAATTCAGCCAAGGTTTTCTTCATGCCATTTATATGATAATTCATGATAAACGGCTCGAAGCTCACAGGGAGCGACTGAAGAATCATATCTGTGGCCAAATCTTTATCAAGTTTAGAGCCAAGCTTCTCTAGGTTCTCAACGTAACCAATCATCTTGATCACATGAGGACTCACTGGACTGCCTTCCGCCAACCTGCACGCAAACAAGGACTTTAAGATATTATACCTCTCAGTCCGTGTTTGGTTCTCAAACATGCCCATCAGCCCCATAAATATATCGTAGGCATCCCTGTCCTCATATTGCTTCTGAAGCTCAGAGGACATGCAGGTAAGCATGAGACAGCTGACATCAACTGAATCACTGGCGTGCTTCTCATAAGCCCGCCTTTCAGCAATTGGTGTATCATCCGTTGGTTCATCAGGGAGGGGTTCCTCTAGAACATAGTCCTTTTTCTCCTGCTTGAGAACAATTCTTAAGTTTCTGTACCAGTCAATAAAATTTATTCCAGATAATTTCTCCCTTTTAAGGATGGATCGTAGATTAAAACGGAAGTGTTCTTTGCAGTAGGTGCCATGATCTACAACAACAATACAAGGTTTAGCACTATGCTATGTTAATCTTCTATCAAATAAAAGATATACCACAATATATAAAATGATCGTTTTTCCTCTAACGACACATTATGGGATAAGATCCATATTCATCTAACTCATAATGAGCTTTGGCATCACTGCTAGAAGATTAGTGACATAGGTAAGCAACATTTTGCTAATCACATCTCTATGTGACTCTTGTTCATTGGGGTAGCATCCAATGCCTGACTCCCAACTCCATGCCCCAAAGCCTAAAACCATTTTGATAGCTTTATTAAGCAAACCAATACTATGCATGTGGTGTCCGATATCCACCATAACTGGTCAAGATAAAAAATGGCATCCTGCTTTAGCAGACCCACCATCGATGATCGAGAACCTTAGTAGGTGCAGCTATTGGAAAGAGCACCAATACTTAATTTTCTGAGGGGAACTATTCTAACATGATAACAATGCCTACCGCACACGAAACATGAAAGAATAGTATGACAGAAACATAAGTAAACATCACAGGCAATCATATTAACTGTGACATAGTATGGCCCTCTCGCATGGTGATCTCCATCTCCATGGTTCCTGTTCGTCGGGTCATCACGCTTCAGGTCTCCATGAACTTGTATCAGCCTATTACACCTAATAGCACTATACTAATTACATGAGCAGAAGCATCACATGTCGACGCGTAGGTCATACAACATTTGAACAGCCTTAGGTTGTAATCAATCATGACGTGCAGGCCATGTTATTACAAGCGAGTATTATATACTTTATAAGGCCATACCAGTCACAACATTCCCTACAAAAACGAGTTAGGCGGAATTTAGATGTGACTGAACTGAACCGGGAACTTCCGGTCGAAGGGCCCGGAACTTCCGAAATCAACCTTCTGACTCGAATTTATTTTGGCCCAGAAGTTCCGAGTCACACCCGAAACTTTCAAAAATAACCTTTTGTACGGAATTTATTTCTGTCTAGAACTTCTGGTCCAACCGGAACTTCGAAAAATAACATTCTGTATCGAAAATTATTTTGGCCCGAAACTTCCGGTCCAACCGGAACTTCCGAAAATCCGACGACAAAAACAATAGATCCAATCTATTTCCATCACATATCGCCATATGTGATCGATCCAGATCGAACACTATGCACGTAGGCTCTGATACCACTGTAGGGTTATGGGGAGGCTACGCTAGCGCTTAATTTCAAAAATTTACCCCGTTAGCCCAGGAACCATGCGTGTAATGGGATCATGGATCGTTACCTCGAGCCTTGAGACGCGCTCAGGCAGCGGAAGTAGAGTCGATGAAGCGCGTCCTCGAGCTACTCCTCCTGACTCCGATCGTTCATCGGCGATCCGACAATGGAGATGATGCAATCCGGCGATCCGGTGAACTCCACGGGAAGAAGACGACGAACACCACTATTGGAGTAGTGCCTCTACGACATCCACACGTCCGGGGACAGGATCACCTCGTGCTGGCATGCTAATACCACTCGCGAGATCCGAGAAGATCGATCACAACACTTTGCAATCGAGGAGAGAAGAGAGGTGGCGGCCAAGGTTCTCAACCAGGAACAGCAGCAACAACCTTTTCGTGCTAGCCCCTCCTCTTTTTATATAGTGCCCTGTCACGGGCCTTTAATTTGTATTAAAGCCCAACAGATCTAATCTGTTCGCTTGGACAGGAACTTCCGGTTCTAACCGATACTTCCAAAAATAACCTTCTGTATCGAATTTATTTCGATCCGGAACTTCTGGTTCGTCCAGGCAGGCCCGGAACTTCCGGTCCAACCGGAACTTCCGGTTCCTCCAGAAACCGAAACTGGGGCTGGCCCGGAACTTCTGGATGCTCCAGAACCCAGAACTTTCGGCCCTCAGCCAGAACTTTCGGTTCCCCCAGAATTCTCTTGGGCACAATTCCATCACTGTCCCGGCGTGATGAGGAGGCATCATCTATCCACAGCATTTCAGCACCTCAGTTCGAGCTATTTGATACTCTGCGGACGGAGGCCAACAGTGATCCCCAGGTGGCGGACCTACGTGCAAAGCTAACAGTAGGCATGGCACAGGAAGGTTGGGCAATGGCGGATGGTCTGCTACTCTTTAAAGGCAAGGTGTTCGTGCCAGACATCTCGTCTGCATGGCCATTAACTCTTGCGGATGCACATGACTGTGGCCATGAAGGTAGTGAGAAGACTCTATATCATGGAGGGCCTCCTTCTACAGCCCCCACGCACGGCGACGAGTCTGTGAGTTTGTACGGGGCTGCTATACTTGCCAACGGAATAAAACAGAGCATTTATACCCAGCTGGACTGCTACAACCCTTGCCGGTACCATCGGAGGTTTGGAGTGACATTGCCATGGACTTTGTGGAGGGATTTCCTAAGGTGAGCGGCAAATCAGTGGTGCTAACAGTGGTGGACAGATTTTCTAAGTTCGCTCACTTTATTCCTCTCGGCCATCCATACACAGCAGCCTCAGTAGCTAATGCATTCTTTGATGGCATTGTGCGGTTTCATAGGATCCCGTGTTCCATTGTCAGTGACCGGGATACGGTATTTACGAGTGCCTTTTGGTCTGAGCTATTTCACCTTGCGGGAGTCAAGCTTCTATTAAGCTCGGCTTTCCACCCACAGACAGATGGTCAATCTGAGGTGGTGAACCGAGTGATCGTCATGTATCTCCGCTGTTTGGCGGGGGATAGGCCGAAAACTTGGTTACAGTGGCTTCCTTGGGCTGAGTTTTGCTACAACTCTTCGTATCAGACGACAGTCAAGTGCTCCCCTTTCAGAATTGTGTATGGGCGTGACCCCCCAACCCTGCTGTCCTATCAGTCAGGAGCAGTCTGTGTCGCGACAGTGGACAAATAGCTCATCGCTCGAGATGAATTTTTGGAGGAAATCAAGCAACAACTACTGCAGGCCCAAGTAACGATGCAGCACGCCCATGACAAGACCCGCAGAGATGTGCAATATGCCATGGGGGATTGGGTTTGGTTAAAGCTCTATCAGCGGTCGGCGGTCGGTGTCACAACCGCAACACCGTCCAAGCTCGGGCCTAAATTTTATGGTCCCTATAAAATCTTGCAACGGGTTGGGGATGTCTTATATAAGTTGCAGCTTTCGGCCAACGCGAGAATCCATGACGTATTCCATGTTGCCCTCCTCAAGAAATTTGAAGGCACTACGCCAACGGAGATGGTTCCATTGCCGGATATCTTAAATGGGAAAGTACTTTCTACGCTGGCTAAGGTGGTTAAGGCGCGGTTGAACAGGGGGTGTGGGAGCTCCTGGTCTATTGGATGGGACGCGCGGCGTCGGATGCGTCCTAGGAGCAGCTAGACGAATTCAAGCAGCGCTTTCCAGTAGTACAGCTCGCAGACGAGCTGTTTGTTGGGGAGAGGGGAAATGTTATCGACGCCTTTGTGGGGCGTTACTACACTCGGCGCAGGCCGGCTAGAGCGGCTAAAGCAGGGGCCTGCGACAGTTAGATATTCTAAAGATTGTTTGTTAGTTGTTTCCTTAAGTTTTGATTTCCTTCTCAATAATAGCATATTAGTTTCTAAGTCGTATAAGGATTACTTGTGACCCAAGTCGCCTTCATCTATAAAGGCAGAGGCTATAGTTTATATCAGATTTATCAAGGAAATAAAGTCTTCCCTATTTGGATGGGATTACCTTGACATCCTGGCTGAACAGGCTGCCGGCGCCGGTGACGCCAGCGGTGGCTGGCATCCGTATTCCCTGCATTTTCTTCCTGCATCCAGTCAAATCCTGCATTCTCCCCTGCATATGCCCAAGAGGAAGTCAAGGAACCCTGCCGGTATCAGTATCACAACAGGCTCTTGAAATTATTGATTTTTTTGTTCTTTGGCAGGACATTAAAGCACTTTTTCCTTCTGATTACAATCCATTTTATGCTGGATTTGGCAACTGAGACACAGATGAGCTTAGTTACAAAAAGATAGGAATTCCAAAAGGGAAAATCTTTATCATCAACCCGAAGGTATCTCTATTATACTACTTAAAAGTCAGTAACGGGCTAAAGGCATACTTGTATTATGCCCTCTTAAGTTATATCTGGTGGACATGCAGGGGGAAGTAGCCATAAACAGTTCTGTTGACATGAAGTCCTATACCTCCTTACATACCCTTGTCCATGATATGTTCCCTCCAGTCACTCTTGTTGAGCAGGTCAGCTGTCATTTCTGCCTTCTATTGACATATACTTGGAAAGTATTCTACTAAGAACATATATCAGTCATGAATCACCCAATAAAATTCACTTAATAGTTTCGATTCATTTCATTTGTTACTTCTGTTATCATCTTTTCAGTACACTGAATCACTGATGCTTTTGTCCAAATGGAGATTTCAGATAATGTATCATTGTCTTAGGTATATGAATGGCCAAGAAATTAAATAAATATTCCTCAAGATCAAGTTATATTAATTTCCGCTCTATATCTTCTATTTTCAACAGGTAGGGTCTTAGCCATGTGTTTCAACTTGCTGTCCAGAATCCCAGGCACCAATATTTTTTTTCTTGAAAAAATGATTTCAGTTGATCTGAATCTGATGTGGGATGCATACTGCAATCAGATCTAAAAAGGTTACCAAATTAAATAACTCTGTTTTCTGCGATAGATTATGTGTGCAAACTCTTCATGAGATTAGCTAGAGACAGAGACAGATGCATGTTCATATATTTTTGCTTCTTTCAGACTATCAAGGATTTAAACAATTTTTATGCTGTATGGCATAACCACCTTCAATTCCATGCTTCCTGAGCCATACAGATTAGTAGATTACTCTTGACCTCTTGGGAGCAAGGGCAGCCAGTGTGATTCTGTTGCTCATGCATGGTCAGATACTTGGATTCCATTCATGTAAATTCCTTCTTGCGCTGATCATCAATGATAATGCTGTGCAGGAAGACTACAATTCCTGGAATTACTGGAAGATGCCTTTGCCAGATGTTGATCTGTAGTGTAGGTTTAGCAAACACAGAAGTAGATATATACCACTAAGATTCTGCAGCAGCAAACAGTCAAGTTTCTGTACACTAATTCTCAACGCTCAGGCGGGGTTCTGTCCAATCTGTAAAGCATCTCAGCGGTTTCCAAATTTATGGTTTTGATCGCCAATGCAAAGGTTGCCATCTTATTTGCTTCGACGAAGCTCTCTGATGATCATACATCTTTTAGGGAGTGATCTGATGCTCTTCGTCGAACTTACGACCTGAGCTTGTCAGCTTTCCGAGTTGATTCAGCAGCTGCTAGCCAGCAATTTTTTTGTGTGTGCTTGTAGCTGCAGCTCCTCTGTGATTATAGATTACTCCTGGTTGATGAAAGCAACAGGCAACCCAAACCGTCAAACACGTTGTACGTTGTACAAGAGAAAATATGATACATTTCTTGCTCCCATTTTCATCGTCACCTTGTGCTGTGGGCTGTTCGGATAAGCATGGACGTACTGGATTACGATATGACACACATTTGTGTAATTTTTATATAAAAATTATCAAGAAATAATTTAAATCTGTTTATTATTTTTTAAGTATTAAATTTGTTTATTTGAACCCTTGAACTTGGTTAAATAGTTAAATTATCCATTTATCTTATCTAACCATCACTTTAGAATGGGTAAGCCTGTTACGCATCTTCTCTACATGATATGATATATGTGCCGGGTTACGTTAAGATGTGAGACCCGTCACCCATCTAATCTTGCCTGGACATGTCTCGCTCCCATCTTTTGATTGAACCGACCATAGCCTTAGGGGCTTTAAGGGTTGTCTGGGAGAGTTTGAGTCTCTGATAAGAGAAATTTTATAGAGGTATGACAATTTTAGTATTAATTTTGGTGTCTTTTAGTATCTGAGATATCGATAGATATCAAAATTAATATTAAAAATGATGATACCTCTTGGTATCATATAAGAACTGTAAAATCACTAAAATAACTCTTCTGATAAATGTTTGATGAATACATAGCTACTAGAAATCAAGTTGATGTTTTTAGTTTTTGGAATGTATTTTATTTATAGATTTTATAGCTATTCTATTTTATAATAATCTAAAACCGGATTCAATTCTAGATTCAAAGAGAAGCTTCAGCTGCTAGAATTTCTTCTTAGACTTCTATTGCTAATGAAGAAAAATTAACTTCGGCGCTCCGAATGTCCAGGGTTTCATCGCCTGCGCGCCACAGTTCATCAAGAACATTAGCTCGCCGAAGGTGAAACAGCCGGACAAGCGTGTGTCAAACTCAGGCAGCTTTTCCTGCCATTAGGTGATCATGAGGGGCCCCTGAGTTTTGCTAGGGGTGGGAGGAAACACAAAGCCTCTGCCTGCTTCCGCCCGAGGAGGAGGCAGAGAAACACCTCGAGCTATGGGATCGCCCTCCTTTCTGCGCTACCGTTTTGGACGCACGCGGGGGAAAGTACTGCCTGCCTAACAAGTCAGGAGCGAAATGGAGGAGACGACCGACTTGCAGCAGTGCATGATATCAGTATAAATTAGTGGTAACTAAACTAATTACAATTAACCACTAGCCAGGTGTTAGCCTAAAAATCACGGTTCGATTTCGTTAACCATGCTAGAGATGACTCTCCGGGCCACTAGCAAAAGATTGAGCCATGTAAAAATATACTAGCAAAAAGAACGTACCATGCCTTCCTACTAGCACTAGAACTAAAATTACATGTTTCAATGTTATCTCTCTATCTGTCTCTGTCTCTCTCTCTCTTCTTTTTTTTCTCAGGAAATGTTACACGACAGATTAGAGTGATCTCATGCGAATTAGAATTTGGAACCAGCAAGATTCTGACTTTAGATACTTTGCGTAGTATCTCACGCACGCGAATCTTCCAGGTCCGAGCCCCACCGACCACGTCATAGCAGTAGTGTCTGCATGCAGCCTGCAAGTGGCACTCATTTCAGGCCTGAATTTTTTCACCCCAAATCCGGAGCTTGGTAGTTGATGACTTGACTACAACCTAACCCGAGTTTCACAATGCCTGTTCCTAGCTAATCCCTGTATCCTCCAAGCCCAAGGCTCCAACTAGCTGACTAACTACCAAACGACCATTTTATACCAGGAATAATATATTCCTTGAACTATAATTTAGGAACATGATACTAGCCTTGTGTCATCTTTAAGCAATCCGTCCATTTCAGGCTTGATTTTTTTTGGCTAAAGTTCAATTATACTTCATAGAGGGATGGAGCTAAAAATATCACGTTTAGAGCTGATCTAACTATTTTTAATTAATTATTCAATCTTTTAAAAAAAATATAGCAAATTTTATAGCAATAAGAACTTATGAGTAAAACTCAATCTCTAGTTGTATCTCTTTCTGCTATGCTTCCTAAGTGTAATTATATATATATTCTATACAGCGCTAGGCGCGCTGTTTTATTATTCAGCACGATGGGTCGGTAGTGGTCGCACCGATCCAAACGTGATTAAACCGGTGTCCCACTTGGTTTAATTTGCAAGCGCGGGTTTTTAGGGGGTATAACCCCCCGGAGTCACTTTATATGACGTATTTACGGTGTAAACATTTTATCTCAGTGTAGGTGTGTTTACTTTATTCTTAAACAATGTAAGTATGACGCATCTACGGTATAAACAATTTACGCCCAATATAAGTGTGTTTACTTCATCATTATTACAAGTTGCATCGACGGTGTAAATGAATTATGAAGTCGATATTTTTTTTGTTCAGGCACTTTTGTGATCGTTGATGGTGTAAATGATTTACGTTTAGTTTTTTTACCTATTTTTTAGATGAGTCGTGGTTGAAAGTCGTTGTAAATCTTTTACGTTGTTTTCATGTTGTCTCGTTTTTCACACATTTGGTTCGAGAGTGTAAATGAATTACGACGATGTAAATTTGTACCTACGCATATAGAATTTTTCTCCCTACTTCGGTTTCGGTTTGTTTAGCTTGCTTCACCCCGCCCATCGCACCCTACTTTTTACTTTCACAGTGTAAATGTTTTTGCATCTCATTGTAGTCCAACTTCTAGTAGTAATTATACTATGTTATGCAATTTATTTATGACTCTAACGAATATGGACATTGTTGATGCTTCTTATTTATGTATTTAACTATTTACTATTTATATATTTAGATGTCTATTTTTTTAGCAATTGTTCTAACAGCGAAGTACGTGGGCAAAGATTATTTTTTTTACGTTTTTATATTTTTTTAGCATATTTGATATGTTGTAATCATTTTATTTTTGACGTTGTTAATCATCAGTGTTATTAATTTCGGGTTGTATTCAAAATTGATGTAATATTGTATTTTCATTTACGGGGTTTTTCAGTGTCGCATATTATCTGTGTAAATTTATTACACCGTAAAGCATGGGGTTGCATGTCGCTTTTTGGATAATGGTGTAAAATTATTATTATTTTAAAATGATATATTAAAAGATCTTAGTTACTTTTTTCTTTTTAGTTTATTTTCATCTGGTTATATTATTTTTTGTTTATTTTTTAAGGTGTAAATTTTCCAAACTACTTCTAATGCACAACCACCAAGGTTGTTTATTTGTAGTAGCGATGTAAAAGTTTTACGGTATAATTCTATCGGGGGGCGTATTGAACAGTTTATCCAATAGAGATATGGTATAAAAATTTTACTACATTGTGCTTGTTATATTATTACGTTGGAAAGGTTTGTAATACATTTACACCTAATATACATATAGTATAAAAAGATTGCACAGTCAAACAACAAAAATATCTGTAAATCATGACCTTGGAGTAATGATCGTAAACAAATTGCACCCATGAGCTTTTATACGGATAACGGTCATTACACAAACATTCCTCAAAGTTAATCTCAGTGTATTTGTATTACTATTTTGATCTCACGTAAAATATACATGTTTGTAATCAATTTACGGTCTGATTTCTACAAGGCAAGAGGTTCGGCGCACGAACCCGAATTAAATCGGACATCGCGTCTTTCCGTGAAAAAAAACTGGGTCCACAGCGGTTTTGGCTCATCTTGCGGTGCTCTCGGCCGCTGCCACGTAAGGCCTCGCGCTACTTATTATACAGCGCGTCTAGCGCTGTTTAGCGCTACTGTGTGTATATATATATATAATAAAATAAAATCTGTTTTGAAACAGTTTACCAATGTTTTAACATTAGATTTATTCGTTTAGATTTTTAAATAGTCGCCGTAAATCTCTTTCATCCATCTTCCATCTACTTCAAACGGACCAAAGAATTTTTTTTCTTTGTACCGGACGAAACCCACTACGGTGGCCGGCGCCATCGTCAAACACCGGTCACACTACGCTTGCCTTGCTCTCCTACCATTTGCCGGTGAGCCCTGACGGTTGTCCACGGCTGTTAGGCGTTGTTGAATCCACCTCTTTCGACTCACTCAATCTCCAAGGATGGACAAATGTCAACGAGTAGGAGTAGCAGAAGTCAGCAGAGAGCAGAGGAAGTCAAGGCCTTGCATCACCAGTGGCGAAACAGCAGTTTTTGGAGACTCTTTTATGCGTGCTGAACTTCGGCTGGCCAGGTAGACTACTTCTTCGCGAAATTCACGGCTTGACAGTTTTCTCAGCGACATCAAGAAACATGCCTAGTAAGCCAAGGAAAAGAAGAACAAAGAACAGACACTGATGTCACCCTCTAACACACCAAAGTCAGACAGGCATGCAGTGATTTCCACTGCTAAATTCATGGGAATGCTGTCCCTGTCTGAAATTTCTCTCTCTGAATACTCTGAAGATGGTTTCTGCCATGAAATTCTGAGAATCCGAGCCAGGCCTGAGCCATCTCCCTACCATTGACGAGCTACTGCATACTGTGCATGACCTGACACCTTCATACATTCCAACAGGTTGACATGAAGATTGAACAAGACCTAAAGAAACCAGAGATTGCACAGGCCTACAAACTCATCGGTTTTCCGGAGGGATCAAGCGTAGCTGCTGACGAAATATAAAGTTATCAGCTTAAGTTTTTAGGTACAACTTAATATAATATTAGAGTTAAAGATCTCAAGTTCGAACGATATCCTACAAACAATTAAATAAAATTTGCAGCTCATTTTTATTGTACGCTTAAGATTTGATGGAGTCTCACGTGAGAGGGAGCGTTAGAAACAAGAAAACACGTGGAGAAATTAGATAATAGATAAAAAGGTAGACAGAAAAGTTATATTTTAGAATAAAATTTAAACCCTAGAGTTGACTTGGGGTTTCACAATTTTTTAAGAGGTTATCCAATATCTATAATAATATTTGTCTATGAGTCATTTTATCTGACTTAATCTATAAATCAAATACTTAAACAACTAAAACATAATCATATCATTATCATTGCAGTATACTCTCCAACAATCACAACATAATAGGTGGCTTTCTGACTGTCAGAGCTCCAGAGTACTACACAGATCTCGCGTATCATTCGTACAGCTCGCAACTCGGTCAGTCACTTGGTTGGAACTAGAAATGCGCTCCTAATTAACCACACCTTTGTGTAATTTTGCACTAACTCCGTAATAAGTACCACTAGTGATAGCATTAGCACGAGGTTCATAGCCATGGAAAGAATAGAAGCATCAAGCATGCGACCTAAGGCAAAAAAGAGAAGGAATCACCACCCTAATCAGCACTAATGCGATCGCTAAAGCCGATTTTTTCTCACAAAAGAAGGTGACTAATACACTAATAATTGATAAAGCCAAGCCAGAGACAGTGCAATGATAGGGAGAGAGCTCACTGCTGCTGCTGCGTTGCATTGCATGCAAACAAGAGGCAGATCATACGGCTAATGGTGGGGCCCCTCCGAGTATAACTCGGTTTATAAACCCCAAATTGGTGGCCGTGACACTGCCATTTTTACTCTAATTGCAGCTGGCGTGATTAAGAGGCTAATAAATACCCGTGATTAAGAGTGGGGCAGCTGCCGACCTGCAGTTTCATATTCTCGTCGGAGCTGCAGCTGCGGAGGCAGGAGCGAGCTCGTGGGCGAGGGCAATGGCGGGGGGCAGGCAAGTGGAGGAGGCGCGTGGGCAGGCGGCGATGCAGGAGGAGGACTACATCGACATGGACCTGAGCTCGGCGGCGGCGGCGCTGGCGGCGGCGGGTGAGTTCGAGTTCCACATGTCGGCGCCGCTGGACGGGTGGGACAAGGGGTCGCTGGCGTCGCCGGCGGACGAGCTGTTCTACAAGGGGAAGCTGCTGCCGCTGCACA
>KE372769.1:422805-439111 GCA_000418225.1 Zizania latifolia | reverse complement strand
ACCCCTCTGTCCGACCAGCGCCCATCCGTGTACCTGAGTCGCACGTGAACTCCGTCACGGTCAAGTTTCTTCATCTCTTTTCCTTCTCGACGCTTCACGTCTTCTTTCCCCATTGACAATCACTCATCATCCCCATGGTATACACCATGGCTCCTCAACGTACAGGAACGGGATCACCTCACGCCGGTATGCTAGTACCATGCGGGAGGTTAGGGGAGAGACAGCCACAATCGGTGTAGCCAGGAGAGGTGATGGCTAGGGTTAGGTCAAAGCAACAACCAACAGCAGCATTTTCGTCCTAACCCCTCCTCTCCTTATATAGTGCCCTCTCATAGGCCTTTAATCAGTATTAAAGCCCAACAGATCTAATATGTTCGTCTGGACCTGAAACTTCCGAAAATAACATTCTGTATCGAATTTATTTTGACCCGGAACTTCCGGGTCACACCTGGAACTTCCGGTTCATCCAGAATACACTTTTCAGGCAGGCCCAGAACTTTCGGTCCAACCGAAACTTCCGATTCCTCTAGAAACTGAAACTAGGGCTGGCCCGAAACTTCCGGATGCTCCAGAACGCAGAACTTCCGGTTCCCCCAGAATTCTCTTGGGCATATTTCCATCAGTATGTAATCAGAATTTGTCTTTAATTTTACACATCATATTTATGGAAAAAGTTGAATGAATGCGTGTGGGATAAAAATGGGTTTTTGAAAGATATTTCAAAAATGGTACCAAGTACCGACGATGTTGAAAACAAATGAAAAGAAGGGTGATTTAGGTAAAACTTGCCATGAGTTGTCGTCGCCTTTATGGCCTGACTTCACTTGGCGCTTAATGACCAGTTTCTTGGAGAATATCATCATGCACCTCAACATGCAACCTTACGGGTATTATGGCTCTGCCCCTGGACAAGTACTCAGTAGGCTTAGGATAGCTTGCAATTGTCGGGGACGTGAAATCGCCGGGGTGTTTCCTTGATTTGGAAAATTGCCCGACGTGGCGTTTGTGAAAATGTGTGATTAGAGAAGTGTGAGTTTGAGCAACCGTAGGATTTTAGGGGAAAGGAGCCATGGGCTGCCTGTTCCTTAGTCGTGGACCCATTTGGCATGGCAACGGGGTATCCTAGGTCGGCTTTAAAAAAGCCTTATAGCGAATCTCCTCTACAACTGGAGTAGTAGGAGTAAGTTCATGGCGTAAGGGTAAAGAGTACACCTTCTGTAAAAGTAAAACTATTTAAACAACTGTTCCCATGATCATAGGCGCGTGCATTGATGGTTGCCCATGCGTAGTCTTTGACTTTGGTTTTAATCAATAAAACAAGTTGAGGGTTGGGAAGCGTTACCAGAGTACGCCTTTATGGTGTATGACCAGCCTTTGTGGTCAGCAATTAACCTGTGTGGTTTGAGAAGTCGAAAGGCTTTATAGTGAGAGGGTGAGGATCAACCCTAGGAGAGAGAGAGATAATCTGTTTTTGGTAAAAGAACATGTTAACTGTTGAGCCGAGAGGAGGTACCGAAAAGGGGTAGTCTCGCTCTGCGGACAAAACAGTGTAAGGGCATGTGTTAAGATAATTAATGATAATGGTGATTGTTGGAAAGTTTATTATGGAAAAATGATTGGCAAAAGAGTAATTTGAAGGATTATTATGAAAAAAGGATTAGCGAAAGAATAATTTAAAGGATTGTTATGGAAAGAAACGTGTGAGATGAACCATGGGTTCACCTCCGGATTTATACCAATAAACTCCTTTTATAATTTTTGAAAATAGTGGTTGAGGTTGGGATCTCGACCCATAGGTACACTTAGAATTTCTCGATTGCATATTTTAGTTGAAATAAAACCTTGACCGTCCTTGTACTTACATGCATCTATACTTAATTCCAAGACTTGTTGAGTACGTTCGTACTCACTCCCCTCGTCACCTTCAGATCATGAGGACCCCGGAGAGGAGACTTCGTCGCCGACATTGAAGGAGCTGAAGAAGAAAAAGAGTACCACGATGCTTAGGGTTCCAATCCTAGTTCCCAACTAGGAGTCGTAGTAGTAGCTAAATAATAAGATGTAGTCTTCCACTGTTGAACTTGGAGTGATGTCTTATTGCTGCGAGGTATGCCTCTTACGGCGTCTGTAATAAATTTCATATAATTCGCTAAGACATGTCGCAATGATCTACCGATGATTTGATGAAATATCAGAAATGATGTGGAATCGTTTCGTATCGTGACCCTTCATCTCGTACATACTAGCCTTGTCTGTACGAGGCGGGACGTCACATGTAACCAGGATTACCAATAAAAAATCAATCGCACATTCAGATATCAAACGTGAATGTAAGCCAGGATAAGAGGTTGAAGGCCCTCGCCCCGCTAGATCGATCCACCACTGGCACCTAACCGCTACATCGGTCGGTTGCCGCGCTACCGACAACACCCTCCTGTCGGCCGGTAGCTTAGGAGACACCACCACCAGGGTAGCCGCTGCCCTCCCGCTAATTCCAAGACCCACCTGATCCCCGAACACTAACTCATCGATGGAGGGGGAGGGGTTCTCGGGGCTTTGGGATCGAATCTAATTAGGTTTCGTAGAGTGCATAAATAGCTTCGCTAAATTAATCTCTCTCCTCTCCTAGCCGCGCCGCATGCATGGGCTCCGACAAGGTAACACTCCGGCCCTAGGATTTTCCTCACTAACTACGTGATCTAGTTTTGAGATGGCAGCGGGCTGTTGGCTTACCAATACCATCGATCAACGTCCCTAGAGGAAGAGAAGGACAAGAACGACGATGAAGCTTGCGTGGGGAAGGTGGAGAGATCTGCGCATGGCCATGTGCGATGGGAGTCGATTTCTGGCGCCCCGTCTCACCGAATCTCTCTGGCCATTAGTGACCTAGGTCTCCGTGGTCGCCGCGTCTGATCATATCGGTCGCCTCCCGAGCTTGGGTCATCAGAGCAGAGAACGACGGGGGTGGAGTTGGAGGAGGCAGGGGTGGCGCTAGGCACCGGTTCTCTAGAGTTAAATAATAGCTATTTATTACATATTTATTACATACAAAGAATCATATAGAGAAAAATTAATCTCTTGTTTCAGGAGGTCTGACGGGGACG
The DNA here is from genome assembly GCA_000418225.1 of Zizania latifolia. Taxonomy (NCBI): domain Eukaryota; kingdom Viridiplantae; phylum Streptophyta; class Magnoliopsida; order Poales; family Poaceae; genus Zizania; species Zizania latifolia. Next base: position 436,007 of record KE372769.1, on the reverse strand, counting down.
GGTATGACCCCCATCTCTCACGGAGACTTGCTTTGGCCTATGAAAATAAGACCTAGTCTAATAGCCAGAGTATATAAACACCACTTAAACCCTAATCTCCAATCCCCGTTGTGATTCAGCTTCCTACCTCCCCACTCCCTCACACAAGAGCAGGCAGTAGGCGCGACCAACGGCACAGGCAGTGGCATGTGATGGCTAGTGGTGGCCAACTAGGCAGGTACCACCCATGGCCCATAGCGGCCAGCAACATATGCCGCAGTCTCACATCGCCCGACAGCCGACATCCTCATCTACTCTAAGCTTCCTTATAGGAACGGGGGTTTCACGAGGATAAATTCCTCGTACGAGGGAGGGGATGAGAAAAAATATATCCTCGTTATGGTTGGCAGGGCGGGGACGTGAAAACTATATCCCCATAAGAACATGTATGTGGAGGTTTCTCTTGACGAGAAATTGTTCATTGACATCCCTATTTGCGTTTTTGTTTTCTAAACCTCTCGTCCTTTCAACTGCTCACGAGGAAGGAGACTATAGTCTCACCTAAGACCTTGATAGTCTCACGTAAGGCCTTGTTTGGATAGATCTCAACCCTAGCCCATCCACATATATGTGCCTCAATCCAAGCCCGTCTAAATAGACCTTTACCGAGATACCGACTAACAGATAAAATTGTAATGCTTTGTTTGGATGGACCGGTTTTAGCCAGGATCGTGGATCAACCTAGGCCTTCCAAATCCCACCATTTTCCAGTGCCAGCTATCAAAACATGTAAGTTTAAATTTGATATAAACAAGTTGAAACAAAATAATATAGTTTAGAGAAAATCTCATTTTTTTTCACTTAGTAACAATATTCCATGGAACCTGAGGGCTGAGGGTTACATGTCATCGACACGATAGTAAAAAAAATATAGAACTCCACCGACTTCCAAAGCAAAAGAGAGTCACTTTTAAATTTTAATATGAATAGTGCTCGTACTGTTTAGAGTTAAATTTCTTTTTTTCTTAACTTGTATATTGAATTTGTACTTGAAATTTTGTGAGATGGTAGATGACTATTGTTTTGATGTTCTCAATTTTTTATAACTATTTGATTGGGAGTATTTAAAAGGTTGGGAGTAATCAAGGAGACATCCCTGGAGAGGTAAAAAACCATCTGGACAGCGTAGCAGGAAGGTCAACAATGGAAAGACGGAGTTTCTGAAATTCTGATAGAAATAGTAGTGTGACGCTATGGATAGAAGCCATGACGGTGAATGGCAGCAAGCGACCACTGTTGAGCCATAGGTGTTTTAAGTTCTTCCCCATAGCCGGCTAATCATAACAATTGAGCTTTTGCCTTGTCTTTGTAATTGTCATGCATCTGCCTTCAAAGCAGGGCACGGGCTGGGTATGGGACATGTTTTTGGCCCTGATAGGAGTATAAAAACACCACCTTAAGCATCTTATGAAAATATGTCTACACATGATGTTTAGTGTTGTAGGACAAGTATCCTTATTTGCTAGTAGATTGCTATATGGGTCAGTCATACTCTTTTAACTTTGTTTACTTTAGATATTTGTTATACTTACTTTGTTTACTTTAGATATTTGTTATACTTAGAGCATCCCAACAGACTATCTAAATACATCTCTAAGCTAAATTTTAGTAAACCAGCAAAAAAAAAAATATTCTAACAGACTGATCAATCGGATGGCCAAGCTATTCGGCTAGCTAAACTGGTATGTTTGTTGGCCAAACTTGGCCAGCCAAGTTGGCTTGCCATCTGTGGGCCCTAGGCTGGCATCTCCGAATTTGGAGTTGAAAATAGAGAGCCTGTTAGAGTGTGCAGTAGGTATGAAGATGAATTATTTTGGCAAGTTAGCCAATGAAGAGTCAGAAATAATTATTCTGTTAGAGATGCTCTAAACATATATCAATTAATGCTAACTGGGAAGTGACATCTCATCATTCCCAGCAGCAAAAGCACAAATCTGAGAGTTGCCATTTGAGAAGTCTGAAGTTTTGCACAGGAAGCACCTTCAGAAGTCAGAATTGAATCAGGAGCTACCAACAAGTTTTTGGTCTAAAATGAAGGGAAAGGAGGTCCATTCATGTTGGAAAGCAGCTCTGCTAGTGCTGTCTGTTCCACTGCATCTCTCCTGGCCCTCCTTTTTATCCTAAAGGATTCTTGCCATTTTCGCCAGCATTATCAGAAGAAAAGGACACCGCTTGTGTCGTTCTTTGCTGCTGGTTCGCTGCAACAGTTTTGTTTAAGTTCAGAAAAACATCAATCTATTTATTAAGTCTCTGTTTTTGTTTGGCCAACATGGATGCTTTCTCTGAGTTCTACATGAACTGAATTGATTTATGTAACAGAAATTAAACAGACTTATGTCAAATCTATGCGCTTGAACGGTGTTGGGAGTTGGGACAAAGAACATGATACGGTGATCTTTCCACCAGAAAAAAAATAATGAAAATGAAAGAGAACAGGATAGATAAAAGCAATCCGGAACAGAACTCTCAGTTTGAAGCAACATTCCAACATGTCTGTCTCACTGACTGTATGCTATTAGTACAACCGGACGAGTCTTTTTCCTACTCGTGAAAGCTCACTTTCCACCTTCCCGATTTCGCACCATGCAAATTTCTTATTAGCCATGATGCAGCATAACTCACGCCAAAGAATGGGATTGTTCCCGATGACGAGCAAGTTAATCCGGAGCTTACAAAATAGCCAAACTGGCAGTTTGACAAATTTTGGAGTTGCTTTGCAATTACGAATCTCAGCCAGTCGAGGCTCTAAAAGATTAATACTTTTGCGGTAGTTTTTTTTTTAATAAATTTTGCTTTCTTTTGTTATGAAATTGTTATCAACAGTTGGATCCTCTCTCTCTCTCGCCACAAGCCTACAAACATAGAGAGTCTAAGTTCTATACTTTATTTCAACCGATAATAATAAAAAAAGTGTCGCAAACTTCCGAATATAAGTTTTCATTCTTCACAACTTCAGTTCTTAACTGATAATAATAAAAAAAATGTTGCAAACTTCTGAATATAAGTTTTCATTCTTCACAACTTCAGTTCTAATTTTTAAACTGATTAAATCTAACTCTAAAAAGATCAAGAGTATTTAGTTGAAACATTTAATTTTATTTTAAATTAAAAATAAAAATAAAAATTATTTTATTTTATCATATAAATTTAAACCGACATTAATTTCGGAACTGATTCAAAAAATCTAAGCTCACGCTACTCTGAAACTATATTCGGTCCGGACTCTGGCCGAACCGGAGTACCGGACCCTGCATCCTAACAGCTTTGCAATCTCGTTTCGTTTTTTTCTCCGCTGCTAAGGCTCCCCCTCTTTGTCCTCTCCGCTTCTTGCTCGATTGCTCCTCGCCTCCAGCCGCAGGGAAAGGTGCGAGATTGATCGTCGCCTCCAGCCGCCGGGAAAGGTGCGAGCTTTTCCTTTTATTGGGTATTCTTTCCATCTACTAATACCTGTTCTTAGCAAGGGTCTAGCTTCCGAATTAGTTTGATGTGGTGATCGCAAGGCAGCGGTCTTTGGATTTTTCTTTGGTTGGATTCTTTTTTTTTTTTGCGCTGCGGTTATGGGTTTACTGTTGATTTAGTTTGTCAAGAACTGGATGATGCGTTGCTGTAAATTCGTCGACTCCTTTAGGGTCGTATCTCGTATCCTAGCCTTCTGTTAGGAGTAATCTGCCTCGGTTTCTTTGATGCTATTTTTTGGGGAAGGACGGAAGGGTTGTATGTGACGATATCTCTGATAATCTGAGCTGCCGTGTGGTTGTTTGGGAGAGATGAATACAAAAACTTGCCCCTTTAATCAATCTGGTAGAGAGATTAGATTAATTTGTTGATAGTTGAAACTTAAACTACACCTTTTTGTTCCAGTTCAGTCTTTGAAGTCTCATTAAGCTTTTCTATAACTTGAACCAAACTGTTTATTGTAGGATTTTTTCTAGGTTGTAGTTTTATGTTAATGACAAATTCTGCACTTCAGAGAAACTTTGGTAGGAGCTGTAGTAGAATTTGTTTGTATTGCTACGTGCAGTGCCATTGCAATTCGCAAATTAAACGTGAGAGATTGGCATGCCTTTCTGGAAGAGCAGGAACTATACTGTGGTACTAATTTTGGTGATATAAATTCTTCAAAGGATGGTTTTATTAATTATGATCTGATTAGTGTATATTGAATTTCTGGTAACTTATATTGAATTTCCACTATGCAACTCAGAAACAGGATATTTTCGCTCTTTTATTAACGCAAGAAAAACCGATGGAGGGAGACAAAGGTTCTGATTATATCAATCCTCTTTCATTCATTGGTGGATTTGACGTGGGCATCAGTTTTGACGAATTTGGGGAAAATATGAAAAGGTTCATGGAGGTGTGATTCCTTCTCATAACTTCGTACATCACATGACTCTGTTGGTTATATTTCGATTAGCAGAATACTAGCATGTGATGACATTTATTGATAATGCTTGGAAATGACTTTTCTAATCTTTGGACAGTTGCCAATAAAGTATCTTGATACTGCCCACGATAAAGCTGTTGGGTTTGTTGAAGATATCCATGGGATAATTTGGACTCCCTTTCCTTATGATGAAATACCAAATGAAGCCAATGAGACATTAAAGGATCCATCTAGTGACAATGTTATCACTAGATCTTCTGCAACATCTGTTGGAATGGAGTTAGCTGATCCTAACGAGGAATTATCTAGTGCTTCTACTTCCATTATTACTGCTCAAGACAGTTTTATGGACTCAATTGCTACTGATGCTCATCAAACTGAATCAATTTTAACTGAAAATCCAGGTTTGCCCTTGATGAAGCATGTGAGAATGGTTAGATTTACTATCCAGTTATTCTTCCTTGTCATTTAACTTTCTGTCTGTTGCACAGAAAGTAATTCTTCTGAAGGAGGTAATATAAATGTAAATGAACAGTGCATGTTGCCCTTGGACACCTCAGCAACTGAAATATCAGGTACCAGTTGTTCTGACCGGAACTTCAGTTCCTTTTTACTTGAGGAAATTTTTGGTGTTGATGAGGAAGCTCTTTTATGCAATTCAGTCAAGCCCTCAGACACATGTACATCTGAAGACCCCACTTTACTTGGGAGAACTGTCAGCACCGAAGAGGAGGTTATTTTATGGAATCCAGGGAAACCTGTAAACCTGCAACCACCTGGTTTGTATTTAGCTTTCCTTATCTTATTTGTCAGACCATAGAGGCTTTCCAATACAAACTGTGGCATAATAGTATACCTGTATCCAGATTGCACCTAACATCCACAGTCAGCCAGGAACATAATTGACTTACACATCTGATGCCTACTTTCTTCTATCAATATGTCGAATTATTTATAATATTTATTTTGACGGTGATGATTTACATGTCCTTACAGAATCAACCACATATTTCATGATTTATGATTTTGTAAATCATGAAGTGAACAAAGATGAAGTGATGGAACATGTTGAATGCCACATCCATCCATTCAGTTAAATAGTTTAGAACAGCTCGATTAGCTCACCGTTATCCTTTAGAATGTTAGGGAACATAATCCAAGAATTATTCATCTTAAGAAACATTTAAGTTATTTATACACCAAATTTTCCATAATATTGACCTCACATCAATGCTCTGGCAGAATCTTCTGCCTGTAATGGGGCAATTATTCTTGGAGTGCCTGTTACCAACGGTGAAGAGCAGGCAGCCCTGTACAGTACAAACGAACCTGAAGAATCAGCAAAGCATGGTTTGCACCGCTTTCACTTTTGAAATATGTCGTGCAACTCTGTATCTTACCCCACTATTGAAATGCTGTTCCAAAAGCTTGTATATAATGAAAAAATATACCTGAACCATCTAACTTCAGTGAATTCATGCACCTTTGTGCTAAACAGCTGACCTATTGAATTTGTCTGGCGTTACTCTCTTGCATGAATTGGCCACAGACGTGTCCAATAGAGCCGATGATCCAAATATGTGGCTCAATGATCCAGCGGAGTTTGTTGATATAAACCTCCAGGATGATCAGGAGTGGATGGAAGCATATTTGTCCTCAATTCCTCAACGAAAGAACATATCATTCAAGGTACTAGTATTTGAGATATGGTGGTATTGTCATACTAATTAAAAAGAACTGGGGTGGTAGTAGATTAATTTTATTAGAGTATTGTGTCCATTTCGTTTAAACTGGCAGATCTCTTCCTTCTACTCAGTGTTGCCATTCCTGAATTTATTTTCCACACATGATCAAGAAATTTTCAGAATACTACTAGAACAACACTATATATTACTAAACCACTGTATCATGTATGTTTGCCTCCTCTGTAAAAGTACAGCAACTGATGTTCTCATTCCTTGCAGAAAAAAATGATGAGAACCTTGTCGAATAAGCTCCGGTGGTCAAAGGAGCGGAATGTGAATTGGGCCGTCCCTGTTAGATCCCAGGAAGCACGAAATGTCTGCTATCAAGCAGTTTCTTCATCAGATGGCCTGGACGAAGATTGGGAGCTCTTGTAAATCTCTGCACGAAGCTACAAGACTCTGGTCACAAGGGAGAAGCTGATGTAAACACGACATCCCTTGATTGTTTCGTATCCCAGAAAAGGATGGAAACGTGAGGGTTTTCATCTCTAGGCGTTATCTAATCCTCCGGCATAAATGTAAAATTCAGATGAGGCTGTAAGCAGCTCTTCGGTTCCTCTTTTTGACCCGAATTTCTGACCTCAACATTTTATTCTTCTGTTTAAATTTTTCGATCCAGTTTTTCTTGGAAGTGCTCAATGAGTCAATGGTCGATTAGTGGTTGTCAACTTGCCGGGAAAGGTTTATTTGTAGTTAATAAAGTGACTCTGTTCGAGTATGCGGTGCATGGGCATTTGGCAATGTTTTTTTAATGACAATAATGTGCAAGTCAAAATCCTTGCTCAGTCTGGCCTGCAGGAAAGCATATTCAGAGACTGAAAGTTCCACTGGTTTATTGATTAAAAGAGAACAAATCTGTATTATTGTCTCGCATAATTTCATTGCCACAACGGGTGGAAACTAGAAACGGAGCCATCTATCCATCGATCTGAGCCGTCCATGTGATCGATGGATAGACAGTTAGACACTAGTAGTACTGTACTTAAGCAAGACGGTCACGCAAAAGCCCCACACGCATGCATGCTCATGAACGCCATCGCCGTCGCTGTCGCCGGCGGCGGTGTCAGACCGTAGGGTAGAAGGGCGAGGTGGCGAGGCCGCAGGTGCCCTGCGGCGACCATACGTCCTTGGCAAGGTAGACGTAGCCCTGGTCGCCCCAGTCGTTGCTCCACGAGTTCTTGGCAATCCAGTACTTGTCGCCGCCGAAGCCCTCACAGTAGCCGACGATGGTGACGGCGTGGTTCACCCTCGACGTGCAGGGGCCCTTGTAGATGCCGCCCTTGTAGAACATGAAGTCTTGAGCGCTGGCGTCGATGTACACCGTCACCGGCTGCCGCGCCACCGCCAGCGCGAGCTGCCGCTCGTCGTTGGGCGGCACGGCGTTGAAGCCCGACAGCGACGCCGAGTGGTCGAACAGAAGCTTCCCCATGTCGCAGCTGCCCGTGACGCCGGTGTACGGGTAATTCTCCTCTGACGCGATGCCGCCGCGGGAGGCCACCAGGTTTAGGGCCGTGTCCGAGCGGCCGCCGCTGCACCCGTTGCTTCCGCTGTCGCAGTCCACCATCACCTGCTCCGACAGCGACACCAGTTCGCCGGTCCTGATCTTGTGGAGGCCTTCGATGGCCGCCGCCGCCGCGAACGCCCAGCACGACGCTGCCATTGATGATCCCCACCCAATCAAATCAGCAATCAAGCGCATACGCAGAGCTTGGAATTGACCGGAGCTCGCAGAGACAGAGCACGCCGTCGGACTTACCGCAGGTCTTTTGGAACTTGACGCCGGTGACGGCGCCGGTGGAGCGCCAGTCGACGCAGCACGGCTGCCAGGAGTGGGGCGGGAGTGGGCTGGGCGGCGGCGCCTGGAACGCGGTGTTGTTGAACCCGGTGAACTGCTGGACGAACTCGCTGGTGGTGAGGTCGCCGAACCTGTTCATACCGACAAAGGAGTCGGTGATGGTCTGCGGCGCGAAGGCGCCGACGCCGGAGGAGATCTCCGTCTGGCTCCGGAACGCGCCGATGAAGTTGGTGTTGCCCTTCCACACCTGGTACCGCTTCTCCTGCTCCTGCGGGCACGAGTAGTGCTTGCTGTACTTGGCCATCCACTGCGAGAACCTGAACCTCATCTCCTTGTCGGACATCTCGCACGACGGCGGCGGCGGGTGCGCCGCCGCCAGCAGGACCTGCAAGAGGCAAGTGATGGAGAGGAGAAGCCCAAGGTACGGCTTGGAAGAAGCCATTTTGATTAGATTATGTTGTCAACGGTCAAGTGTGCTAGCTTAGTGCGTGCTGCTTGTGCTTTTTCTTATGTGGATCATAAGCTGCAGAGCAAGGTTTATATAGACCTCTTGACCATGCATTGATGTTAGTAGGATATTGTCTTCTCCCTTGGGAGTTGTTGTGTATGTATGACAAGCAAGAAAGTTAGGTCAGTAGGAAGTATGTACGATGCAGTAAACTGAACAGTTTTCAGATTGGCATGATTCAGTCAAATTTTGTAACCAAGCTAAAATTCAGATTGGCAGGATTCAGTCAAATTTTGTAACCAAGCTAAAATTCAGATTGTGTGCATCATCTATAGTTGACGCAGAGGCTGGCAGTTAATTCCCACTATCTAAAATAAGTTAACTTGCAACCACACTGACAATTAATTTGCATAACACTCTGAAAGCTAACTTGCTAAGGTCCCTTGGGAACAAAAGATCTTTTTTTCAGGTTTTTTGTAAGAATTAGCTGAATCGTATCCAAACTTTTCCACTGTATTTTCCTTGTTGAACAGGCAAACTTTTCCACTACTGTCCTTTTGAACAAAGGAATGGACCTCTTAAATTCATATTGAATGACATTTTCTATACAAAATTTGAGGAATTATAAGATAGTGTCCAACCCAGGGTTAACAAAACCATTTTGGGACTGGATACCGTCCGGGCTCGAGATAGCGGTTACCGAAAAAAATCAATCAAATTTTACATTTCAAAATTTGAATTCAGATCAGTTCACAAAACGGTTTCAAATTCGGTAACCGTGGTAACTGTGGTACCTAGCTCGGTTACCGCGGTACCAGTCAGATAATTTTTCAGTGAAAAATAAAAACTATAAAATCACAGAAAATTATTTTTCGAGATAAATAGGAAACTTACAATACCACAAATTTTATAAGTTTACAATAAAATACAAATTATAAAACAACATAGTTAATTAGTAATTCGAATATTTCTAACTTATCATTGTTGGCTCCAATAGTTATAAGCGACGTTATATTCATCTGTAGATATTAGTTGTAAGCCACGTAAAGCAAGAATGTTTGCTTTATACTCCTGCCAGTTTTGTCCTGTCCAAGCTGTAGTGGTTTATCGTTCTTCATATAACATGGAATAAAATTGAAGATCTTGCCACTCGTATATATATCTAATAAGAGTAGCTTCTAGAATGGAATAAGGATACAGATAAGGATACGGATAAGGATAACCATAAGTGATATTGACGTACGTTGTAGAGTTAGAGCTAGAGCTATAACTATCCCGGGAAGCATTGAACGTCTGTTGTCGACCTTGAAGAGTAATTATTGTCCTCTTTAACATTAGATTAATAGTGTGTGCAATACAAAGTTGCCACACTATTGCTAGATATTCTTATTTTACCAGCCTAATACCTTATGTGCATGTGAATTGCTAAACTTTGCATGCATATGAATTAACATACCAATAGCTACAGATCTTACGTGCACGTAAATCAACTAAATAAGTTTTGTGACTCAACAGTGTAAGTGCTTATGGATCAATAGGCTTGAAATAAATAATTAACAGGCAACACTCATCAAAAATAATATTTTATTTGATCAAACATATGACATTAATCCAAAAGACATGTATACAAAGAATCAAACAATAACGAGTGAAGAAGATTGAAAAATGAATTATTTTTGCATTTTATATTTTTATTCATCTTAATTGATTCATAACTTTGTGATAGTTCAATATTTTTGAAAACTAATTTCACCATAAATCATATTAATTTACCTACTATTTTTGGAAATTTTTTCTAATTTTTTTCATTTTTTTCAATTTCAAATAAAACTGATCAGTATGCCGGTATCGAGCGCGAGCGGTATGTCGGTAACCGAGCGGTAACCGTGATTACCGAACGGTTTTGTTAACCCTGGTCCAACCTTACTGAAAAAAATCTTTACACCTTTCTCCATCCAATTTTCTGGACTTGATCTTTGCCTATGAAGCATCTATCCTAGCTTCTAGTATGATGGACAGATTGAACAATTCCTTCGGTTTAAAATCGTACTGAAGTATTCAACAATTATCAGATCCTACACCCCAACATGGCATAATCTAACTAGGTTATGATTTTAGTCATGTAACAATTAATAAATCATTAATCGACGAATGAGTATCTGTAAGAATATGGAGTGGATAGACTAGGTCCCAGCGTATTTTGGTTGATGAATAGTATAAGAACGCTTATGATTTAGTCTGCAAGAAACTATGTGCTTGAGGTTGAGGGGAATAAAAAAACTGGTTACCAAATCGGTTTTGTCGATCTTGACGGTAGCAAGCTGAATAGCTGATCCTTCGACCGTGCGAGACTCCGTCTAATTGTTCGAGGACTAATTAGCAATGGATGATTTTAATGAATGCCATACTAAAAAATGTATATTATATAATTGTGTTTATCAATGCATAGCCAGTGTAAACTCTGTACATGAAAGTGTATAATTAGAAGTTAGAATCTTGCCACTGGAGTGTTTTCTGAAAGCACTTCTAATTTCATTTGCCAATTTGTTATTATCTCTTGGTGGAGCAACAAACTAGATACCAGTAACTAAGCATCTCTGTTGGTAGCACAGTAGGACACATCACAGCAACCTGCAGGCTTGCGTTGTTTGCATTGGGTACTAAAAATCATCAGTGACAAGTGGAATTTGAGAACTAATTTGCTGACCCTGACAATGTGCATCTAGATCGATGTTGTGCAAGTCACATGCACTGACGTTGTAGCTAGGCGAGACTGTACTCTGAACCTTTCAAACCGTGGAGCTAGTGAACTCTTCAGAGAATTAGTTTCAGAAGTACGCGCTGCTAATTTCCTACTTATTCACCAGCCTAAGTACACGCCTTAGTACGCAAGCCTGTACTTTTGTGCACCGTGTTATCGTATTGCTGATTGCAGCATCAGTACGATTTTCTGCTACGTTGTACCCATCATCGACTGGCCGAGGAATAATCATGCGTGGTTACGTATTGGATGATGACTAAGCTGCATGCGACGAAATCGACTGCGTTAACATATCGAAAAACTGCTGCTGCCGAACTGTCAATTGCACTGTTGTACATTGTCATCAACGACGACACAGTAGTTGCCAACCAGAGTTGCTAGACACACGAATGCAGCTTGTGATCAAGTTACGATTGAAACACTCGCATTATTGGCTAGCTACTACCGATTTGGAAGTTGAAACCATACAAAATGCAAGCATATATCCGATCCAATGCTTTTGAACGAGCTGTTCTTGTGCGATTTTTCTCACCAACTACCTACCCGGCTGATCGTTATCGAATCGACTACATAATGTAAATGTATATGTAAGCAGAGTGTAGTCATACTCCCAACATGTAGCGAGAAAGTACGAAGCGTTACGTGTGCGTTTTGACAGCGTAAACCGTGAAAGCCATTTCTGCACTTTGTTTATACCTGCAAACCGCTGAAAACCATGAAGTGAACTCTTCCGTGTCAGTAGCTTGGTCGTCGGAAACGATGGACGACGAAGAATTAAAACTGTGGATGGTTTCATGATCACGCATGCTAACGACCTTGTGCTCCCATCTCCTCTTGATCGGGCATATTCATATATGGCTCAACGGCTACGTTACTACGTACCTACTGAACATGTCAAAAGGGAATTGAACCGTTCGTTGGGAGGTGCATGTCAAAGAAGATAAATTTTATCAACTGTATGTTGTCAAGATGATCGTCATTAGGATAGTGGACATCATAGTCGACTCTAAATTAAAAAGTCAAGTAAGAATGAAACTTCTTCCATGCACACATTGTTTTCTTTAACAACTACCGATGGGTACACTTCTGTAAAAATATTCAGACGACGAAACAGCTATGAACTGCAAGTACAAGCGTACTGAAGTACACAACTACACACACTTGGTGTCTTGGTCGATCCTGACCTACTCATTGCAGGTAACCATACCCGGACAAACCACATATGCTTAGCTTATATAAAGCCTGGTCCTTTCAGAACACTTCATCACAATCTCGACAGCTAGACCAAAGTAGCAGCATCCAGTATAAGACTAAAACATCAACCTTGACCAAAGGAAACAATATTAGTTGTGTAGATCGAAGTGATAAACTGGTGGTGATCGATCTCAGTTAGGATAATGGCGCCTTCGCGTCCGATGGCTAGTTCAGTCCTCTTGCTTGTGTGCACGCTCATGGCGTTGCAGGCAATGGCGGCGGAGGCCTACTACAACAACGGCAGCGACGACGGCGTGACGATGCAGATGTTCGAGGAGTGGATGGCCAAGTTCGGCAAGAAGTACACGTGCCACGGCGAGAAGGAGCACCGATTTGGCATCTTCCGCGACAACGTCCACTTCATCCGGAGCTACAGGTCGCAGGCGAACTACAAGTCCGGGGTGCGCATCAACCAGTTCGCCGACCTCACCAACGAAGAGTTCGTCTCCACCTACACCGGCGCCAAGCCGCCGCACCCGAAGAAGGAGCCGCTCCGCACGGTGGATCCGATCTGGATGCCGTGCTGCATCGACTGGAGGTACAAGGGCGCCGTCACCGGCGTCAAGGACCAGGGCGCCTGCGGTAAGTAGCTCGGCCTGGAGGTATCACTGTCATCTAGCTTGAGATTCATTGCAGATGCCGATACGATGGTGTGGGTCGCGTCCGTTGCAGGGTCATGCTGGGCGTTCGCGGCGGTGGCGGCAATCGAGGGGCTGACCCAGATCAGGACGGGGCAGCTGACGCCGCTGTCGGAGCAGGAGCTGGTGGACTGC
>KE372769.1:404229-417068 GCA_000418225.1 Zizania latifolia | reverse complement strand
TCGCGACACGAGAATGATTGGGGCCTCAATCGCGCGCGTCCCTACCAGGATACCAGCCAGCGTCCGGTGAAGTGGTTGGCGCAAGGCCGGAGAGGCCGCGGCGCGCCCGCGCGGGAGAGCCGTGAGCGCGTCAACTCTTGGCCTCCTGCGACGCGTGCGCGGGGCCGGCACGGCGGGGCGATCTGGAGTCTGGACAAGGGCTGCGCTGGCTGGCATAGCACGTTCCCGCGGCGAGCTGCGAAAGTCAACAAAAATAAAGGCCAAACCATGGGACACTCGCGGTCGCCGTGAGTTCGTCCCCGGTTGAACCGTGGGTCTCGTACGAGCCGCACTCCTTAGCGGCGCGCATCAAATTCTGCGGTTTTTCTGTCGACTGATTGCCGCCCGGCGCCCGCATTGGCGTTTCTTCCTCGTTTTCCGTTTCGTTTCGGAGCATGCACAGCTTGGACTATGCTCAGGGACACAAACCCCTTCTGAAAAAAACAACTGGCAGGCAGAGGGACAGAGTGTGCTGTAGCAGAGTACAGCTGACAAGAGTGAGCTGGCCTGGAAATGCTTCCGGCTGCGTGCATGCTTGCCGGTTCGGGATGACGGGATCCATCCCTACAGATCTAGCGTGAGATGTCGTGGTAGGTGCTCACATCTCAATGACAAAAGTAGAAGTAGTACAAATGTTGCCACTGACTATGTTCAGTGTTGTCTTCTCCGGTCGTTTCATCGGAGAGTTTCCCTTGCCTTTCCTCGTTATTTGCCATGTCTCTGGCCGGCACCTGTAGTGTGTTAATGTGTCCGTGTCAGACAGTCAGGGCCAGAAATATTAGTCAGCCACTGTACTGTACTTTCTTGGCCTTTTGCTGCTGTCACCGCGCGCCGACACGCTCGGCGATTCGCGCACGGGCGTTTCGGTGGTTGCGCTGCCGTTTTTAAGACTTTTTGTGAACGAGAGGCGACCTGTGCATTCTTCAATGGAGAGGCAGCAGTAGAATGTACAGCTATCTCTGGGCTAAGGTGTTATGTTAATGTTCCTCTTCCTGCACATTGTCTGGTACTTTTTGCATGGCTGGCTAAATCTGGTCAGTATCTGACGGTGGATGCAGGAGTACAACGTGACGGTGGCCTACTACCTGACGCACTACCTGGTCGACCTTGTCACCGAGAAGGCCGGGCGCGTCCTGAAGCTGGACGCCATCGACCAAGGCCGCGACTGGCTCGGCGCTGACGTGCTCGTCTTCGACTCCTGGCACTGGTGGCCGCGCTCCGGCCCGACGCAGCCGTAAGACAGACCCCTCCTCATATATAACATCTGTTCAAGCTGTTGTGGTTTATCTGAAACTCTGAAGATAACTTGTGTTCTGTGTGTGTGCGCGCTGTTGTTGCTGCAGCTGGGACTACATCCAGGAGGGCAACATAGTGTTGAAGGACATGGACAGGACGCAGGCCTTCACCAAGGCGCTCAACACCTGGGCCAGATGGGTCGACGCCAACCTCGTCCAGACAAACACCAGAGTCTTCTTCCAAGGCATCTCGCCCTCTCACTACAGGTAAATTCAACGCTGAATATATATTACTCGTTGTAGCCATCTGAATGATCTCATCCTTCTGCAATGAACTCTGTGGCCTTATTGTGATGTGACATTGCGAGCAGGGGGCTAGACTGGGGGGTGTCGGCGAGGAAGTCGTGCATGGGGGAGACGCAGCCAGTGAACGAGACGGCGGCGGGGTACCCCGGCGGGCCGATCCCGCAGCAGGCGATCCTGAGGAGCGTGCTGGCCGGCATGCAGAAGCCGGTGTACCTGCTGGACTTCACCTACCTGTCGCAGATGAGGAAGGACGCGCACCCGACCAAGTACAACGGCGGCATCTTCGGCGAGGACTGCACACACTGGTGCATCGCCGGCCTCCCCGACACCTGGAACGTCCTCTTCTACGCCGCGCTCACCAGCCGGCAGTGATGGTTGCTAGCTATGATCTAGTTGCAATAATCAGAAACTTATAGATATCAGGTTGGCTTTACATAGGGATGGAAAAAATTTTCTAAAGACAAATAGAAGATTACCAAAGTGATAAAATTGATTCTTTATCTGCAATGGAGATGCACGATGATGTAATTGATTGGCAAAGATGGATAATGAGAATGGTTCTCAAGTGGTTTATATAAAGATATACAAATTGCTTTTGCAAAATGTGGTCTCTGAGACAATATAGTTCATTTTGGTGGAAATATTCATGTTTTATAGGATTCCTGTAGGAGTTGAGAGATCTCCTCCTGCATTTCTGAGTTCCAAAGATCTGTTGAATTTTTGAGTGATATGGAAATTTTTTGAATTCAACAAATAAAACACAGCCACACTAGTCAACAAGCATGGGCCCAAATTTTTATCACAAAGAAACGGAACAAAAGTAGACTGGGCCTCAACTACACGTCAAATTAACATCAAGACGGGCCGAAGATTTCACTGAATGAATGGCCGTCCATGAGTAACGGGCTAAACGTACTGGGTTATTTCTCGCGGCCATGAGCCAAGAGCCCATGACACTAGTGCAGCCAACCGGCGGCGATGCGCCCGTAGGCTGCCTCCGTGAGGTGGATGCCGTCGCGGCGGGTGTCCGGCCGTCCCAGCACGCCGTCGCGCCGGGGAAGCCGCACGCCGCCGTCACGTTGTAGTTGTACATCCCGCCATAGCTCCAGCACGCACGGAGCCTCGACGAGTCACTAAACCCTAGTACCCTACAGCTTCAGTAAGCTTCAGTAATCACGCCTATGTTAGCATGTCTTTGCTACTCTAAAAGAGTAGTTCCGTTCACGCTAGCACCTCCCCTCACTCACCACATCGCTCCTGGCACGTCCACTCTCCCCCCACATAAAGCAACATTCACGGAGCTAGACCAAGATTTTAGAGGGCTGAATTTAAATGTAGCCTTCCCTTGCTAGCTGTTTCCGCCGCTGCTCCTCAGCTGATATACTCACTCTATCGCATCAGTATCATTAAGAGTATTACGTATTCTATTAACCATATCTCAATTAATTTTATTGCTATCTTATTATTCTAGCTATCTTCTGGCTGGTGATATACCTATCTTTAATTAAGGGAGTCATAGTTTCTTATTTGTATTTGAAGAGAATAGGTAGGTATGTCCTCTCCCTTCTCTCTCGTCTCTCTACTCTCTTGACTATTTGCTGGCCCTAACACCATCAGTGAGAGGAAGCTAGAAGATATAGTCATATACTCATATAGCTACCTGGAAATAGACTCCATACTCCACAGCAGAGCTAGCTAGCTGGCCGGACTGCCTGCTCGTCCTCCTCCTCAGTCCTCTCACCACTGGATCCTAGATAGCCAAGCTAGATGAAAAGTACTAGCTCAACCCCCCTCCTTCGGCTGGCCAGCGATTGCAAGAGCATGGCATGGCGCGGTTGCTGCTGCCTGAGCTAGCTCGATCAATCCATCCCCAATCTTGTGTAAATTAGCTAATTAGCGAGAGAGAGAGGGGTATATGCAAATGGGGCCTGGGCATGAGAGTTTAGTCGGACATGCAGATGCGGCTTGGGCATGAGAGTTTAGTCAGACATGCAGATGGGGCTTGGGCATGAGAGTTTGGCCAGGCAGTAGGGGGCTGTGCCCCCTCGCCCCCCGCTAGCTTCACCGTTGTAAAGCAATAACCTATTTTTAAGTATACAACTGTTTAAAAGTGATGAAATAAAGTCACAATAGTGAAAAGGCTCCCACAAGTGAAAATAGATCCAAAACATGAAGACATGTTTGAATTACCTACACATGACAATGGACAACATATATAATATATGTGAAACTGATACAAAACATGATAGTATATGGTTGAGTTACACATATGGGACAATAGATGACCCTACCACCTTAGGGAACCATACGAAATTGATATATTGTTGTGTTTTTAAGGTGCCGACAAAATAAATCATACAATGTGAAAGATAGATTTGGGTTTGTGCTGCAACGAGCATGATAGTAGAGATATTTGCCATATATTAGATGGTAATGACATGTTACATATATAGCTGGATCATCATCGTAACAACCGCATGATTTATGGAACAATATCGGTGGGGATAGGCATGAATCATGTCATACGTCAGAAGCTAAACAAGGCAGCCGGTCAAGAAATAAAAAATTAACCAAATAGGCAACTAATCAAGAAGATAATATTTTCTAACACAATAACACTCCCCCATAATCAGAACGGTAGCAGAACAAATGTTCAGACTACCTAAACTCCATGAAGAGTTGTGATGGAAGACCCTTGGTGAATATATATATTAGCATATTGAGAGGAAGTAAGCACATGTAGAACACATACTGCCCCAACAACCACCTGATCCCAAACAAAGTGAATTAAAGATCAATTTTGATATGCTTGGTTTGTTGATGTTAGACTGGATTAGTGGACGAATAAACTACACTAATGTTGTTACAATGGACAATAATAACACTCTATAGAGGAAGATAAAGTTCCATCATCAACTAGCATAGCCAAATAGCTTCATCAGCATCGTTAGCAATAGTGTTAGCAACAACGTTAGCAGCATCATGGTATTCAACTTCGACACCGGAGCGAGACACAATTTGCTGGCACTTGGAGGACCAGGAGATCAAATTGTCCCCTAAAAGGATGGTATAACCTAAAGTAGAGCGATATGTATCTAGACAATCAGCCCAATCATCATCAAAATAAGCGATGAGAGATGTCGTGCCAGTATGGTGAAGCATCAAGCCATGATCCAATGTTCTCTTAAGGTAGCGCTGCACACACTTGACCAACGCATAGTGAGGTTATCACGGATCATGCATATAAAGATAGATCTGCTGAACAACATAAGTGATATATGGCCTAGTAAAATTAAGACACTGTAAAGCACTAGTAATACCACGGTAGTACATAGGAACATCCATAGGGACATAATCATAATCAAAAACCTTAGCATTGGTGTCAACGGGCGTGGAACAAGGCTTGCATTCTATCAGACCACCATGCTTAAGAATGCCAAGGATGTAGTGATGTTGCAAGAGGAGAAAGCCTGAACCCAAGCGAGCCACTAAGATGTCAAGAAAGTGATGTAAGGGAGTAAGATCCTTCATAACAAACTCCCGTTGCAAGCGAAGATGACATGATAAAGGAGAGGGACCGAGGAAGCCGTTAGGATGATATCATCAACATACAGCAGCAGATAGATGCCACGATGATACACAAATAAAGATGTCTATGGTTTGGCTCTATGAAAACAAAGTGTCAGCAAATGAGAAGCACAATTTTTATACCATAAACGAGGAGCTTTCCTGAGACCGTAAAGATACTTATTCAACCAATAGACATGATTAGACTAAGCAGGATCAATAAATCTAGTGGGCTAAACATAGTATATAGTCTCACATAAGACACCATAGAGGAAGGCATTCTTAACATCAAGCTGATGAATAGGCCAACCTGGGAAACGACAACTGTAAGAACAATGTGAATGGTTGCTAGCTTAATTAATAACAAGATTGGAAATTCATCGAAGTCAATGCCAGAATATTATTAGGTGAAGCCTCTAAGAACCTAGCATGCCTTATAACGATCAAGGGAATCATTTGGATGAAAGTTATGATGAAAAAACCACTTGCCTGAGATGGCATCGACACTAGGCGGACAAGGAACAAGATCTCAGGTTTTGTTGTCCTGAAGAGCTACAAATTCCTCATGCATGGCAGAATGCCAATTCAAAATAGTGAGGGCACCTCGAGAACTCTTTGGCAAAGGTATAGAATACTAGTTGCCTGAATACTGAAGATGTGGCATGGTTGGTGAAAACCGGACTTGCCACGAGGCCACTAGGGCAATAGGGGCCACAACATGTAGTACATGTGACATAGGTGGCGGTGCGGTGAAGAGGCAATAACATCCCGCAACAATAGATTGACAGAGGTAGGGTTGCCTCGGGTAGCAATAATAGGGGCATCACCATAGACAACGACATACAACAATAAGCTAACATGCATAGTGGCATGGCTTGTCAAAGCAGCAGGTCTGCTACGGCTAGCAACCCGTGCTGCTGAGCCAATAGGGGTGACGACAGTGGACGTTCCAACTGAAGTCAGTCTCTTGGGGTAGAAGGCACCAAGTACCCTAAGTTAGGGGTGGCAATCGGGCACCATGGGCATAGGTGGTATATATCCATACCTGTACCTATAAAATAATTTTATACTCGTACTCGTACCCATTACCCATGATGGGTAAAAACCTATGCCCATACCGGATACCCATAGGCGTCGTATACTCGTGAGTATACCTATTTACCTATGAGGAGAAAGCATTGAGCAAGCAAGCACACAGTTCTGGCACCGGGGATCGGTGCAGGGGGTCAGTGTGGGCATGGGTAGTTGGCACGTGGGGCTGGCACAGGTACGAGGGATCAACATGGGCAACCAATGGCATGGGTGTGGGGGGCTGATGGTGTAGGCATGTGGGGCTAGCGACGTGGGTGTGGGAAGCCTGTGGGGATGAGGCGACTAGGTGGTGGTGGTAGCTGGACCGGTAGAGAGAGGGGCTAGAGTGGAAGGAGGAGGGTGAAGTTAGGATTTGATTGGTTTATATACTCATGTTAAAAGGATAAACAAATAAAGCGGATATGGGTAATCAATACATGTACCTATACCACTTTACCCATCGGGTATAAATTTAGACCCAAAAACATATCCATGGGTATAAAATTAAAAATATACCTGACCCTAATAGGGTTTTATCCATGAGTAAATAGGTATATGGGTAGAATTGCCATCTCTACCCTAGGTGCCAAGCGATCAGTCAAAGGTGTTGACTCTAGGTGGAGAGCGTCGAGTGCTCTAGGAGCTAGGTAAGAAGTTGAGATGTCATCGAGCATGTTAGAGACCTAGTCAGCTCCACTGGCAACAACCCATGATGAGAGTCCAATGGGGGTAGCAGTGCTGGCACGATGGTGATGACTTCCTGTAGGAAAATTAGTACCAACAACAATAGGTGCGTAATCGAATTCCTAGAGAAAATCAAAGTCGATCGATGGAGTGGATTGGATGGACTCCGCAAAGGGAAAAGAAGCATCATCAAAAGTAACATGCCAGGAAATAAGCACACGATTAGTGGAAAGATCTAAACTGTGAGAGCCCTTATGATTAGGAGAGTAACCAAGAAACACGGAATGAGTGGTTCAAGGTGCAAGTTTGCTAGGGGTAGTCACCAAGGTGTTTGGATACCATCTATAAGCAAAAACACGAAGGTGAGAATAATCCAACTATACACCATAGATGGCAAAAAGGAGTAAAACATTTAGGGTTTTTGTGGGGTGATGATTAAGAAGATATGTCTTAGTGATGAGAGTGTCAACCCAATAACTAGCATGGAGAATAACCTGAAATAGAAGGGAGCGAATGATATTATTGGTGTTACGAATGATCTGCTCAGCATGACTATTTTGTGGGGAGATATAGGGACACAACATACAAAGGATGACACCATGGGTAAGACATCATAGGGATCAAATTCGATAGAACAATTATTATCAATAGTAAAATTTTTATAATGAAAGCTTTTATTGAACTTAGATAATTAAATTGAGAAGATACAATTATTCTAAGAACACTCTTGGTCTCTATATAGCTAAGATATACATAGCCAAAACCTAGTCAAAAAAGAAAAGAAAAACATGAAGTATCAAGGACCATCAATTCGAAAGCTAGATCATCACCCAAGCTCCTGGGTAAAACACTCCTGACCATCTACTCCAATTGTTGATAAGCCACAACAACTAAATCCTATATAAGAACATTACGAAGGTGTAAATAAAGAACCGTGGGAACTAAAAAATGACACAGACCAGTAGAGGTAACAGGAAAGAGGGTGTCGTTTTGCACAACGATATTTGAAGGACAATGGGAACTAGTTGGGGAAGTCACAAGGAGATTACCGTTTCACATTGACTGGGAGTAAAAGCCTTGATGTGCTTGTCAGTGAATCACTGAGCAGTTCACCCAAAGAGGTACTCAAGGTGGTGATTAGATGCGTGTAAGGAAAGCGCAACTCCTTCGAATCCGATGGTCGACTCTAGAACACAAGAGTCAAGATTTATACTGGTTCGGATTTTTTGGAGGATAATAACCCTACGTCCAGTGTTTTGGTGTATAATGTAGTGGTGGAGCTTATAAGATGACGCGATTAAGCTATGGAGGCTTAATGGCGTCGAAAGTAAGAAAAATATGAAGTTAGATATCTCTGAGGGTACCTCGCCTCCTTTATATACTTAGGAGGTGAGACCAATAACTCAGAACTCTATCTTGAGTTGATCTAGGATTACCTACCATGCTCGGGTGCTAAATCCCTAATTACAAGGATTCTGATATAAATAAATCTCTTGATGCTATATCTAGAGTTCGACTACCCGATAAGGACTTAACCTTCCTTATCGGTGCTGAACCCCTCTCCATGGGCCGTACTGGACGGTCGATGCTGGTCTTTACCTATCCTTAGTCTAGACTGATAAGCCTAACCACGAGATACCGGGGGTCACATTCCCGATAGTGCTCAACACGACACTAGAAACGAGTGCATGCTAGCGTTGTTGGGTAATAGGCACACTACTCGGACATGGCGGTCAAGCAGTGGCAGAGCTGCGCTAGACTTGGAACGTCCTAATCATGGCATTGTACATGGCAGTTGACCATGATAGAGCATCTGTGTGGTCGTTGCAGTGACCGCGACATCGATTCTTGCCCTGCCCGCTGGAGCACTGACCATTGGAGCCTTGTTTGCTAGAGCCCTAGCCACCGAGATGGGCACCTTCACCACTAGAGCCCAACATAGAACCGATGCCTAGCATAGCCCAGGAGTGGTGGCACGAGGGCCAAGAGCTAAAGCGGCAACCAGCACGACCAAAGTGGATCCTGGTCTGGACTGCATGGTGAGCTCCCCGAGCAATAGTTTGGATCGGACGTCAACGAAGGATGAGAACAACTTCTAGCGGTTAAGGACGTGTATGTGATCAGGCACTTGCTTGACGAGGTCGTTGAGAGTATTAGCCATCCCCTTCAACTTGCAACGATAATTTGAAATAGACAAATTACCTTGGACAAAAGTATGAAACTGAGCATCAAGAAACATTGCACAGTTTCTTTGTTGCCAAAGAATTGTTTCTCAAGGCCTAGCTAGATGGAGCAGATGGTGCAGTCCGGTGTCAAGATGACCTCGAGTAGCTCGGAGGAGATGTTGTCAAAGAGCCATGACCGCACTGTGTAAGTCCATCATGTGCTAGTGTATGTCATTAGCGGCAACCGCGTTGTCGTCGGAAAGGATGTGATCAGTGAGGCCATACTTGCCGATGTTGTTGACGAAGGGGTCACTTCATATCCCTATCTAAGATATTTGTTTTTGAATCTAAATCTAAAAAATATGAAAATGAATATGGTATCACTAATAACTGCACGTATCTACTCCCTCCGTCTCAAAATACAACCATTTGTACCATTCAAATTTTATCCTAAATATTACAACTTATACAATTTCCCCCCTAAATCTTCCTATTTTACCTCTATCTGGAGTACTAATTAAGGGGTAGTTCAAGCTTTTTTCCTTGCATCTTAATAAACGCGTCATAATTTAGAAATAGCTATAATTTGGGACTAAGAGAGTAATATATTTTCATTCCTACTTCTAACAGCACCTAGTTGTGGTAGCGTGCGTGAATATTCCATGTGGTTCGTCTAGGCGACCTTTCCAACATGTTCACTGATGTGGAAAAAAAATCAAGTGTGACACTTTTTTTTTATCGAAAGAACGAACCTACTAGCCAAATTGCTGGGCTGTTGGCCCGCTCGATTTTCAAGTTATCTTATCCACTTGTCAAATTAACTGCGGTTCACTTTATTTTTTTTCAGACAACATCTTTCACATGTTGTACCACACGGCCGGTACATCCGAACTTTTTTTATATTTTTGAACTGGACCGAACGGTACAAACTGATACAGCAGCAGACGCGCCCTTCGTCTGCACGTGTAAATCCCAGCGACTTTTAACCACGCGCGGCGTGCAGTATCGGTGGATCCGCGTACGGGCCGTGCAGCCACCCGGCCGCGATGCGCCGGTACGCTGCCTCCGTGAGGTGGGAGCCGTCCCACTGCACCGCCACCGCCGGGTCGGCGCACGCCGCCGTGCCCCGCTGCCCGCACAGCCTCGTCAGGTTGACGTTGTACCTCCCTCCCGTCCCGCAGCACGCCACCAGCGTCTCGTTGCCGTTAAACCCTGCAAACAGCAGCTAACACGATCAATCGACCTAAGCGAGGATTATTCAGTAATGGATGGTTTTGCTTTAGCGTTGGGTCACCGAAGTGGTCTGGATTCTGCAGGAAGGAGACGATCGGCCGGTAGTGCTCGGCGGTGACGATCCTCGCGTACGGGTGGCCGCTCCGGATTCCGGCGACGCGTTCGCGGAGAAGGGAGTTGTGCCGCTGCGACAGCATGTTGACGCCCTTGTGGCAGCCGTGCACGTCGTAGTCTACACTGTTGGTGCTCGCGAGCATAGTCAGCATTGCCGCCATGCACCCGAGCGGGGTCATGTCCGCCACCACGATGTGCCTGGCGCCGTGCCGGATCAGCCTCTGCCGCCGCCGCCGCCGCCGACGGAACAATCAAGCAGCCAAATTTATTAGCCTGATTCGATCGTATATGTGTCATTCGATATTTCAATGTACTACTGAATACCTCTACGCCGTTAGCAATGGTGTCGACGATTTTAGGAACGTAAGCGCTTGCTTCCTCCAAGGACATGTTCGAGTAGAGGATGCTGCCGTAGTCGTTTGCTCCAAATTCTCCCACGATGAACAGCGATTTCCCGAAGCAATCGCTGTCCCCTGCTTGCATACACAGCACAATCAATCAGCTGGCAGATTACTGCACAAAGCCATTGGCAAAGTGGCAAATTGACAGTCTTTAATTACCATATCCGTTGCGGCAAAGGGAGTGCTTCGATTTCTCGAACCAGCTCAGCTGATCGTTGAGGGAGTTGTTCGTCGGGGAAATGACAGTGACGCCCTGTCCCTGAAGGTACGTCAGGTTCAGAGCAGGGGCCCCGGCCACAGCAAAGTTCACGCCGGCGGTGAAGTCCTGCCCCTGGGCAAGAGACGGCGGCACGAGAGGTAAACCCAGAGCATCAGCTGCATCGAATTCACACGAAAAAGACGGATTAACCATGGCATCAGTGGTGGTAACTAAAAGTCGAAGTGCCTCTCGGTGATTATGTGTTACCGACGAAGTCGATCACGAGGCGGCCGTCGCTGGCGCGGCCGGTGGGGCGGCCGAAGAACGTCTCGCCGTAAGGTGGGCTCATGAACGAGACGGCAGCCGGGAGGACGGGGTCCTGCCACAAGGGCAAGTTGCCGGTGTCGGCCATTGAGTCGCCGAAGCTGACTATGGACGTGAACGGCTTCTTGCCGCCGGAGCCAGAGCAGGCGCCACCGTGGGGGCGCGCGAGGAGGGAGACGACGAGGAGCGCCACGAAGAGTTTTTCCATGGTCGTCGTCAAAGCACTGAAGTGTTATATATTACCATTGCATCAATCTATATATAGATTTTGCAGCCTCTGATGTTCTCTTGTGAGAAGTCGAAATCTTTAAGATATGGGTAGGTTGGATAAGATATCAGTCAATATTTCCTAGTCAATGTTATTATTAGATTTTCATAAAATCCTATCATTGTTAATTATAAACAAGTCCTTTAGTCTAATGTTAGAAAAAAGAAATATGTACGAGTTGAATTTTGTTGGCTTGGAGGAGGGTTTAAGCTAAGAGATATCATTCTGGCGCACACATTGTATACAACAATAAGTCTTTTTTCCTAGTACAGGAATCTATTCTGAAGCAAGACCTCTAAGCACATATGTCAAGCTAACGAACAACTGAGAGAGCATCACACGAACAGACGATTTGATATTTTGATCCACCCATGTTCTGCGTAAACAGCTATTGTTAATTTGTTGTTCTGACTATGATGCTGTATGTTCGGAAACATATCTTGTTTGGAGTTCAGAATTCAGAGTGCAGAGTGCACAACATTAGTTATACGTAGGACATCTTGACGACGATACTCTCACCATGGTGCACAGGATTGCAAGCTGCACTGCCAGATTTGTGCTGTTTGCGAGAGGAAGGCAAGAGGAAAACATTCCAAGGTTGTTGCCTTCGTCTCTTTACGCGCCCGATTGTGCGTTCGCATTAGGGATGAAAGTGATTCGAATAGTTTCCGACCGTATCTGAAAAAACAGATTTGGATCCAGAAATTTTTTATTCGGATATGGATTTTTTGGATACAGATTCGGATACGGAAACGTATATGATATCGATGGTATCTGACGAATATAGATTCGGATTCGAATAATCCGGATAAATCATATTCGGATTATCTAGATTAAAAGGCTCATTAGTAATTTAGGCACAGTTACTTAGGGCTGTTGATTTGCTTTGAGATATGTGCTAGGCATTTCACAGGAAGGAAGGCAGCCACCGCTGGACATCAAACCAGCAGCTACCGGACATCAGCACCGTTACCACATCGACCGGCGACCAGTGCCCCGGTCGACGCCCCGCCCCAGCAGACTCCCGCCCCGGTCGCCACTCCGCCCGCCCGCCCCGGCTGCCTCGTCTGTCGCTCCGCCAGCCCACCCCGATCGACGCGGCCGTCACTCCGCCCGCTCGCCTTGGCTGGAGCGGCCATCGCTCTGCCCGCTCGCCTTGGAGGCCACGGTGCCACCATTGCCCCATCCTGGTTGACTCCCACCCTGACCGTCGCTCGCCTTAACCTACCCTGA
>KE372769.1:383180-402110 GCA_000418225.1 Zizania latifolia | reverse complement strand
TAAGCTCAAACTAAGTTGCAAATATCACATAGGCTCGAAAAAATACACTCGGCGAACAACCCTCTTTGTCGAGTGGCCGAAAAAAAATATACTCGGCAAAGAGCTAGGCACTCGGCAAAGAGCTGTTTTCCCGTAGTGAATGTTACATTTCCTTTAAGATTTTAAAAAGAAATGGGATCTTTTAAAAATTTTGGAATTCAAAAAAATTCTAAATTTAGAGAATGTTTATTATCTACTAGACAATTTTTTCTGATAAATATCCATAACTGTATTCGTATCCGATAATATCCGTTTCCGCATCCGTATCTGAAGTATCTGAATCCAAATCTAAATCCGAATAAAAAAATATGAAAAAAGATATGATATTACTAATATCCGTTTGTATCCGATTTGTTTTCATCCCTAGGTCACATCGAGAACTTTGTGCCTTCACGTAGATCGAACATCTTTGCATGCAGCCCTGTTGCCTTTTTTTGGCTGAGGGGATTGATTTGGCGTATAACTCAGTCAACATAGTTCATACTACACATACCCGTTAGGTATAGAGTACAACTCATTATCAAATACACGGATATAAAATTATGAATATATCTGACTCTAATAGACTTTTTACCCTAGAGTTTATAGATAATCATGTAAGATTCATGTCCCTATTTATTAATGTGTTCTTTTGGTCCAAGTGCATGGATGGAAATAAATTCGGTGCGGTGAGTTCTCGGTATTTCTTACGATTGAAGTCAAGTGAAGGATCGAGATGATCCAACGGTGGAAGACATAGCATAGCGAAGGACGCTGCTAGTGGGAGTATGGCCAGTGGAGACGGCATCTCTGGAGAGGGTATGACAGGAGGGAGCGTGACCGGTCGAATGTGTGGATTTTCCATGCCGCCTTTTGCCGCTTGTGCTCGAACCGTTCTCCAGTTGTGCCGCTCTTGGCACCCTCACTGGTTGTTCTCTCTGTGGTCAAACTAGCTCCGTCCTCTTTATGGCGTCAATCCAAAATGGTTCCATAGTGAAGAGTAAAACCCACCTCATCTAATTTATTTCTGTGCTTGGATAGGGTGAGAAGGAAAAGCATAAATTGTACAATGCCAGATCATTCTGTTACTTCTATTGCTATTTCTATTTTATAAATTTATAACACAATTTGAATTATACAATCTAATTTTTAATATTATGTTAGGGTTTTTGCTATTTTTTATTTTTTTAAGTCCGTCATAAATATAAAAATAAAACTATTATCTGAAAATTATTTTTTATATTAAAAAAAACAAAATATTTTCTTTTCTAAAACTCACAAACAAACAAGAGCTCGGTGAAACTCTTGTACTCCCTCCGTCTTATAAGTATTTTATTTTTAACAATTATTAGATATATTAGTAATATAGAGAAATGGTTTATGTGACATTTTGCTCTAATTTTTAGATGAATTGATTAGGTAGTATCATTTGATTAGCTAGAACCCATCAATTATGTAGATATTAACAGAAGAAAATAAGTTAAAAATTGTTTTTTTACTATGCATTAGTACGGAGTAGTAGCGTAACATTGGGATTCGTGTGTTTTCGACGTAATGACCGGTTTATCCATCATTAAAAAAATCCATGTAATAAGATAATAAGCAATTTAATTCCGTAGTTAGTAACAAGTGTACTCCCAAAAGTCAGAACTCGAAACTTTCGTGTATCCAGTAGAGAGATGCCGCTGCGGCGCTGCTATCAAGCCGAGCTCAGTACGGTTGGCTGCGCGTAGGGCCCCCAGAGCCAGCCGTCGGCGACGTGGTGGTACGCCGCCTCGGTGAGATGGACGCCGTCCCAGTTCACGTACGACGACGGGTCGTCGCAGGCGGTCACCCCCTCCATGCCGCACGCCGAGCTCAGGTTGAAGTTGTAACGCCCGCCGCCGCCGCCGCAGCAAGCTCTGAGCGCGCCGTCCTCCCCGTCGATCCCTGCGCAGCATTTCATTATGGCGTCGCGGTTAAAGATTATGAAGCCTGGTTCTCTGGCTCACCGAATCGGCGCGGCGTCGCGGCGAGCTCAGCGAGGGGGGTGTAGAAGTCGCCGTAGATGATCCTCACGCCGGGGTTCCTGCCGCGGAGCTGCGTCAGGGCTTCACGGAGCAGCTGGTTGTGCTCCATGGACAGCAGGTTCAGGCTCTTCAGGCAGCCGGTGTCCGGCTCGTAGTCTTCTTCGCTTGAGCTGGCGAACAGCACGAGGTTCCCCGACGTGCACCCCATTGGCGAGATTCCCGACACCACCACCGTCCTCGCGCCGTCCTCGATGAGCTTCTGTAAGCGCGCCGTCGATGTGATGTCCAAACGAGAAATCTGCGCCACACGCAGAGATACGCAAATCTGAAATTAATTCGTCGGTGTACCTGTGTGCCTGCGCAGATCATGCTGACGACTTGAGGCGTCACAGACCTCGCCTCGCCGGCGCCCCCACCGGCGAGCAGCACGGACGCGTAGTCGTTCCATCCGAGCTCGCCGACAACGAACAGGGACTTCGAGAAGAAACCCCTGCATCCTCCGGGCGTGCCAGCGCAGAGCGACGGCTTCATGCCGTCGAACCACCGGAGCTGGTCGCGGAGCGAGATGTTGAACGGAGACAGCACCGTGTAGTTGTTGACCACGAAGAACGTACGATCCAGCGCCGTGCCGCCGGCCGTCGCGAAGTTGGCGCCTTGCTCGAACCTCCGGTTCGCCGCGAACGACGGCGGGAGCAAAGGGAGACCCAGCGCCTCGGCTACAAACGCAACCAAATTGGATCAGGACATGAGTCCATGCCGTTAGCAGCCGAGGAATTTGAGCGATACGATCGAAGCACGAGCAAGATTCTGGACAAATTCGAACCCAACTGGAAGGAAATTTACCGATGAAATCTATGATCAATCTTCCGTCGGAGATTCGACCGGTGGGATGGCCAAAGAAGGTCATTCAATACGGCGGCTTGGTCATCGCAAGCTCGGGTGTCGTCGGGCCGGAGATGATGACGAAGTTGCCGGTGTCAGTGTACGAGTCGCCGAAGCTGAAAATCGATGTGTAATCAAGCTCAATCGAGCAGGAGAAGCTCGATAGTAACAGAAGGGTTTGTAAGCACAAATCTTTGTGCCTCATTGCTTCTTCTGATTTCTGAAGATGAAAGTAGCATAGATTTGTGAATTGTGATCTGTGCCTTCGTGTATGAAGTACGAACTATGATGTCGACGTCCCAACGGTTAGATCTGAGATCTCGTCTGATTAGTTGTTCCCGTCTGACGGAAGGGATTTTTTTTAATTCTTGATTCGGACGCAACGGAGTTTATATTACTCCTTATGCTGTAGAATACAACAAATTTTAGACTCAGTGGAGATACGCAAGAAGATCGTATTATCCTCTACTAACAATAGGATCAGTCTTGAGACCTGACATTTCGGTGGTTCGGGACGAAATGTAATAAATTACCTCGTATTTGTTATGGACTCTATTTAGTCCTCATATTGGTTATAGATTCTAATTTGTCCTATACTATAAATATGTACTTACCCCCAATCAATAAAACATCGTTGAGTTTATTCTCTAACAATATCTATAGAAAAATATGGTTATTCATGAACACTAGTAGATGAATTAAATATGTGCTCATAATCACTTACCTTGTTATGATCTTTATTGGTGTCAATATTTTCTTATGTAGGATCTTGGTCTTCTAAAATAATATTAGTACTTCCACCATGACAACTATTGCAAACTTATCTGGGTTTCTTGAAGTGCTTGTATTACTCTTAAACATTTGTCAATGGATCCTTTTGTGATTCTATCAACTCAATTACTAGTTTTCTTTTTTTCTTTGTCACTAACAAATGCATGCTTTCTAGACAACATGGCATGCTAAAATTTAAGGAAAGAACAAATTTATCGGGGGATGACTCCAGGGTACCTCCCGAGTCGCCTAAGGGCAGTCGGACAGAATAAGCGATCGAGAGACAAGACATTGAAGACGACCTCAAAAGAGATCAGACCGGCAGTCGGAAGTGAAGCAGCCAGCAAGATGCAAAGGGAAGTCCGAATGGTGCCCCGAGTTGAGGACTTGATTACTGACGATAACTCAAGATCGTAACTACCGGACTTGAATAGCGAATAATGTTGTGGTTATTAGCCCACATTTCCTGATAATTTACCTGCTGTAAAGGTACTTAATTGGGGGAGTTAAAACTAAAACGGTAACCCCCTGACCCCTGAGATATATAAAGGGGTCAGGGTACCCCCCTCAAGACACTTAGACTCTCATTCAACCTACACACGCAAGAACCTTGTAATCGTCGGCGCATACTTCATCACATAGGACTAGGGTTATTATCCTCCGACAGACCGAACCTATCTAAATTCTCTTTGTCTCTTAGTTTTAGAGGCAACTATAAGATCTTGAACACAGAAACTACCCTAACCAAATCAAATACCTCCGTGGGACACCCCGTCAGAGGACTGCCATTCCAAGCAATGACAGTTGGCGCGCCAGGTAGGGGGTTTCTGTGATTTTTCTTATTCGGATCCAATGACCATCGTTTACAACTTTAGCACCAAGGTCCTCGTCGGCTCCGTTATAACCTTCGAGAGCCTCACTTTCGTTGGCGACACCATGCGTCAACTCGTCTTGTTTGAGTCCGCCACCAGTCAGGCGAAGACGCTGCGGACGCCAGCTAAGCGGCCGACTCCCTCCATCACTCGGGGGGCGACTCGCCCTTACAGCCGGGTGATCCCAACACCCGTACGCCCAACTCCACCGAGCCCTCGCCGAACGACCTTCAACGACTCTCCCGCTGACTACGTCATCTTATCCACCTTGAATGGGCGTATGGTCCAGCGACGCTAATTCACTAAGGTTGTCTCGATACGATCCAAGAAGAAAAGCATGCCGCCAGATCGCCGACTCCACCACAAAGCTCCATCATGATGATGACGACCGTCGTTTCTGACGACGAGTCTACCACCAACGCTGCTGAGTCCAGCAGCCATCGCTGAGAGCATCGGCAGCAGAACGCCGCCCACTCTATTTGCTGGGGCAAGGCCACTGTGGCTGAAGGCTCTCGGTAAAACAATCAAGAAGGTTTCACGGTGGACTTTGAGGGTCACGCCGTGCACCGTACGCCGACGGTGAACCTAGTCGCCATTGAGAGGGCACTTTTCGCCCTTCTCGAGACTCCAGAGCTCCAGAGGGCCAGGGCGATGACACAGGCCGTCACCGCCCAAATTGATGATTTGGCCTCGCCCGGCCACTCGCACTATACCAACCAAAATGCTGCCCGACCGTCTAGTCCCTCGTGGCGCTCCCGTCGGACAGAGCGCCATGGAAGCTCCTATTCGGGCGATGCTCAGAAAATTATCGACCAAGTGCGGGACGCCCACAACATTATCTCTCGCCGCTGAGGAGATCGTGAATGTGGCAAAATGCGTCGCCGGGAGCAATATGACCAGAGTCACGGCACCCCGAGATCCGACCGGCATGATGATGTCAATTCTTACCATAACGGGTTCCCGGCCTTCACGGAACAACTCCGCTAGGTTGTCTGGCCTAAGGGTTTTCGCCCGATAGGCATCGAGCCCTATGATGGCAAGACCGACCCCTCACAGTGGCTCTGGCTATACTATACAGCCATTCAAGCTGCAAACAGGGATGAACACATCATGGCGAACTATCTTCCTGTGATGCTCGCGCCGACTGCCATTAATTGGTTGGCAAGACTCCTAGAAGGTTCCATCGACTCCTGGGATCAGTTATGCAATATGTTCATCGCCAACTATCAGGGGACCTGGCAAAGGCCGGTCTCTCGGTATGACTTATGCCAAATACGACAAGGGAGTGACGAATCCCTTCGAAGCTATATCCGTCGATTTTTAGAGTGGAGGAACACCATCGCCAATATCTCCAATGACGACGTAATTCAGATTTTCTAGGAGGGATTGCGGAAGCCTTCAGAGCTATTATGCCAGCTGGTTATGAATGAGCATGCAATGCTAGGAGAAATGATCACCATCGCCGAGCAGTACGCTAACGCGGAAGAAGCCGAGCGTGAACAAATGCACCCGGCCACACGAGAGTCTCAGAAGAAGAAGTGCTCGGACGATGATCGCCGATCACCTCGACGCTCGATCTCCTGAACGTCCGAGGGCTCGGATTCCCCTCACTCCAATAACACCTGATCGCCTGAACACCCAGGGGCTCAGATTTCCCTCTCTCCAATAACGCCTGATCACCTGAACGCCCGGGGCTCGGATTTCCCCTCACTCCAATAACGCCCGATCACCTGAACGCCCGGGGGCTCAAATTTCCTCTCGCTCCAATAATGCCCGATCGCTTGAATGCCTATGGGCTCGGATTTCCCTCGCTCCAAAAACGCTCGATCGCCTGAACACCCAGGGGCACGGATTCCCCTCGCTCCAATAACGCCCGATCGCCTGAACACCTGGGGGCTTAGATTCTCCTCGCTCCAATGACGCCCGATCGCCTGAATGACCGAGGGCTCGAATTCCCCTCACTCCAATGACGCCCGATCACCTGAACACCCGGGGACTCGGATTCCCCTCTCTCCAATGACGCCCGATCGCTTGAACGCCCAGGGGCTTAAATTCCCCTCGCTCCAATGACGCCCGATCGCTTGGTCGCCCAGAGGCTCGGACGTCCCTCGCTCTAACAACACCCGATCAAATAATGACTTATACAATTGAAGTATGCAAGATATTGGACTCTGAAGCCTAATCTTCTATTAAACTCCAGGCTCAGGGGCAACACCAGGTAGGTGGTGCACCTACCAGATAAACGAAAGGAATTCATCAAGAAGCTCATCTTTTGTGCTCCTCATGGCTTCCTGACTCCACCTAGACGGCTGTCGCCCTTCGGCCGTA
This sequence comes from Zizania latifolia, assembly GCA_000418225.1. Taxonomy (NCBI): domain Eukaryota; kingdom Viridiplantae; phylum Streptophyta; class Magnoliopsida; order Poales; family Poaceae; genus Zizania; species Zizania latifolia. The sequence goes on along the minus strand of KE372769.1, from coordinate 395,230 downwards.
AAGGGCTCGGGGGCTCCTATCAGGGTGATGACCCCGGGGTACCTCCCGAGTCGCCTAAGGGCAGTCGAATAAAACAAGGGGTCGAAAGACAAGACATTGAAGATGACCTCAAAAGAGATCAGACTTGCAGTCAGAAGTGAAGCAGCCAGCAAGATACAAAGGGAAGCCTGGATGGCGCCCCGAGTTAAGGGCATGGAAAATATCCCAAATATAAGGACTCGGAAGGAGGAGGCGACAGTAGGCCCACACACTTGATTGCTGATGATAACTCAAGATCGTAACTGTCGGATTTAAATAGCAAACAATGTCGTGGTTATTAGCCCATATTTCCTGGTAGTTTACTTGCTATAAAGGTACTTAATTGGAGGAGTTAAAGCCTAAACAGTAACCCCCTAACCCCTGAGATATATAAATGGGTCGGGGGTTGTCGTTGCGTAAGTACGACAATCCTCGATAGGGCTACCCACAGAGGTAATTTGATTAGGTATATGTGGATGTCTGTGTTTAGAATTCGATGGCTGCTTCAAAGAACAAGAGACAAAAAGAGTTTAGACAGGTTTAGGTCTCCCGGAAGATAATAACCCTAGTCCTGTGTGTTGGAATATGCGCAGTATGTGTCTGCGCATGTATGAATGTCAGTGAGTCTGAAAGCGTAGCCTGTCAGAGGTACCCCCGACCCCTTTATATATTGTAGGGGTCGAAGGGTTACCGTTTAGGCTTTAATCGCCGCATTAAGTTCATTTACAACAGTTAAATCACTAGGGAACGTGGGCTAATTATCATAACATTATTCGCTATCTTAATTTATCTTCAAGACTGGCGATTACGTCTTGGATGTTATTGTCATTGATGGTACGGACCGACTGTTGATCTGGTCTCATGAGTGCCTGCGGTCGGGGTGTCCCCCCGAGTGCTGGATTCGGGACCCCGCTATACTGCTGACTGCTTCGCTGCTGCCTACCGGTCCGACCCCTTCCATGTCATTTTCATTGTCCTGTCTTCTGACTCTCTGTTCCATCTAGTCACCTTAAAGGCTCTCGAGAAGTACCCTGGGGCCATCAACCTGACAGGAGCCCCCAAGCTCTTCATGGCAGTGAGATGACAACTATCCGGATGGAGTCAGAAAGGCATGAGGAGCGTAAAAATAAGCTTTTTTTTGATAAACTCCTTTGATTTACCTGGTAGGTGCACCGGTTAAGTGCACCTACCAGGTGTAGCCCCTAAGCCTGGAGTCTGCTAGGAGAGCAAGCTTTAGGGTCCAGTATTTTGAGTGTTTATAAATCACCTGAGTCGTTGCTTCGAGGAGTGCTCGGGATTTTGAGCTTTAGCCGATCGGACATTCGTTGGAGCGAGGAGCATCCGAGCTCCTAGGCATTCTGGCGAACATGCGTTAGTGGGAGTCAAGGGGCATACAAGCCCTTAGGCACTTTGGCGATTAGGCGTCTGTGGGAGTCGAGGGGGGTCTAAGCCCCCAGGCGTATTGGTGAACAGGCGTCCATAGGAGTTGAGGGGCGTCCGAGCCCCTAGGCATTTTGGCGATTAGACATCAAAAGGAGTAAGGGGTATCTGAGCCCCCGGGCGTTCGAGCGGTTAGGCATCGTAGGGGCAAGGGGAGTCTGAGCTCCCAGGAGTTCAGGCGATCAGGCGTCAAAAGGAGTAAGGGGCGTCCGAGCCCCCGGATGTTCGGGGGGTCGGGTATCCATTGGCATGAGGTGTCTTTTAGCATTCTTGCCTCCTCTGCCATCAGTTTTAACCTCAACGGCTACCAGTTGATCTGAGGCATCCGAGTGTCCTAGGCGTCTTGTCGAACAGGCATCAATTGGTGTAAGGGGCGCTCGAGCCCCCTGGCGTTTGGGCGGACAGGTGTCGGTAGGAGCGAGGGGCGCCCGTTCGCCTCCCCTCCTTGACCGTTTGATTTGTTTCTAATGGTCGGATGGAGCCTTTCAGAGAGGTGAAACGACTCTGGTGCTGTCGTGGAATACCACTTGGAGCGCATATCAAGGCAGTTATAGCGTAATCGAGGGGTTGAGCCTCTGCTTCACCGGTTATAAATACCCTATTTTGTCTTCCTTCCGACACAAGACTCCTCTTTGCATTCAAATTTCTGCCTCCATCTTCTTCTTCCTTGCGCCCAAACCTCCACTGCTGGCTCCCCATCGCCCTGGCTGCCATTGCCAGTATGTGGTGTGCTATCGCAAGGCGCACCGATTATTTAATCTGAAGCCTCTTGCTTCACTGTCGGCTCCACCAATGGCTTCTTCGGATACTGGCGTTGATCGCTCCAATGAGTTCTACAAGTCCATCTCCAGTAACCGGTGTTTGAAGCTTCTGGAGAAGGTCGGCGATCTTTCGGCCCAGGCATTGTCACTCTGGTGTCCGGCGGCCGGTGAGAAGTTTCTGACTCCAAACACCAACGAATTAGTGGTGTTTGAGTCTTTTTTTCATCGCGGGCTCGGCTTGCCGGCCCATTCTTTCCTTCGTGGTCTCCTTCACCACTATGATATTTTTCTTGTGAACCTTAACCCCAACTCTATTCTTCATATTTCCATCTTCATCTATCTTTGCGAGGCCTACCTTGGCATCGAACCATACTTTGACCTCTTTCGCCACTTCTTTTATCTCAAAGCCTATCCCAAGAGGGTGGTTGGGGGGGCTGGACTCTAACCCCACGATGGGAAGACAGCCGAGTACATCCTCATCCCCCTTTCAACTTTAAACAAGGGCTAGCATAGCCAGTGGTTTTATATTAGGAACCACTAGCCAGCTCTCTCTCCAAAGACTGACCACCTTCTGGCTTCAGCGCTGACCTAGACAGACCATTGCCGCTTGGCCGACCAGGGTCCGATGTATGAACTGGTCCGAGAGATCACCAAGCTCTGGGAGTAGAAGCTGGTCGGAGTCGTCGTGGCCCTCAACTTTGTGCTTCGCCGCATTCAGCCTTGCAAGAACCGGGCATGGCCGAGGTACGAATATGAGGGTCGAGCCAACCCCTCTCATGAGTCCTCGGAGGCACTGACCGTGGAGGAGGCCACGGAGCGGGTTCAGGATTTCTTTGCTGCTAAGACGATGATTGGCAACGAGGATGTCCCGAGGTCATACCGTCTCACCAATCCCTGACCGGATGTAAGGCGTTGTAGTTAGATTTATTTGTATTTATTAGTAGCTTCTTTTTGCAATATCACATGCCGGGTGCCGGGCTTGACTTTGTTGAAATGCAGGGACAAGAGGTGTTCTGCTCCTTGGCGTCACTGTCGGAGCAGCCCTGGGCAGTCGAGCAGAAGGATATCAATCGGGTCGATGGCCCGATCGGTATGAAGAGGAAGGACAAGGCCATTTGTCCTCCTGCGGCGAAGAAGCTGTGCATGATGGTGGTATCCAAGGGCAAGCCCAAGGTGCCATCATCATTTCTGGGGGAGGCTGGCGCTGACTTAGAAACATCCGAGGGAGCCCCCGTTGATGCTGCAGCGGTGGTGGTGTCCTCATCATCATCGTCATCGCCTCCTCGACCTCCCCTCCGCTGGGGGCCCATCAGGCCCGCACCTTCGGGTTAAGATGTATTCTTTTCGAAAGTCAAGAAGGTAACTTTTCTTTTCCTGAAAGCATGTAGAATAATATATAAATTGTTGTCTTAAGTTTTGTATTTTGTTAGGGCACCGGTGTTGGTGCCCAATGGAGATGATACTACGACCGTGGGGGCAGTCAATGACACCAGCGAGATGGCAGTCGGTGACCCTGGCATGGGGGCGGTCGGCGACGCCAGCGTGGAGTAGGCTATGCCTATGGCGCCAACCCCGGTCGACACAGCGACGAAAGTGGTGTTGCTGACCAAGGACGTGGTGGTCTACACGGATGCGGTTGCCCAGACTACGGACGTGGCCGTCCCGACTGTAGACGTGGTCATGTCGAGATCACCTGCTTTGCCGACTGCTCCTACGTCGGTGACTGCTCCTTCAGTGGATGCTCAGCCATCTACTGAGCCCGTGATGGAGGAGGCAACCGACACTGACCCATCATCAGCAGAGCTGATGGATGCAGGAGATGCGAGAGCGCCTCCCGTCTCGGACGATGTCCAACGAGAGGTGGAGGAGTTCCATGATGCGCTGAGTCGTCTCGAGCAGGCTGCAAACATAAGTTGTCCATACCCTTTGTCCTTCTTGCATTTGTTAAATAATTACACCTAACGCTGTTGTTATCATAGCACGTGCTGAATTGTCTGGTCGAGCGTACGAATATGCCGTGCCTGGCCGATAGCATGGACTTGGGAGCTCTCAATGCCTGAGTCCATCAATTGATGGCTAGATAGCCGAGTCTGAGGCCGCTCAGAAGGCAGTAGAGAATGAAGCTGAAGTCCTCCGCACGCAGCTGGATATGTAGGCTTTTGGTAATGATCACATAACCTCTTTTATTTTAGCAGACTTTTGGTGTGGTCATTCTGATTAGCCCGATGAATAGATCGCCAATCCATTTAGGCGTGGCTGGAGACAGCAACTGCTCTGGCGGAGCAGTCGGTGAATTCAGCGGAGTTGGCACTTGCCGAGGCTAGCGAGGCCAAGGAGAATATGGCTAAGGCAGAAGCTAAAGCTATCTCCACCAAGAAGAGGGCTACTGAAGCAGAGGCTGCAACAGTCATGGCCAAAAAGAAGACCGACGAAGCAGTCAGTGAGTACAAAAGTACGGCCGACCGGTATGTGCTTCAGTCTAAAGGTTTGAGAATGTATTTTTAAACTCTTGTTGTTCTTACAGAACTGCACCGACATGTGAATGCCCAATTTGTAGACTTGGAGGCTCGCCTAAATAGTGTTCAGGCGGACTTCGAAAGCTGCCGAGCCGATGCAGAGGTGCTGTTGAAGATGGTTGATGATGAGCCATCTTATGCTAACCAGCCCAAGAATGAATTCCTTGAGCGACTTCGTGGGGCGCCCTCACGCCTCTGAAGCCAGGCTCAGGAGTGGATGCAGTCGGTGGTGACAAACGTGTTTGGGGTTGTCAGAGCGCTATACCCTTATACTCGGTTGGAGCATATGCGAGAGGGGTGGCTGTCGACCGTCGAAGAATCCGACGTGGAGAGGTACTATGTGGAAGTGGAGGAGACAGCCAGCGTGCTCGTCCGAGACCTAGAAATATTTCCTGAAGATCCTTTTGAGTAGTATAAATATACAGAAAAAAGTAGTAATGTAAATATGATAGTTTAATTCTTAATGCGATGTTATTTGAAGTTTAATTGTGCGCTCTCCGACCGCCTTCGTTTATTTTCCAAGTGATTGGTATAGCCTTAGTTCGCAGCGTAGGGAGACTTAGCCATGTACACACATATTGAATGATAGGCTTCACAAGTAGTCAAAAAAATAATAGAAGTGGTCGGGCAACAAGCATGGGAGAAATTTTTGTTAGGTGAGTTTGGCGAGGCTCGAGTGTGCAACAAACGTGTCAACGATACTTCCCCATAGAGCGAAATGGATACCAACTCGGGGTGACCTGTCGGAGCATCGCCCGATCGATCGCCAGAGCTAGAGCGGGTCATAGACTCTGGGGTAAAGTGATAGAAAGGGGCAAACACTCAGGGCTGGGTGGGAAAAAATGTTGGAAAAAAAACTGGAGAAGAAGCATTGTTATTTTTGACACAAGATAAAAAGTACGTAGCTTATAACATCATGGGTAAAATCGATGTAGGTGCTCGATGTTCCAGGAGTTGGGGACCGTTGACCGTCCTCTCGGGTCAACCGATAGGACCCTGGCCGAGTGAGTTCTGCGATGATGAATGGACCTTCCCATGGAGCAGATAGCTTGTGGGCGCCGACCGCAGATTGTACTCGACGAAGGACCAGATCCCCCGACTTGGAATGACCGACCGTGCACATTACGATTATGATACCATTGAAGCACTTGCTAGTATTGGTCGGATTGAATAACTGTGGCTAGTCAAGCTTCTTCTAGACTATCGATGTCCTCTTCTCTTGTTTGTTCGACAGCTCTCTCTTCATAATGTTGGATTTTTGGAGACTTATGGAGCATATCTACTGGTAAAATGGCATCCGACCCATATACTAGGAAGAAAGGAGTCCAACCAGTTGCTTGGCTGGGCTGAGTGCGGAGTCCCCATAAAATAGCCGGTAGTTCTTTCATCCACTGACCTCCACATTTGTTGAGAGGGTCAAAAACTCTGGCCTTTAAGCCTTAGAGAATCATGCCATTGTCTCGTTCGCATTGACCGTTCGCCCTTGGATGTGCTACTGATGCATATTTCACCTCAATGCACCAGTCTTCGCAGAATTCACAGAAGTCATTAGCGGTGAACTAGGTCCCGAGATCAGTGATAATCTGATTAGGGACGCCATACGGTAAATAATCCCCTGGATGAATTCCGTAGCTTTTTTAGCGGTGCAGGTCCTAAGTGGCATAACTTCAATCCACTTAGTGAACTTATCAATGGCGACGAAAAGGCAATCATACCCCTGAGGGGCCTTCTAAAATGGGCCGACCATGTCGAGCCCTAGCATACAAATGGCCATGAAGGTGGAATTGTTTGGAGTGCTTGTGTAGGGAGATGATTCTACTTGGTGAAAAACCGGCACCCTTGACATCTTCTGATGAGCAGCTTAGCATCTTTATTGGTGGTCGGCCAATAAAAGCCCGACCAGAAAGCCTTTCCCACCAGAGTTCGGGCTCCAGCATGGTTTTCGCACATTCCCGAGTGCACTTCTTTCAATATGTCCGATCCCTCAGATTGGCTGATACACTTTAAGAGCACCCGAGTCGAGGCGGCTCGCTTGTATAATTCCGACCCCATGATGACATACTGTTTGCTTCTTCGGGCGAGGCAGATTGCTGAGTCCTTGTCTTCAGGAGCTTTGGCGGTGAGGATGAAGTCGATGAGGAGTCGGCGCCAGTCTTTTGCATCATCGGCAATGACCAGGACAGAAGGTGCCTCCTTGTTATCTAAGGGTTGCACTTCTTCAGTCTGGACCGATGATTTTTGGAGCTCTTGGATAAATACGCCCTTCGGCACTAGAGCTCGGGAAGATCCTAGCTTAGCGAGGAGGTCGGTGGCCGAGTTGTCATCTCTAGGGACGTGATGAAACTCAAGGCCATAGAATTTTCCTTCTAACTTTTAGACCTCTTTGCAATATGCATCCATTTTCTCGCTGGTACATGATCAGTCTTTGTTTACTTGGCTGATGACCAGTTTAGAATCTCCATATACCATTACACGCTTGACCCCAAGGGAGGTGGCGATTCACAAGCCATTAACGAGTGCCTCATACTCGGCCGCATTATTTGACGCCATGAATAGGAGCTGGATGGCATATTTTAGGTGTTCACCTTGGGGGGGATTAGGAGAATTCCAGCACCTACTCCGTTAATGCTAAGGGAGCCATCGAAGTACATAACCCAGTGTTCCGGGGTTTTGGCTATCGGCGGGAGTTGAATCTCTATCTATTCAGCGATAAAGTCGGTGAGAGCTTGAGATTTAATGGCCGTTCGGGGCTTGAAGTCGAGAGTATATTCACCCAACTCAATAGTCCATTTAATAATCTGACCAGTAGAGTCCCGATTGCGAAGAATGTCATCGAGTGGATATTCGGTGATGACATCCACTGAGTGTGCCTAGAAGTAGTGTATGAGCTTCCGAGCAGTGATGAGCATGGCATATAGGAGCTTCTGAATCTGAGGGTATCAGACTTTTGATGGTCCGAGTACCTCAGATATGAAATACACCCTCCGTTGCACTAGGTAGGCGTGGCCTTCCTCTGGGCGTTTGGCGATAATGGCGGTGCTGACCACGTGGGTCGTGGCAGAGATGTAGAGGAGTAAAGTTTCTCCGGGGGTCAGCGCAACCAGAACAGGCGACGTGGTGAGAAATTTCTTGAGGTCAGCGAAAGCCTGATCTGCCTCCGGAATCCAAGCGAAGTTACCCTCCTTTTTCAGCAGCTTAAAGAATAGCATCCCCCGCTCACCGAGTCAGGAGATAAAACGCTCGAGTGCAGTCATGCAGCTCATGAGGCGTTGAATATTCTTAACGCTGGTTGGCTTGGCCATGTTTATAATCGCCGATATCTTCTTAAGGTTGGCTTCAATTCCTCGACTGCTGACAATGAAGCTGAGTAGCTTCCCGGTTGGTACCCCGAATACATATTTCTCCAGGTTGAGCCTCCATCAGAATTTCTGGAGATTGTTGATAGTTTCCTGGATGTCGGAAATTAAATCTTTTATGTGCCTGGACTTGATGACGACATCGTCCACATATGCCTCCACATTGCGTCTAATCTGGTAGACGAGACAACATTATATGGCACGTTGATATGTAGCCCCGGCATTCTTGAGCCCAAAGGACATTGATGTATAACAATAGGCATCGAATAGAGTGATGAATAATGTCTTCTCTTGATGTTCCTCCTTCAGGCTGATATGGTGATATCCTGAGTAGCAATCTAGGAAGCAGAGGAGGGAACTGCCGGTAGTGGAATCGACCACTTGGTCAATGCGCGGCAGTGGGAAAGGATCTTTCGGGCATCGCTTATTGAGATCGGTGTAGTCAATGCACATTCTCTATTTTCTGTTCTTTTTTTACAAGGACTAGGTTTGCTACCCACTCAGGATGATACATCTCTTTTATGAACCTGGCTGCTAGCAATCGGATGATTTTTTCTTTGATGGCCTCTTTATGCTCTTGGGTAAATCGACACATCTTTTGCTTCACCGGCTTGGCGATCAGATATACATGGAGTTCGTGCTCGATCAGCTCCCTTGGTATGCCTGGCATGTCGGAGGGATGCCAGACGAAGATATCGATGTTGGCGCGGAGGAAGTTGACGAGCGCGCTTTCCTATTTAAGATCTAGCGCCGTCCCGATCAGCACAGTTTTGGAGGAGTTGGCGTCCGATAGCTGAATAGATTTGTACTCAGCCGACGAGGGCGATATGCTTGATGTTGATGGCGTGGCAGTTGGGATTTCGGTGTCGGTGGTCGGCGTAGCCTTAGCCGCTTGAACGGTCTCCTCCATCCAAACGGATATGTCCGATGCCTCTCCTAGAGCGAGACTATCGCGCTCACAGTCGAGAGAGGTTGCGACATCCCCCTTATTGAAAAGGCGCCCTCTGGTCCCAGAATTACAAGGACCATGTACGTGTAGTGGGGGGACGGCCATGAACTTGGTGAGGGATGGTCGATCGAGCACGGCATGGTAGGCGGTGTCAAAGTCGGTGATGTAGAACTTGACATACTCGGTGCGGTAGTTGTCCCGAGTGCCAAATGTCACCAGAAGGGTGAGCGTACCGAGCGGGATGGAGGCCTTCCTCAGGACGATCCCGTAGAAGGGTGTGTCCATCTTTTCCAGTGCCATAATGTCGATGCCGAGCGCTGGGAGGGTCCCCTTAAATAGAATATCGAGACCACTACCTCCGTCGATGAGCACCCTCTTTAGACGCACCTTGAGGATCACCAGGTCTACCACTAGGAGAAATCGACCTGGTTTGGGGACATCAGTCCACTAGTCATCCCGACTGAAGGTGATCGGGACCTCCAACCAGCGGAGGCGCTCAGGCTCCTTCCCGCTGATGGCGTTAACTCAGTGGGTGAGAAGTTTATGTTGGCACTTCGTCTCTACAGCGATCGCCCCCCAAAGATCATGGAAACCGTCCGGTCGGGTTCCTGAAAATCATTCTTGGCCGATTAGTCGGCCTCCTTATCTTTTTGGTGAGATTTGTTTTTATCATCCCGGTGTTGCCGATCTTGCCGAGGATTATTTTCTGCCTCTTGAAGCATTTGATCTTACAGCTGATAACACCGGTGTGTGGTGTGGCTGCTGTTCAGATGAAATATACATGGCTTGTCAAGCATCTCCTGTATCGCCGAGTGCCCTCTTCTTCTTGATTTAGGCTTTTCCTCCACAACCATGACATGTTCGGATTTTCTCTTCTAATTTTTTGATTGGGAGGACTCGGGATTATCACGGTCGGCACGCCGAGGTGATCGACGATTGTTGTCTGAGCGCTTCTTCTCTTTGTGAGACTCCCGAGTGGTCGGGTGCATCTATTCGCGTTCGGCGTCCTCGACATTGGCGTACTGCTCGGTGATGGTGATCATCTCGTCGGGCATCGCTGGTTCATTCATCACCGGATAACAGAAAAGCTTTGAAGGCTTCCGCAATTCCTCCTAAAAGATGGAGATGACGTCAGCATTGGAGATGCTGGCGATGGTGTTCCTGCGCTCAGAGAATTGGCGAATATAGTCCTAGAGGGACTCGTCGCTCATTTGACGTACTTGATGCAGATCGTACCGAGAGGCTGGCCTTTTCCATGTCCCTTGATAATTGGCGATAAACATATCGCATAGCTGATCCCAGGAGTCGATGGAGTCCTTCGGGAGTCCTGCCAACCAACTGATGGCGGTCGGCGTGAGCATCACAGGGAGATAATTCGCCATGATGTGATGGTCCCTATTAGCTGCTCGGACGGCTGTGTAGTACAGCCATAGCTATTGCGAGGGGTTGGTCTTGCCATCATAGGGTTCGATGCCCGTGGGGCGGAATCGCTTGGGCCAGACCACCTGGCGGAGGCGCTCGGTGAAGGCCGGAAACCCATTGTGGTGAGCATCGACATCATCTCGCCAGTCGGTTCCCAGAGTGTCATGACTCCGGTCATACTACTCTCGGCAATGAATTTCACTACGCTCACGATCCCCGCGATGGCAAGAGATGAAATTGTGCCCATCGCGCAGTTAGTTGAGGATCTCCCGGGCGTCACCTGAGTAAGAGCTCCCATGACACTCACTGGGTCGGGAGCGCCACGAAGGGCTGGATGGTCAGGTGGTGTTGCGATCGGTGGAGTGCGATCGGCAGGGTGGAGCCAAATCAACAATTTGGGCGGCGGCGGCCTGAGTCATCGCCCAGGCTCTCTGAAGCTCAGGCATCTCGAGGAGGGTGGAGAGCGTCCTCTCAATGGCAACAAGATTTACTGTCGGTGTACGATACACAGCGTGACCTTCAAAGTTCACCGTGAAAGCATTTTGATCATCTCGACGCGAGTCTTCAACTGCTGGAGCCTTTTCTTGACAGAAGGAACGGAGGGTATTCCGTCGTCGGTGATCTCGCCGATTGGTGCTGGACTCGGCAGTGTTGGTAGTGGGTTCATCATCTGAGACGATGGCCGTCATCACTATGACAGTGTTTGTTGGTGGAGCCATCGGCTTGACCGACGCGCTTCTCTTCTTAGACCACGCCGAGACGACCTCGGTGAATTAGCGTCGCTGGACCGTACACCCACTCGAGGTAGAGAAGATGACATAGTTGGCGGGGGAGTCAGTGGTGACGGGTCAGTGAGTGTTTGATGGAGCTGGGCGCCTAGGCGCCGAGTTCATCTTTGAGGAGTCATGGTAGATACCATGAGGATGATGAGTGCTTGTCAACCAGGAAGAAGATGAAGTGTCGAGAAGGATGATGAGAAGACGAGAGTGGAACTCGACCGTGACGGAGCTTGCACGCGACTCAGGTACATGGACGGACGTCGGTCGGACAGAAGGGTTGCGGAGGCGTGTCGGTCCAATCCGGGTGCGTGAAGCTGAAGCGGCGAGGAGGAGGTGTGATCCGGTGCAGTGCCGACCGGTGCGACCCAGGTACACGGGGGTCCGACCGCAGGGCTGAAGAGCCGCTGGGTCGGACTGGCCCAATCCGGGTGCACGGTGTGGGGGCACCGGACGCTTTGACGGCTTCGGCTTAAAACCGTCAAAACTAACGAAAAGTGTGTTTCCGTCAAAATTTAGTGGTGTCGTGACGGCCAAGTTGAATCGCGATACCGAATAATTTTGTGTCTGTAATTTTACCTTTTTGCCCCTCGGGCTAGTACTGTTGGAACACTCTAGAATAGGGGTTATGTGGTCTTTTGTTTCAGCCCATGGGGCTATAAATACCTACCATCTCTAGTGTAAACTTGAGGCATTTTGAGCTAATTGCAAAAATTTTAATTTGTCTCCAAGTTTTATCATCTTCTTCCTCAAGCCACCCCTCACCTCTCTCTCCCCTCTCCTCCACCAGCCACCTTCCTCCCCCTCCTTCT
>KE372769.1:362536-377222 GCA_000418225.1 Zizania latifolia | reverse complement strand
TCTTCGGAGGAATGGTTCGAAGGTTGGTGGTAGAGAGACTAGTTTAGAACTAGGTTCTCCATGGATGGCGCCAACTGTTGGCGTAATATAGAAATACGCAACATGTTTAAGTGTTTAGAACCTCGAAGGGTTCGAATAGTGTCCGAGGCCACCGAAGCGGATAATAGCCTTCGAACAAGAGTTGTACTGATTAACACTTCAAGTGTTCGATCCTCCTACCCTGCAATGGGGAGGGTATTTATAAGCATGGTAACAATAATGTAATACGAAGTTATCCTCTATGCTCAACCGATTATTACAGCATAAACAGTGAATTTATATAGGCATAGTTTATTAACGCTCCGTGTAAACATGGCAAGACGCACGTCGTGTCGGAGGGGACGGGGAACCCATGGTTTTGACGTCACCTCCGAGCTATTTCAACAGGCGCAATCTCTTTGCCGGAGGGGGCTTCGGCCAAGCAGACAGCTCTAAGCCCCTAGCCTTTAGAAGATCTTGCGGTGGCCCGAGCCGAAACGATGACTTGAACACTCGGAGGGGGCTTCGAGCTTCTTGTTTATTATCGTCTTGTTATGGTGAAATTATTTTCTCCCAACAGTAGTCCCTCGCATGTGGCCTTTCGTTAGAAGGGGCAAAATGCACCTCGATAAACACCAACTTTCAGTAGTCGCCTTAAGCCATATACTCTGGAGCCCCTCCTCTAGCCAGTCATGGACTGGACAATAAATGCTCCGCAGAACTTGATGAGACACCCTCAGAACTCTAATCGACGCTGAATGGGGCCAAAAACTAGAAACGAACTGTCGCTCCACTGTACGCGCTCAGCCCTATTTTACCTTGGCCCCACCAATCATAAACCACGGAAGGCTTCTGTGGGGTAGTAAAAAATGGCTCTAGGGCATGTGCCGGGCGCTTCTTACTGCCTATATAAACCCCTTCAACCTCTGGGGCTCATTACGCGCACAAGCATTCTGCTCTCGCCTTAGATCTTGCGTTCTGCTAAGTCCTCAGTCTTTAGCTTTCAAAGCCCCCTTCGCCCCTTCACACAGTAGAGCACTAGCTTCGTAAAATACCGAAGAAGTCTTCTGCGTCCAAGAGCCTCTTGGCAGCCAGAGGGTCCACCTCGATGCAGGCCCAAGCGACGGCCACAGCAGCAGTAGCTTTGAAGGCAGCTTCGAAGCACTATGGGTCGCACGACCTCCGGCCTCTATCGGACAAGTTCGAACAAACCTTAGAGCTAAGGAAGACGAAGTCAACACTGAAGTCTACCAACGATACCTACGCGGGGAAAGTTCTTCAATCGATCAACCTCCGAGTCACAAAGCACGAAGTGATCCCTGCTCCAAGGGATGATGAGGTCGTAGTTTTTGAAGCCTTCTTCGAGGCAGGGCTCAGGATCCCGGCAACGAGGCTGCTAGGCGAAGTACTCCAAATGTACAACCTCCAGCTCCCCTAGCTATCTCTGAACGCCGTAGCCAGCCTCGCTATCTTTGAGTGGGCCATAAGAGCAGAGGGGTGCGAGGGCCGCGCAGATGTTTTCTTGGCCCTGCATGACCTAAACTGCTAGCTGAAGAAGAGGGCTTATGAAGACAGGGTCACCAGAGCCCTAGCGTTTGGGAGCGTCAACTTCTAGCTCCGCCAAGAATTCAGCAACAGCTTTCTAGCGAGGGCTTTGAACGATAGATGGTACTCGAAGTGGGACCAGAGTTAGTTCTACATCTTTATCGGAGTAGACTCCCCCCTTCGCAGTACCAATGCCCTTATTTTATATCACCGCCAAGCTTAAGTGGCGATGGATACGGCCATCATCCAGTCCAGGGTCTAGCTCCTACACATGGTGGCCCGAAGGATGAATATGAGGGACCTCACTGAGGAGTTCATCATTCTCCAGATCAGCCCCCTCATGCTCAAGTGGCCAAAGGGCCTATTTAGGGACTCCGTGCCTGGCGAGCCGAAGGAGATCTCTTTGGAAATTATTGGTGAGGCTCTTTAGCCCTACACTTTTGTACTTTGAGCACTTTGTTCATGACCCTCACAACTTCGCTTTTTGAACTGCAGCCAAGCGAGTCGAGCTGATGCCGGAGGAGGCGATCAAGGCGGTGGAGCACGTCATGGGGCCTCCAACTGTGAATGAGAAAATCAAGCGCCTCGCCCTTGTTGGGTCGTGGGAGAGGTATGATTGCCTGTGGCTCTGGCTCAGAGCCAGCGAGCCCCCAGAACTCTCGGAACTCTTGGAACCCATGCCCACCAAGGGGGTTCAAAGAGGAAAAGGTCAGATGATGATGAAGAGCAACAAGCTTCATTGCCACAGCACCAACGGGGCCCAATAGGCTCCAAGGAGCCGGTCGGAGCACCGCCCCCAGCCTTGACTACCGGGGCTTCGGATGCGTGGCTACTGCTGCCCCCAAGTCCAGCTTCTGAAGCGGTGACCGAAGAGGTCCCCTAGGCACGAACCAAGGTTCAGAGCCAGTGGCTCCATTAGTCCACCCGGAGATAGACTAGGAGGATGTCTTCATCCCTTTAGACTATTCGGACCTTTCCTCCATTATAAGGGAGGTCATAGGTACTTTGTGGCACCGAACATTTCGTAGACCTTGTCCTTAGCCTATTTTGACTTAACTTTTCTGTAGATCCTGCCACCAATGACGATGCAGACCAAGACACTGATCAAGATGAAGTCATCGAGGTGGGCGAAGTGGAGGAGAGGTCTGAAAGCGATAGCGAAGGGGACAGCGGGGAGTCCAAGGAGGACTCCTCGGATGATGATGAGGAGGAGGAGGAGGCCGGAGATGATGCTGCTCACGCAGCCCCTTCAAACGAAGAGATCGAGGTCATCGCTCGGAGTCTAGCATCGGAGGGGGTAACGAGTAGGGTCCCTCTGCTGAGGCCCTTCATCTCGCCCGGGGCACCAGTGGGCAACATAGTGTCCTAATTCCTTCGAGGCAGCGAGGGCCTCGCCAGTTGTGACTTGGTGGTGGAGATGGCCCGCTATCGCCACGAGGACCTCACGGTGGCTGCCGAAGAGGCCCTGCTTTAGGTAAGCGGAGCCTAGGCATAGTTCACCAGCCCCTTGTAGTTCTTTACTTTTAACAACTTTCTTCTTTTGCAGGGCTTCGCTCTACTTCACGGAGCCACCATCGTCGTCGACCGCCAGGACGAGCTCGTCGGGCAGGACATCAGGAACCTCTGCTAGCAAGTCTCGGAGGCCTCCTAGCGGCATCGACAAGCTAAAGCAACTGCCGAGGTGCTGAGGGATGAAGCCTGAGAAGAGCGTGAGGCCAGAGCAGTGGCGGCCATGGAGGTATAAGAGCTCTGACAAGACAACAAGTCCTTGAAGGCCGATGTCGAGAGGCTTTGCACCGCCAACTAGGCTTTGGAGGCCAAGAGGACCGAAGTCACCTGGGAAGCCGACGCGACCATTGCCACACTTAGTGGAATCTTGACGTGCTTGGGGACCGAGTGCTGGACCCTAGACTTTGACGCTAGTGACCCGGTCTGGCACCGTCTCGGGTTTCTCCAGGCTGCCACCCACACCACGGAGAATACCCTAGTGGGCTTCGCTCAAACGGTGGGAAGGGTGGCTAGATAAGGGGTACTCCAGCTGCTTCATGAAGCCGGCTGCCAGCACCTTGCGGTAGCAACCTCTATGGAGAGGGTGGCCTTCGGCGGTCCCCGACTGACCTTGCCTGCTCTAGAGGTAGTCGAGGCCTGGCTCCCACTTCAAGAGCCCTAGAAGGCCCAAGCGAGGGAAGCGGCCCTCAAGCTTCAGCAAGCCACCCACCGCCGATGCGCAAGGCAGCACACTCTGCCAGCAGGCCTGAACCCCCCTCCTCTGAAGGTGTAGACCTTAGTCCTCCCTATAATAGTTCGACGTAGCACTTCAATGTAATTTTCAACAAGTTATTAATGAAATATGGGGGCATTTTAAACTTGCTCAGGATCAAGCTGTGAGCGTTGATATTGATGTCAAGGTGCTCGAAGCCTCGAAGTCACTTCATCATCAACGGGTAGTTTATGAAGTAGCTAGGTCCGAAGGCCGCCCACGATTTAAAATACCGTGGGGCCCTACGGCGAGGTCTTAACTGAAGTCGCTCATGAACTATTGGCCCTGTGAAGATGGAGCCCCTTCGCAGCTCATCGTCCTCCCCCGACTTGGCTAAATTTGATGAAGTCATCCCCAAAGCCGAAGGAGATCAAGCTCCGAGAGCGCTAGAGGCGAGTAACGATGAGGTGCTTGATTTTTCAGCCTTCAATTTGGAGCCACCCGTGACTCGGACCTGGGCCGACCACCAAGAGGAGTGAAGGACCCAGCGAGTGGCTTAGCGGGGGCGTTCACGCAGTGGCAAAAGCTCCTCGAGCTGAGGGGTCCCTCGTGCAAAAAAGAGCAAGAAGAAGCGAGGGTCTACATTTTTAGCGAGGCGTGCCCGTTGGTTGTTAGGTTTTGATAGCGCATTTTCATAATATCTATAATCGAAGTGTTCTTGTTGTACTTCATATTTGTAATTTAAATTGGTCATGAATAAAAATTAGTTTTAACATGTTGTATTTATTCGAAGTGTAACCCGGCCTTTTTATGTGTTGACTTATGCCGAAGTGCACTTTGAACGTACGCACAGTGCTTGGTCACCCCTTGCTCGTGGTGGGTATGGGCCTCAGCGAATGCACGGCGTGGGCAATGTTAATGCGATGTAGATATGCTTCGCTCGAAGTCAAGGATTTGAGTCTTAGGTCGCTTCGGACCTTTGTGGATGCTTCGAGATTTCACTCGGAATCTCTTGTTTTTTACCACTCTAGGTCTGGGGGCATTTTGCAGCGGTAATGGTGGAGCGGATAATACCTATTTTTTTAGGGTCCGAAACAGAGCCCCAAGTCAGTGCCGTTAGCCATACAAAAACAGGGATCAATAGCCACTCCATGTGGCCGACTTCCTGTATGACCCCTGCCCGAAGTAGCTTCTCTACTTTGGTCTTGGCCAGACTTTCACGCTCGGCTGATAACTTCTGTAGCCCCAGACGCACCAGCTTTGCCCTAGGGTTTACTAGCAGGGAGTGCTCGATGATGCTCCGGTCAACCCCCGAGATATTTTCGTCCATCCAAGTGAAGATGTCAAGTTTGCCTCGAATCGTCCCCTCCAGTGAAGCCATATCTTCTAGAGTTAGGTCCCCTCTGAATTAAATAGGGTACTCGAGCCCCCTTTGATGAGTGTCTTGGTGACAACCTCTCCGTCTGGACGAGGATTGACTGCTGGCCACTTCACGGATTCAGGGGGTCGGCTCACTGCTTCGGGTTAGAGCTGCATAGCGTGTACTTGGTGAGCTTCGAAGGGGGCGGCTTGACCGTACTCTACCCTTCGTGCCACACTTTGATCACCCAGCACAGTGAGCACTCCCCCCTGCGTGGGCAACTTTATGCAGAGGTAGTTGTGGTGCGCTATGGCTCTGAACTGATTTAACGCACCCCTCCTGAGGATGGCGTTGTAGGCATAGGGGGCGTCAATGATATCGAAGATGACTTCCTCTAATCGCGCAAGGTCACCTTCGTCGAAGCTGATTTTGAGGCTGATTTGGCCTATTGCTTCGAGGGGCGGCCTGGTGAAGCCTTGCAGGGGCTTGGCTGCTGGAAGGAGATGCTTCCGAGGGATGTATAGCTGGTCGAAGGCGTGGACAAAGATAATATTCGCTGAGCTGCCTCCATTGATGAGCACGTGCCGTACCTCGGTGCCGACGATGTCAGTGGAGATGACGAGGAGGTCTGCATGTGGGAACTTAACTCCAACAACGTCTTTGGCCGTGAAGGAGATCGGCACATGGGCCTACTCCGGCATCGTAGAGGCTGATGCCAAGGTCCCAATATGTCTTACTTCACAGACATAGTCACGCCTCTAATGCTTGGACAAGTTTCCTAGGGCTTTGCCACTAGAAATAGGGAGTACTACCTGCTTCTGGGGTTTGGATGCATCTTCGACCTTCCACGGAGGCATTAAATTTGCCACAGGAACTCGAGGAGGAGCTTCGTCATCCTCGGCATGGCCTACGGCCTGGACATGCTCTGGGCGGGTGGCTTTAGGTGCTCAATCCATCGTCCCTTGGCTAGCAGTCCGCTCAAGGTAATCCCCTCGCAAAGCAAGTATAGCCTTGCAGGAGTCGGTACTATGGCTTTGGTTCTCACCGTGGATGTTGCAGAAGTAGGTTTGGCTTGGGGCAGAGGGCCCAGCTGGTGGCCTCGCTCCACCCCCTCGGCCTCGGCCTTGGCCTTACTAGAACTTCGGAGCCCTCGTCCTGGTGATATTTAACACTTCATTACTGAAGTGCTTCCTGTTTCGCCTTGACTCCAAAGGCCGAAGCTCCACGTACGTCGGATTTGGGTGGCTCGGAGCCCGTACCTTCGGGACTTGAACTTGAGCGATGGCGGCACTTCTTCAGAGCAGCCCTTCTTCTGAGCGGGTATACTCTTCGAAGTACGTCATAAGCTAGGCCACCGAAGATATGGGCTTTCTATGAAGCTTGTTGAGCAGGCCTGGGTTGGTGACGCCTTCGTGGGCAGCGTCGACCACCGAGGACGTGGTGAGTCCCTTGATCTGAGACTTCATAAAGGCGAAGTGCTAGAAATATTGCCACAGTGTCTCTCTAGGTTGCTGCTTCACTTGGAATAGGCTCCGGGTGGACATGGGTGCCACGTAGGTCCCTTGAAAATTATTCATGAATTTCCTTCACAGGTGCTCCTATGACTTTACGGAGCTGGGTTTCAGGGACCAGAACCACCGAAGAGCTATGCCTTTGAGGGCCAACGGGAAGCATTTTCCCATGGTATCTCTCTCGCCTCCGCTAGCCTCGATCGTGAGGGCGTAGGAGCGCGTGAATTCATCGGGGTCTGAATCCTCAGAGTGCTAGAGCAACTTCGCGGCTCGAAACTTCGAGTGGAAGTGCACCATCTATAAATCTGGATGAAGTGGTGATCCCTCGTCGAAAGAGGCATTCTGCCTTCGCTCTTGCGGTTCCTACTCGCCATGGTCGCTCACAGTGATGATGGTCGGTGGCCTTAGAGGGTCTTTGGGGACTTTGGGGGTGCGCGCCTAGCTAGCCATGTTTTGCTGCCACCTTATGACTTCTGCTTTCAGTAAGGCTAGCTCAGAGGCCTGCGCATCGTCGGAGGCTCTGCTCCCCCTAGAGTATACTTTTGGATCTTGTGACCAGATGTAGTAGGTTTACAGCGCCCTCGGGGATGGTAGAGGGTTCATGCACTGGGTCCCCGTCGCTCCTAACAGAGCGGGCGCAGGGGGAGCCGCAATTGGACCCACAGGCCTGGAGACGTCGTTTACCAGAGAGGGGACCGAGGTGTGCTCCTCAGTCATTAAGATGATGTCAACCGCTGGGAGGCCTGTGGTGTGCTCCATAGCCTCTGGAATGATATTATCTATGGGGAGGTCTGCGGTGAGCTTTGTTGCCCTTGAACCAGCGCCAACCGCTAGGAGGCCCACTAGGTCGGATAGGTCCTATACGCCTGATTCTGGAAGGGGGTCCTCTAGACGCAGCGAGGCCTGCGAGACTCGAAGGGACTTTTAGGTAGGAGCTGCGTTCTTGCTTTTCTTCAGAGGCATGGTTCGAAGGTTGGTGGTAGAGAGGCTAGCTTAGAACTAGGCTCCCCACGGACAGCGTCAACTGTTGACGTAATATAGAAATACGCAACAGGTTTAAGTGTTTAGAACCTCAAAGGGTTCGAAGTGTTTTACAAGGGTTCAAACAGTGCCCGAGGTCTCCGAAGCGGATAATAGCCTTCGAACAAGAGTTGTACTGATTAACACTTCAAGTGTTTGATCCCCCTACCCTACAAGGGGGAGGGTATTTATAGGCGCGGTAATAACAGGGTAATACGAAGTTACCCCCTATGCTCAACCGACTATTACAGTATGAACAGTGAATTTACATAGGGGTAGTTTAGTAACACTCCATGTGAACAGAGTAATGTGCACGTCTTATCGGAGGGGACAGGGAGTCCATGGTTTTGACGTCACCTCCGAGCGATTTCAATAGGCGCAATTTCTTCGCCAAAGGGGGCTTCGGCCAAGTAGACAGCTCCGAGCCCCTAGCCTTCGGAAGATCTTGCAATGGCTCGAGTCGAAGCGGCGACTTGAACACTTGGAGGGGGCTTCAAGCTGCTTATTCATTATCGCCTTGTTATGGTGAAAGTATTTTCCCCCAACAATAAGAAAAAACAAATTTTAAACTGTTAGGCACCTAAATCACATGGCTTATAAAACTAGGCACCAAAACTCAAGTCAAACTATACTACACCACATCACCACCATCCACAACATAGCACTATCTATCAACGTCATACCACCATCGAGGGATACCACAACACTATCTATTCAGGACGTTCTTCACCACATCACCACCATCCACAATATAGATTATCTTTCCACATCATACCACCATTGACAGACACCACAATATATAAGTGCTCTTGGTAGCATTATGCTCTAGAGTCAATATAGAGATGTTGTACGAGACATACTATGTTTATGTAATGTTGCACTGTTCCTTGAAATAGAAGTTATCATTACGGATCAATAAGTACGCGACTTGTTCACGAGACTCGTAATGTAACTTTTTCTAAATGATTCTTGATCAGATATAAGTCATATATGGAACATATATGACTGAGATCGGTATGTATATTGATTGGTAATCATGTCTTATGGATCATGGGTATAGAGATACCAAATCAATAGCATGGACATGTATTAAAGAACATATGTTAGATAGACCCACTATGAGACACTATTGAGATTTAATGTATCATCAATAGATCTCAGTAGTATTTATGTAAAGTCTTTAGACCTGAGATCATCTCAGTAGTATTTATGTAAAGTCTTTAGACCTGAGATCACCATGGTTTCCAACAAGCGTAGGAGCTTACTTTAGAACTACTAAATGCTATTCCGTAACTAGATAGTTATAAAAGTAGTCATCGGGTCTATTGTGAAATATATAGTGGGATGTGAGTGATTAAGATGAGATTTGCCCCTCCTTATGGGAGAGATATCTCTAGGCCCCTCGATGTAATGGATTATAGAAGTTCATGGCCATGCCAACGTGATTAAGGAGTTAATCACATGTTATAATCTAATACGGAGATCGAGAGAAATTGAGCTATCGATAGGATGACATAAGTCTCACCTTGTGCTCAATCAATATTGTAAGACAAAGGGATTCATACATGAGAACATTATAAGGTTTAGTCGATATGATCTTTACATGTACTTGGATTAATATGCTTTGCTAGAGACCGCTATTAACGAAGTATTGAAAAGAAGTTTTCATACATTAATCAAGCTATACATGAACCTATAGGATCACACATTTAACGGGTTAGAACATCAGATTCGAATAGGATTTGAATCAGGCTTAGTTTGGATAGAGATCCAAACGGTTTGGATAGAGATCCGAACTGATCAGATAGAGATCTGAGTAGAGTCCTGGTTGGGCCTAGAAGGGCCCAAGCTAGGATGTCTATAATATGAGGGTACAAGGCGCGGAAAAATAATGCTAATGCTTTTAAGCCTTTACTGATACGCATGTTGATGCATTACTCATGTTAATCTGTTAGCCTACGAGAGCAAACACTAGCCGCCACCTCTCGAGCCCGACCACTGCATCGACCGCTCGAGTGCTAGTACACTACTGGTCAGCGTTCCACCCCTAGATGTATGGATATCAGTAGAGGTATTGCTTTACTGCTTCGCGCATCGTCATCGGCGTCACTTATCGGATCAGCAACATCATCGGCTTGGAGCACAAGAGGTCGGATAAGGACTTCTCGATCGGATCGACTGTTTCCCGACCAAGCGATCGGCTTCCTAACCACATCGGCACGCTGCTCCAACACATTCTTCCACCGTTTCTACGTACCAGAGGTAACGATTTATGATCCCTCTCTAGCAAGATATCCTGTTGTGTGTGGTAAATTTTTTTGTTTTCAGTTAGCGTAGCTTCCGCGTTCTCCAATAGCTCTATATCCCGTGCTGTCATGATTAATTTATGTTACGTTAAAATCTAATTTCTCTTTTTTATTGCATATGTTGCTAATAAGTATAGAATATATTGACTTTCTTTTGTATCGTAAAATATATGCTATTATAATTATTATATATATATACTTAGTACTAAAGAAAATTATTATTATCCAATATTGGTATGTTCGTTCGATTCTTGTCTCCACCTTTGGACACCTAGGATGTCTCTGAAGAATCTAGCGTTGAGAGGGTCGTTTGCTAAGTTGGCGCCCTGCCGGAAGCAATTCCCCGCAATTAAAGCTGTTATTTCACTATGTTTTATTTATCGATTCAATTTTGAATAAAATATGTTCTTCTAAAATTTCCCAAAGCACCATGTGACTATGTGAGCCCGAACGGCAGGCTACAGCCTACAAGTACGGGTAGTACTTGTGCAAAGTGAGAAAGAAAGCATGCTATACATGAGAGCAATTTAATTTCTCAAGAAACTGAGAATTACAGCTACTCTGTACCAATGGCCAAGAAACAACATCCCCCACCCCCACCCCCACCCCCAAAGAAAAACTGCGTACATCCAGCAACACACCGATCGATCCAATTCCCATCTCCCGAACAAGCTAATTAATCTGAACAAAACATCGTACCCATCGTATCTGTCCCCTTCTACTACCCTCCTCTAGAACAATCCATCCAATGTGCATTTATCAGGTGTGATGTTGCCTGCCATAAATGCAGACGAAAGATGTATCGACCGCGATCAGTGGTGACGGCTGTCGAGGATGGGCGGGTCGGCGAAGGGCCCGTAGAGCCAGCCCTTGGCGATGTGGCCGTAGGATGCCTCCGTGAGGTGGATGCCGTCCCAGCTCCAGTGGTTTGAGGGGTCGTCGCACGCGTGCGACCCCGGGTCACCGCACTTGGACGTCAGGTTGAAGTTGTACTCCCCCACTCCCGGCGCCCCGCAGCACGCCCGTGGCGTCTGCTTCAAAAACCCTGTCATACAAGGGAGAAAGAATTAAACACACCCCAAAATTTAGACAAATTGGTTATCACGCACGCCAAATACTACTATTTGGCCACTGAAACATATCGTTTTAGACATATCTGAAATCAAACCCTTTAAAAATCATATGTCAAAAGTAATATTTTAAAATTAGATGGACCGTATATCGATTCTAGTGTAGACCAGAGATTGACCAATAGATGGGTTTTAGCCAGCGTGGTGGCCTATGCGTGACTTGTGGACATGAGAGTGTCTTAGTGTGGATGCTATCATTTTGTGGCTGACTCATCGGCTGACGTCTATTATCTTTATAAATGATAATAGTTACAACACTTATAGACATGGTAAAAACATATCTACGAAGTAAACCCATAAATCACCTTAAACCTTGTGCCCACGAAATTCGTAAACAGAATTTCATACCAACATATGCGCGTGCCTGTCTGGTAGAATGAAAGAGTGAAGGATGAAGAGGGTGAGGCGTCTGGTCGGCATGGATGCCTTGGTTTATTTGCTAGATAAGATGTATACTATTAAGCGGGTAAATCGGTGAGCACTTATAGATAGAATGGTAAACTCGTGTCCAACCTAACTCTAATCAGATGTGCGATGCTGTAAATCTATAAGCACAAAATGAATCAGTCACCCATGGGCAAATCGACTTGCAATGGCATCACGTACGTGTGTTGATAAGATCAAAAAAAATGCATGGTATGAGTTGGTGAGCTTCTTGTTTTGATTCCAACCCGGATTACCCGGATCACAGCTTGTTTCACACTTCTAGACTTTGCTTATTGCCTTATTCTTCAATGAGAAGCTGGAGGACCAGACAAAGGGCATTGTGGTACATATACATGTCTTGGACAAATTTGACAATGTGTGGGTTTTTGGCATGATTTGAGGGCCATATAATACATGATTTTTTTACTGATTTTATTAGAAAAATGGGTAATGATACTAGATCATAAAATGTTTCTTTTCATTCCGAATCAATATGTCACAAATCGATGCACAGTTCAGCCCACCCACCAGTTCAATCATTTTCTCAGGAAAAGGGTGCTCAATAATTCCAAGGGCAGGCCGTTTTCTTCTTATTAGAAATTGAATTCCTTATAAAAAGGAGAGAAGGAAATTGAATTGTTATGTTCAAAACTTGTGATACAACCAGATGCACGTTGGCCGAATCATGCATGAGGATATGCCTTGTTAATTATTGATGAATGATTGTAAACAGTGGTACAGATATATGTGTAATCTTCTGAATATATATACAGACAATTAAGTTGAATATGTCAAATTGATAATCCCCAGTACGGTGTGTTTGTTTAGTTCTTGTACCTTTAATCTCTCAGTTTGTACTTGTTTTTTCTATTAAGTGTGCTCAGTGTACTTGTGCCATATCATTATTGAGCATGCTGATTAATTCTAATTAATTTACCATGGACTATTGACTCCAACATTAAGCCTATAATAGCTAGCTAATTTAACATCCCAGTTGCCTCAATTAAATTGCAAAACCCTGACTGTTGTACGGCTATTGGACAGTGAGCACGTCCTCGAAGAGGTCAATGCACCATGGATCACGTGGATTCAACATTAAGATGTGATTAAGGCAAGTTTTTTTGGGTGCAATTTAAAAACTTTGAAGGCTACTAATTCGTGGCCACTGTGTGCAGTGTGTCATCAACTCTGACAATTCGAAGTCTCCTCTCGCGTGCCAATTGACACGGTCACATGTGATGCGATTATACTTACTTAATTAATTACAGATAACCAATCCGATTCGTTTTGTTTCAAGTTTTTTCCACAAAGCATAATCGCTTGGCTCTATCTGGGTTGATTTGATTAGCTAGTTATGCGATCGGTTTAGTTAGGTGTGATCAGTTGTCACTTCAACGCGGGCTGCGTCATGTCACCTACGCAAATTAGAAATGGCCTCGTACTACACATTTCTTAATTAATCAACTACAATGTTGACGCTGTAGGGTGGGAGCCCAGCTTAGCTACGAACCTACTAGTTCAATTTTTACTAAATTGAACTATTAATAAACTATTTCGTGGAAATTTGAATAGTTCAAGGTGTTTGTGCGTTTGATCACGAAACCTCATAAATATGGGGAAATTCTCCCCAACTACCCCTTCTGGATGTTCGCCCAGAAACGCATGCTTGCTCCCGTCACTCGACTGATTGGTTATTTTTTTTGTCCCATCTCTTTCTCTCCCCATGCTTGCTACGAAATGATGAGCACGTGTGTTACCTCATAAATAGAAGTCCAAATAATTTGAATTTTTTTGGGGAAAATCCAAATATTTTGTGGGCAAAATGTGGCCAATCAAGGTTGATCGGTTTGCCCAAATACACACTCAGTGGTAGTTTCCAATTCCTCCGAATTTTAAAAACCAAACCTTGCAGGCTTGCCAAGTTTTTAAAATGGTTTTGGAAAATTTTATTTTGAACAATTTTTTACAAAAAGATAACCGTGACAGGTGGTGGGTCCTACCTATCAGCGGCTGACCACGTTGCCGTAACGAAACAAGGAACAACCTGAGACGCAAACTGCCGTCACACCACGGGCTGCGGGAGAGAGAGGCGAGATCGAGGAGGAAGACGACATACCGTACTTCTCGGCGTGGAGGACGAACTGGATGGCCGGGGTGTAGTAGTCGGCGTACATGATGCGGACGCCGGGGTGCTTGGCGCGGAGCTCGGCGATCTTCCGCTGCAGGGCGACGTTGTGCACCCAGGACAGCGTGTTGAGGTCCTTGATGCAGCCGCTCCGTGGCCCGTACATCTCCGGCTGCTTCCGGAAGATGGAGAGGTACACCGGGAAGCACCCGATCGGCAGCACCCCCGGCACCACCAGCTCCACCGCCCCCTCCGCGATCAGCTTCTGCACACCGCACACGCACACGCACGAACGGCAGCCGGTGAGAAACTGGAACGAGAAATCGATCGAACGGCGACGGGAGTGGTTGTCGCTAGCTTGCCTCGATGCCCTTGCCGATGGAGTCAACGACGTCGGGCACGAAGGTGTGCACCTCCTCCAGCGGCCGGAACGCGAAGAGCGGCGAGTTGTAGTCGTTGCCGCCGAACTCCCCGACGATGAACAGCGACCGCCGGAACAGGTCCTTGCACTCTGATCATCCAAAACCACGAACGAATTAGTTGATCAGCGTGATCGATCAAGTAATTAATGGATGGTGCGTGCATGGCTAGGATCGACATGGCGTCGATCGTGTGCCGTGTGCGTGCTCCAAACCTTGCGGGGAGTTGCAGATGGAGGCCTTCATGTCCTGGAACCAGTTTATCTGGGTGTGCAGCGAGCCGGAGTTCCAGACCGTGTGGCCCAGCCCGCGGCCCTGGAAGTACGGCGTGTCCAGCGACGTCGCGCCGGTGATGGCGAAGTTTGCGCCGCGGTGGAACGTCGCGTTCTTCGCCTTCGACGGTGGCAGCAGCGGCAGCCCCACCTCCTGCGCTGCTCGACCACGCCCGCCCAACACAAACAACACACAAAATTCAGCGAAACGATCTCCACGGGGGAAGAAATGGACCGGAGCAGCGCGCGCGCGCTCCCGGCGGGTATTACGCACCGATGAAGTCGACGACGAGGCGGCCGTCGGAGCAGCGTCCAGTGGGGTACCCGAAGTACGTCATCCCGTACGGCAGCCGC
>KE372769.1:351110-362523 GCA_000418225.1 Zizania latifolia | reverse complement strand
CCGTGGCGAGGTAGTCCGGGATGCCATCCACCACGAGGTTGCCGGCGTCCACCAGCGAGTCCCCGAAGTTGAATATCGCCGCGTACTTCTGCGCCACCACCGGTCGGAGCTCGGCAACAACGAGGAGAACAACCACGCACACCGAGACGAATCTCATGGTGATCACCGGTGATCGCCGGCGAGCGAGCGAGCAAGCGAGCGAGACAGAGAGATGCCGTACGCTGTGAGACCTGTCCGAGCTCGCCTGTTTAAATTCTCATGCGGAGTTGGTCGTCGATCGAGCGTACGGTGTGATTAAACTAACAAAAGTGATTAACAAAATAATTATTTTAACTTAATTGTCTTGATCGGAGTGCGAGAGTGTTGGCTTGATTTGCTTGCTTTGATCAGGTCTCGGTTTCTGGAGAGGATCGGAAGTGGCGGCTAAATGGTGATTCAGCCATGAGCGCGATAGAATAATCAATCCATCAACTCATCGAGCTAGGTCAATAGTCTCGGCCTCTCCCATGCGTCATCCGAGCCGTTCCTAACGGGTTCGGGTTGTAAACTCGCAACTCTGGTTTTGTAGCGGGGATTAACCATACCCGGATATAAATTTGATTATAGGTTACAGTATCTACTACACTTCTGGCGTTTGCGAGACGAACATGCAGAGGATTATTGTCACCTAGAGTTGACCTTGGGCATGGGGGTTCGTTTGCTGGCTGGCTTATAATGCATCTCTGAATAATAATCTCTCACCTCATCTATCGAACTATCATCATATCACGCGTTCTGTTTCACTGGGGACAAGTTGCATCGAAAGATTCTTCTCCTCTTCTCTTCTCTTCTTCTGACGGATATATACTTTTGAATCTCCTTCGATGTTCGCGAGTCGCGACCCGTATGCAGGTTGCAGAGTTGGCTAGCGAGAAGATCCAGAAGTTCTCGCGTCACATGCGCAGCAGCCAATGGAAGGAAAGACAGCGGCAGGAAGTGTGCGCGGAGGAAGGATGGAAAGATGGATGGATTTCCATCTGAGGTGGTTGTGCCGTTCTTGTCACCGATAGTGACGCCCCCCTTGGATCGATCGAGCCACAGCAACAAGGTGTCGATGAGTCTCTCTGAATCTGAATTTCGTTGAGAACAAATCTCTGAAACTGAATCTCGTTCAAAAGAGAAGAAAAATCTCTGAAACTGAACAGTTCAGATTCAGAGACCCTGGGCTCGATTCCATCATTTGTTTTGGCTTGTATGTGTGTACCTTCTGGCTTCTGCTCCTACCTTCCGCTGCATTACTGCACGTGCAAGGCCGGCTTGCTCGCTCGCTACCTCTGAACATTCTTCGTCTCTGCATGCGTTTATCTGAAGAAAAAAACACCCGGTTACGACTTTGGAAAGACCAAAAATTTATATAGTTTAGAACGTGCGAGAACCTAGAGCCAGTGATGCATGATGGGTGAAACCAAGTGCATGTTAGCTATCATATGATCATATATTCATATCCACGGATGGCGTAACGGCTGTACATTTCAGATGAAGCAAAACTGGAGCTAGCTGCAGCTACCTCTGTATCTACAAGAACTGACCCATGGTTAAGTCGACGACGACGGCCTGTGTGGCTCAATTAGTCACTGTCATACAACTTCACAGTATCTCGGAGTGTAGCTATCTAGCTAGTAGCTAGCAGATCCATTCAGTATGATTCATGCATGGATATGACTGTCTTGTCCAGTACAGAGTACACAATGCAACACGGCACATACTGGGAAACATCGATGCAATGAAGTCCACCTAATTAGCAAAGAAGATTCTTGGCTGCATGATACTAGCTACAGATGGGGTTTAATTGATCCTAAAACTTAGTTCTACTCTCTCATTCGATATGTAATACTAGTATTAATAGTGTATGCTAATTAACAACGGATTAATTAATTTAACTCGCTCAATTAGTGGGGGTAGCTGTTGCCAACGATCGATTAGTGGTAGGTACATGTAGACATGTAGTAGGAGTTTAACATATCGAATATAATTAACAATCATGCTGTATATATCATATATGCATACGTCGATCGATGAATACGTAGCTAGTGTACAAGTCAGCAAGTGATCGATGATCTCGTCCTGCTTTGGCTCGGTTTCTAAGTACAATTGCTTAATTGCATGATTGCGCCACATATGAACGATTCTGTGTGTGGTTGAGGAATCAACTTCACACACTATTCAGGATTGCGTGTGGTGACAGTACTTGTGCAGACTAGAGAGTCCCAGATGGTTCAACCTAAGTTGGATACATCCAAGTTGTGATTAATTAGGTAGCTAAAATACGAAGGGACAGAGAGAGAGACAGTGAGTTAATTCCTAGCTTAAGTACATTTAAGCTAGCCAAACCATTTCACTAACCAAGTGATTAACCAGCAACAACAACAGACATCTGCGGCGCTGATCTGTTTGCTTGTAATTAAAAACATTGTAGCAGCTCGCAATGAACCTTCAGTTTTGTTAGTCTCAGTGGCGATGGAACCTGACTGTAATAGCACAAGAGCACGAAGAAAATTTCTGCAGAAACTGCTAGGTATATATTCGATCTGATGGTGTCAAGTTGAAGGAACTGTAGAAGTTGGTGCCGCGATCGATGTGCTTCCTCTGTCGCTGTCAGGAGAACAATCAAAGGGGGCTTGGATCGATGGCATGGCTGCAAGCCTGCAATGCCAATTGCCAACTGCAAGAATCAATCTTGTTGACGCTATACAGTTGCGTTCTTGGACGTCTGTACTAATTTGCTTAAGGATTGTCTGCGGAAAATTTGTTCAGGAAACCTGACATGGAGTTCCATCCTCTTTTGTCAAGGATATAAGCGAATAAATCTTTCTTTCCCCAAGCCTTGGACTAAGCTGAGTAGCCTTGTGCAGTACATTGTAGATAGAACTTTTTTCAGACATAAAGATTGATATTTTTTAAGAAACAAAAATTGTTATTTTTTAGAAGCAAAAATTTATGTGTTTTCAGAAACAAAGATTGATACTTTTTGCACCAAACATAGATTGCAACCATACTAATATGCGTTAATGCTGGTGACAGATTCCGAATGGATTGGACTCTGTCATTCACAGGGATGACTTTTTACCGGAGCTAAAATCCAACTGATGAGCTAATTGCATAACTGCTTTCCCTTGAAACTTAAACTGATGACAAGTTGACAACTCAGGGACGCTGGGTCAAAATATAATGAACCCAAACAGGAATGTACCTACGATTTGAAGACCCCAGAACGAAACTCGTGATGAGCCTCAAAATCTAATCTCTAAAAATTTGAAACTTAGGCGGAGGGGTTGAAATGAATTTTCTACAAATTTTTGAAGTGTTATGTTTTTCAGAAAATTAAAAATCAGCACTGTAAACTGTTAATGGGCTGAACCTGTTCTGTTTCTGCCGGCCCACCAACAGGCAACATGCGCGTCGAAAATAAGCGGGAAGAAAGTTTATTCTAAGAGCATTTATCCATTTTGTTACTAACAGTTTTATGAAATATTTCAATTTTAGGGTCCTAATAATTTGGAGTCCCCGAACCACTGCGCTGGTTGTTCCCCTAATATATGGCCCTGACCCAAAGTTCCAAACGTAGCAGGTGATAACAGGAAATGCAGAGAACTTACAAACGAACATGGATTGCAAGTTAGCAACAGGATGTCCAGAACAATTAACCGGTGTTTATTCCACTGCTTCCATGTGATGACAGCCGGTTTTCCTGCACTTCATTCAGGCAGGCATGCGTCTCAAGTTGCAGGTACCCTTGTTCATCTCGGCAGAGGACGTAATCAGCAAGCAGGCAAGGAACAGTTCAAGAAAGCATTCCCGTATTATCTCCTCCGATTAACCTCTCCTTTGGTTTAGCTGACCTGTGAGGCTTGTACGGTTGTACTAGTCTACTAGAACCAGGGCATTCCTAAACCAGCACAAAAAGAGCGGTCACCTATGGGCTTATTGCCCATAAAATCCAAAGGCCTCAAACAATATATACATAAACGATGAATTTTTTTAGTAAATAATTTTTTTACAAAATTTCACTTATGTTGTGTGATCTCAAAAATAGAGAAAATAGTCATCCGTCGATAATTTAAGTGTCGACAGAGGCTCCATCGACAGACCAAGTATGACAGAGACGTTTAGGCTTCAACTATCGACAGAAGCCTGCGCCCGCGCCGCGTCACGCCCGCGTTGACCGCCTCACCTGCCTGCGCCCGTGCCTCACCCGCCCGTGCCCGTGCCTCACACGCGTCAGCGCCATGCCACGCCTTGCCCGCACGCCTATACCGCGCCGGCCGCCTCGCCCGTCGCACGCTGCTGTTAATGCCTGCGCTCCGCCAGCCACGCCTGTGCCTTGCCCGTCGCGTCAGCCGACTCGCTCGCTGCGCGTCGTCGTTAATGCCCGTGCCTTGCCAGTCGCACCGACCGCCTCGCTCGTCGTGTGCCGCCGTTAATGCCCATGCCCCGCCAGTCATGCTCGTGCCCCGCCAACTATGCCCACACCTCGCCTGCCGCGCCGGCCAGCTCACCTCTCGTGCCCACCCCACCACGCCTGCTCGGCCACGCATGCCTAGGGGTGGCAACGAGTTTGGTCGGGTCCAGGTTGATTAATACCGAACCCGAACCCGTCCCCGCATAGACCCGACCCGCTTGGACCCATGGGTAGAAAACCTGACCCAAACCTGGACCCATTGGGTCCCCGCACACCTGCTAGGGCGACAAGGGCCAAGGGGTGACAGAGGGTGGCAGGGGGTGGCCGACAGCGACCAGGAGGCCACTGTCGCTGGATCTGGTTGGCGAATGGGCTGTTATGACAGATCCAGCCGGTGACAGGGCTTCGGTGGCGGCGGAGGGCAGAGACGGGTGCAGATACGATAGGATGTGGCGGGATGCGGCCTGGGGCGGTGGGAGTATGCTGGCAGGCCAGGGGTGGCAGGATGTAGCGGAAGACGGTGGAAAGCAGCCTAGGGGTGACCGACGGTGGCTGAAACTTGGGCGGCCGGAGGAGGCCGGCTTGACGGAGGCGGCGGGAGGAGCTGAGGAGGTCGATGGCCCTTGTGCGGCGGGAGAAGGCCGACTGTGATGGAATTGTGCCTAAGAAAATTCTGGGGGAACCGGAAGTTCCGGCTGTAACCGAAAGTTTAGGGTTCTAGAGCATCCGGAAGTTCTGATAGGACCAGAAGTTCCGGGCCAGCCTCAGTATTTGATTTTCTGGACGAACCAGAAGTTCTGGCTGTAGCCGAAAGTTCTGGGTCGAGAATTAATTCGATACAGAAGGTCATTTCCGGAAGTTCCGGCTATAGCCAGAAGTTTCGGGTCAGACGAACAGATTAGATCTATTGGGCTTTAATACATATTAAAGGCCCACGATAGGGTACTATATAAAGAGAGGTGGGGCAAGCACAAAAAGGTTGCACAAAAAGGTTGCTAGTTGTTGCTGCCATTGCTGCTATTGCTCCTGGTCGAGAGCCCTAGCCGCCACCTCTCCTCTCTCCACGATCACAAGTGTTGTGATTGATCTTCCGGATCTTGCGAGTGGTGCTAGCACGCCGGCGCGAGGTGATCCCATCCCTGTACGTGTGGATACGGTAGAGGCATCGTTGCTGCATCGGTGCTATTCTTCTTCCTTGGAGAACGCCGGATTATGCTGACTTCGCCACTGACGAACGGACGGAGCTGTGAAGAGCAGCTCGAGGACGCGCTTCATCGACTCTACTTCCGCTGCCCGAGCGCGTCTCGAGGCTCAAGGTAACAATCCATGATCTCATTACACGCATGGTTCTTAGGCTAACGGGGTAAATTTTTGAAATTAAGTGCTAGCGTAGCCTCCCCATAATCCAACAGGCTGATCTAGGGCAGCAGAGGAGGCTATGGGGATTGGGGAGGCGTGGTGGGCGCTGTGCACTTGAGCAGGGCCGTGGAACATTTAAGGGCCTTGGAACATTTAAGTGGGTTTTTTTGCTAATGGGCCGGGGACCCATAGAGAACCGCGGGTCAAATATTGAACCCGTACCCGCACCCGGTTATATTCGGGGCCCTCACCCGATGTACCCGCGGGTCAAAAATTTGACCCGACCCTGGCCCCGTACGGGCGGGTCCCCGATGGGTCCCCGACAAGTCCCCGGCCCTATCGGGTTGGTTGCCACCCCTACGCGTGCCCACTGCTCGCGCACATGGCACCTCGTGTCTCGCTGCTCGCCTGTCTATCAACAATTGAACTGTCGATAGAGAGCTCTGTCGGCAGTTCAATTATCGACAGAGAGCAAAATATCGACAGATACCTTTGTTGTGTCGTCAAAGGCTCTATCGACACTTGGTCTGTCGACAGAGCCTCTGTCGATAATTAAAGTATCGACCGATGGCTATTTTTGTTGTTTTTGAGATCATATACCAGAAGTGAAATTTCATAAAAAATTCCATAAACAATATATATTGTATATATCATATATAAAAATAGGTCAAATTAATTATATGAGACACATCAGACTAGAAGAACATAAGACAATTAAAAAACATACGTAGTAATCTTTTCTAATCCTCCTTGGCGTCTCACATCATCTTTCTATCTCGTCGTCTCCTTATCACATGAAAAATTGAAGAGCTAACCATTTTATACATAGAAAAGGTTATCTTGGATCAGATTGATGATACTAAAAGAAATCACTTTCGGTAACTAATGTAGCCATGTTGGTTTGTTTTGCTTTTGCATGTGATTCAAGATAGCTTATAGCACTATTTTATAGAGTTTTGGCTGATACAACATCTATTAGTCTATTAGAGTGTCATGGATTGTCGGTGAATTGCCGAGTAGTCCCTCCAAAGGGGTACTCGAGGTGGTGAATAGAGAGTTAGAGAAGCATGGCACTCTTGAACCCTATGGTTGACTCTAAACAATAAGAGCCAAGATTTATACTAGTTTAGGCATCTCGAGGAATAATAGCCTAACATCCAGTGTGTTGGTGGATTATATTGGTGTCTAAGCTTATAATGCAATGAGCCTTCAAGTTATGAGCTTAAGCGATGAAAGCATAAAAGCATGTCTCTAGAGGTGTCTCGCTCCCTTTATATAGTCAAGGAGCGAGTCGAACAACCCATGATTCTATTTTTCCCATACGACCAGGATTACATACCGAACCCGGGTTCTTATTCCCTAATTACTAGGATTCTAATATAAATATATCTCTTTATACTGAATATAGAGCTTGGTTACCAGATAAGGATCTGATATTTCTTATCGGAATCGAACCTCTCTTCATGGTCCATACCGGACGCTAATGCTGGGTTCAGTCTATTCTCGGTCCGGGCTGATAAGCCTATCGTGGATATACGGGGGTCTTATCCCCGACATGGATTGATATTATATATTATTAGTGTACGGAACAATTTTGCAATTAATATATTATATATTACGTTCAAAAAAATGGAAGATCCCAAATTTTATCTCAGCTAAAGCCTTCAAAATGCTGTCGATGCCGAGGTCACCATGGAGGCTGGAAGATGCAACTCGGGCCATGTAAATTCATGAGCGGTTTGGGTGGAATTGAATGTTTTGATTGGGCTCACTCGGCTTGGATTAAAACTCTGCTCGGCTGGGAACAGCTAAGGCCGAGTTATAAATTGCAAACCGCAAAATTGGGCTCATGTAGTGATGACTGATATTGCTGGTGTAGAACTAAAAGCTCATGTAGATCCCTCTGTAATATGACAAAATAAAACTCGGTCTCATCTGAACAATAGATGGACCAGTTTGGGGCCTGGACCATGTCTGGCTCCACCCCAGCTTGTCGTCCTCTGCCCTTGTTTGCAGACACACTGTGCATCAAGCACAGCTGCAAAACTATGGAAATGACTGAATGGATATGGAAACATCACAACATTGTTAACAAATATATTGCGAATATGGTCTCTCTGAAAAATAAATAAATTAATATGTACAGCAAGATTTCAAAGAGAATAGATGTCGGGGAAACATCTACCAAATTTTCCTTTTACTAATATATTCTCACCCAAGTTATATATATCCAGCACTAAAAAGTCAATTCCCTCCAAAAAATTAAGCAACTAGTCCAGGCTAACTTGCCATGCATGCATGATGTATACCATGACAAGGGCAAGAAAAAAGGATAAGTTTCCTGTCTATATATGTCAGGGCCTGGGCCTGCGTCTGCTCCGACGGCCAAGATTTGCACCTGAGCTCTATATAAACCTACCAACCCCTAAACAATTGTTGTACTCAAGCTTGATGTGTTCTTGAAACCAATAGCACCGGGATTCATTTAGCTGGCCTTGTGAATTGTGATCAACTTTTTCACACATTGTGTGGTTTCAAATTTGATAAACCAATCGAAATGTGCATCTTCCTGTAACAGTCAAGAAGACAAAAGGAAGAAGAAGAACGGGAAGACAAAACGAATATGGAATTTTTCTTACACAAACAAAAACAGAAATAGAACGACGATTTTCGCCGGAAACAGATATGCCGACGAATATTCAGGGGAAACGGATTTTTTCCGCATTCACAGGCCCACTATCCTTCTCTCGGACCTTAACTCATATTTTAAATAGCACAGCCCACACCGGCCCATCCGCCCAGGAAACAGCAGCTCAGGCGCCATGCCCATCCACGCCCAGCAAATAGGAAACAGTAGCACTTTCTTTGCATCACGCCTATTCCCCATCGCCCCCATCTGTTCATCCGGCATCCCCAATTCCCCATCCCGTATTCCCGTGAACCCTAACAGGCAGCAACCGCGCCAGCCATTCTCCATCAGCCATCCCCCAGGGCGCAGGCGGCAGGCGGCAGGCCACGACGCCACGCCCATCCACGCCTCTCTCTCTGGCTCTCTGACTCGCTCACGTTGTAGCAGGCCATCAGGCTAGATTCACCACGCACAGGCGCAGCAGCCAGCGTGCTGTTGCATCAATGCCTCGCCGGTCACCTTAGAAGGAACAACATAGTCACTTGGAAGGAAGAAGCCAGCGCAGGAAAAACAGGAGGAAGAAAGGAAAGAGAGAGAGAGAAGGAAGGAGGGGGAATAAGGAAAGAGAAATGTGAAAGAATCAAAGAAAGGATTTTTCTGTAAAATTTCAAATTTGGACTTTTGAGCAAAAAGAGAGAATTTTCCAAATATTTGAGATTTACAACTAATTGATGGATTTTCAAGGGATTTTGGATTCCAAGGAAATAAATATTAAACATTTAAAGAATATTCAATGATTCAGAAAATTGAGAAATTTCGTATTTGAGTTGAAATTTGAAATTCTGATTTTGAACACAAAATCAAGGAATTGAATTTACTTCAGGATTTCAAAAGAAAAGAGGATTTCTAAAGAGATTTTCATGGAATTCAAACCGCGTGATTGAAAAGGCGATTTTGACTTTGCAAACGATAACAGATAATTGATTCCTCCGGATTTACGACAAGAAAAGAGAGAGATGACCGTGGGCGTGGATTCAAACTTGGCCGGAAAAAGATATGATTTGAATTACTTTTCCACTTAAAATTATTCACTGAAATATTATGGATTACTATTCTAGTTGGAAAATCCTTAATGAAACTATGTGTTATAACTTATGAGTTGATATTTGATACTATGTATTCCGACATATATCCGATCCGTGTCTATTTCTTATTCGATCCGTATTTATTTTTGGTATTATTCGCTTCTGTTTTCATTTCTAGAATATCTGCTTTCATTTTGTTTTGGTTAAAAAAATAAGGAAACAGATATGATAGCATCTATTTTCGTTCGTTTTCACCCCTACCTATGTAGTGCATGCAGCGTTGTAGTAGTAATGTACTACATATGCCTGCACTTGCATGGGTTTGCATGATCTGGGAGATGAACCCTAGGGGCGGGCAGTCGGTTTTATCGGTTTAGTTTTTTTTATCAGTTCAATTTTTTTAGTTTGCAGGAAGTTTGGTTTTTGAAAAACAGGAACCAAACACCTTACATAATTTAGCAAAACGAGG
Organism: Zizania latifolia; assembly: GCA_000418225.1. NCBI lineage: Eukaryota > Viridiplantae > Streptophyta > Magnoliopsida > Poales > Poaceae > Zizania > Zizania latifolia. The sequence continues at coordinate 352,543 of KE372769.1, read as the reverse complement.
CTAAAAAACAAAACCGAAGTTATTCGGTTATTCGGTTTACCGAACTTTTGTGGACAGTGCACACTAGATAGAATACATGCATAATTGCTGATTGCAGATCTACATTCACCAGTGTAAAACCAGCGCATTCCCCTTTCATCCACCTAGAATACACAGGAAACAAAAATGAAGTGAAATTTTGCACTTGATCAGAAGTTGTATAACCCACTTCCCATGAAATGAGGTGGCTAGGTGGGCGAGCATGGCGGCCAGACACAGTGAGTTGGCGGGTTGACTGCGACGGTGTCCCTCGGTCACAGGGCCTAGGATTTCATGCGGGGACCGCGGCGGTGATGAGTTCAAAGTTGATGACTATTGACTAATGTTGGTTGTTATCTGTGTGGTAATGCGGTGGGCCGGTGGTGTCTTAGGCTAGGTGATAACAGATAACAACTCAACACCGAGTAGCGAGTGTCTGACTAGCATGATGGGCTGGAGTGCTGGACCACACTACAAGTGCAGTTCAGTGTTGTGGTTTGGTCGGTTTTGTGAGAGTGAAAACAGAACCACAAACCAAACATCGAACATTCCTAAAACAAAAACCGAATATTTTAGAAAAAACTAAAATTGGTTGTTTTTCAGATTGGATGGGTTCTCCGTTTTTGTTGCTTGGTTATTTTATGCCCATTCCTAATGAACCCTCCATCGTCTTCCTCTCACTGCTTGGATTGAAGGGAGCTCTATACCTCTCGGTCTCTCTCAGTCTACTGTCTAGCCTCCTCTCTCTCGTATTATGCATATTACATTACAATTAACTTGTTTTTTATTTGCTCTGCAGCCATATGTGGTATATCCAATGTAGGGTCATTTATTTTTAACTCAGTCTTTTGTATTCTTAAATAATTATTATAAATATATTTTTATCTATAATGTACTCGCTCTATCCCACATGTACTTTATTTTTTAATAAAGTTAATAAATTAGTGGTGAATGTATTATATCAAAATAATTATTAAAAAATAATATTTGTAAGTGATATATAAGGGATACATATATTAATAGAATAAAGCTTTTTAATATATAATTTATAAATAAGGATAGATAAGAAGATTGATATAAAATATTTTAAAATAAAGTCGATTAACTAGAAATAGATTTTTTACGGAAGAGTTATAATTCATCTCACGTTGGAATCCATAATTCAATGTTTATTTTTTTGCAATAACCCTCTTGTCCAAGACATGTTGGTTTCTTTTGCTCCTAACTATAGTATCAACTTACATTAACCAATAAGCTTAAGTATTTTGATGGCCTTTCATCAAATGTCATAATAGCATTTGCTAGAATTGTCGTTTAGGGCCTCCAAATCGTAGTAGGTACAACCATTCCAATGGAATGAAGGGTATATCTAAGGACATCTCCAACCAACCTCTCATCCCACTCCCTATCCTATT
>KE372769.1:336144-351057 GCA_000418225.1 Zizania latifolia | reverse complement strand
TCCCTATCTGTCGGGATATGACCCCAGTGTACCCCACGATGGGCTTATCAGCCCAGACCAAGAGCAGGCCAAGTCCAACATTAGAGTCCGGTATGGCCCATGAAGAGGATTCGGTCCCGATATGGAATATTAGGTTCTTATCTGGAAACTGAACTCTAAGTTCGGTATAAAGAGATATATTTGTACAGAATCCTTGTAATTAGAGAATTAGGACCCGAGTTCGGTATGCAATGCTGGCCATAAGGGAACCGACTTGGAATAGAGTTCTAGGTTGTTGGGCTCACCCCTTGGCTATATAAAGGGGGCGATGCACCCCCAAGGCAGCCAATCAATCCTCATCAGGCATCTTATTCTTGATGCTTGTATGCTTTGTAATCTTAGACACCATATAATACACCAAAACACTAGACGTAGGGTTATTATCCCTCGGGAGACCTAAACTAGTATAAATCTTGGCACTTGTTTCCTAGAGTCGATCATGAGGTTTGAGAGTGCCATGCTTCTCTAATCCACTATTTACCACTTCGGGTATCCTCTTGGGTGGACTGCTCGATAATTCATCGATAGTTGGTGCGCCAAGTAAGGGGTCGTGATAACTTTCACCAAGATCCGGTGGCATCTCCGCATCGACTCTCCGCCAAGCCGGGGACAACATTCATTCTCAGCGACACCACTTTCATCGCCGACTCAACCGGGAGGCTGGTTCCATTCGACTCAACACTAGCGCTAGCTCGGTCTCCACGTCAGGTTCTCGATCCCTTCACTGCTAGAAAGGCAAATTGGGTCATGGAACGCCTGACTGACACCGTCGTGGAGATGGCGACAGACCAGCTCATCGGTCAGGTCACTAGTCAAGTCTCGTCAAAACTCTCCTTTTCACGCTCGGGAGGATTTCTCTGAGCATGCAGGAAGTCGACTCACCGACCGACTCACCCGACCACGCGCTGAAACGATTGACAAGAACCATACGATACTCGGGCCTAGCTCTAGCCAGCACACCAAATTGATGAGACATCACGGCAGAAACTTCCGGAAGGATAGCTCGACCTCCCGAAAGGCCGCTTGCCGATTCAAGCGCTCAGGAAAAATAGAACAGAGCGGCACCTCGGGACAATCCCATTGACGGTGAACACGCAAGGGGGCAGGGTGCAAGAAGTCCCACGAAGACATCTCGGCGTAAGATGAATGATGGACCATGACCATGAAGATGATGGAAACAACAAGGATCGGCTCAGAATTGAACGTCCTCTAGGATCTCAGTTCGGCGACACACCTTGTTGCAGATATTTTGAGTTCCAACGAGGTTAAGTTCAGCTATGTACCTTTTTTCCCTCGACTTTAAGAGAAAGCTGAACTTCATTTTATGCACTTCGCATCATAAGTTTTATCACCGACCTTCTAGGCTCGATCCCTCTTGAGTTAGTGCAAAATGTCATACTCCTAGCTCGTCGTTTGTGTCTGTATGAAGTAGCTCTGGGTTTGGCGCTAGCAACCATGTGAGCAAAAAAGAGCTAGTAGTAGTGCCCCTCTCCGTACTCGACCACTTGCTAAGATCCTCAGGGGCTCGAGTCCTTTGCCTCGACTTTGCCAAAGCTTTGAAGGGCTCGAGAACTCGTAACGCCTGATGTCGAGTTGGTGCGTAAGTGGCATTAGTACTCCGTGCCTAAGACTATATGGCTATACTGGGGGCTCGAGACCCAACCTCGGCTACATAAAGGACTTAAAAAATCTAGAGTTTTGAAGCTCTCGGGGACTTGCATTGCCTGATATCAGTAGGCATACACATGGCATTACATCCCTGCGCTAAGTACTATACGGCTAAACCAAAGTTCCCTTGGGATGCTAATAACTCTGGTGCACAAAAATTTTCAAGTCAAGCGAAAGAAGGATTTCATTCATGAAAGACAATGTTCCTTCACAAAAGACTTAAACTAATCATCTACTCCTATTTTTTACAAAGACTATCTACACTAATCTTTAGGAGGTGGTAACGGCTGCGCTGGATCCTTAGTGGGCGGCAAAAGGTTGATGTCTCCACTAATGCTCATGGCAAGTCCCTCCACTTCTTGCTGAAGCGCATCAGCCCCCTTGATGGATACCCCGGTGGGGAACCTGGCAGCCAGTGGCCCAAGGTCCACCTCGGGGAAGTGTGACCGAAAATGAGCCAAGGCATGCTCGACTCCATTCCTCACCACATCAGCGACGAAGAGGTGGAGTTGGGTTTTGAGGCCCTCAAGTCTCGCCCGAAGCACTCGGGCCCAAAAGGGCCTCCACCAAAAAAGAATCTAGACGGTCGACCACTAAGCAGGCTCGACCCACCTCCGTCTCGATCTCGGCAATCTGAGCGTTAGCCTGATCATGGCTCCCTACAAGAAGAGACAAAATACGTCAGGACTGAAGACAAAGATAAGGGAGCAGAAGCAATCAAGAGTAAAAGCTTACTGCCAAAACTAGCTGCAGCTTCCAGTGTAGCCGCCTTTGCCTTCTCGTAGGCGTCCCGAAGCACCTCTGCCATGGCCTCGATAGACTCCTCCTTCCTCGCCAAGTCGACAGCAACCCTAGTGGCCTCCTCCCGTTATCTGGCCTCTTCGGCCATCTTGGTGGTGTTTTCGGCTGCCACCGCCACCTAACCCACCGTGGCCTAGGCCTCGGTGCCCTCTTGCGTCAATGCCTTGACCCTCGCCTCGAGGCCAGCATGCTCACGCTTGAGCCGCTTGACCTCAGCCTTGAGGGTAGCCACCGGCCCACGCTCGAGGCCTCCACCTAGTTGGCCTGGCGAAGTCCTCCGGACCTACCAGCCAACCGCTCGCGGAGCAGCTACAACCAAAGACAAGAAGATCAATCAAAGGGGATGCAAGAAAAAGGAAAAGTGATGTAAATTAGGAGCTTACTGCCACACACCCAGCCAGTTGCGTGCTAAACTCTTCGAGGACCGCCCCCTCCGAGGACCCTAACGTCTACTCAGGGGCTCCCGATGCCGCCGAAAGATTAACTAGGCCCGATAATGGCCTGGCTCCACCCTCCACCACCCGGTGGGCCGGTGGATCATCCACAACCACCAATCCTGACGCCAAGGGGTCGATGACCTCTGCCGTAGATGCTACAACTTGTTCTGTTGTAGCATCTCTACCAACCACCGGCATGGTGGATGCCGTGGCCGCATCCACATCATCCCCAATAAGAGGATCAACAGGACGCTCCTCGATAGCCACTAGGCCCGAGGCCTCGATCATGGCCACCACTATCGGTGGGGGCAATGTTGTAATCACCCTCAAAGGCAGCGTACCCCTAGAGACCTTAGAAGTTACAAAAGTCAGAAACAAGACGAAGGACCGAAGTACAAATAAAGACTAAGGAACAAAGAAAGTAAAGCTCACCTTGATGCCAGTCGATAGTCACCTGTAAACCAGTGCCTCACCGTCCCCTTCGCCAGGAGAGGAGCCGAGGACGCCACGACGTCGAAGGCCGAGGCATCCCCCATGCTGTCCGACTCATCCGAGCTAGCCAGAACTAGACGCCGCTTCTCGAGCGGTGCGGTCCTGTCCTTCCTGACCTCGGCCAGCTTCGAGTGCTTGCTTGTCCTGGTGAGCTCCTTCCCCTTCCGCTTCGGTAGTCAGGGAGGTGAGTCAGAGTCGATCGAGGGCTGCGCACGCTAGGGCAGGTCACACCTGCCGGGTGCTCGAGGAGCGGAGGCTATGAAAAGAAAGCAACATGATCCTACGGTTATGCCACATCACACCGCATGGGTGGTCAGACATCAACAAAATTCAACAGCAAAAGGCATCAACAACAATGACAAAAGATCGATGAATTGACAACAAAACTTACCAGCGGCCATGGGTTCGTGCTGCAGTACGTCACGAACCCGAGGTCTACCAGGAAGCTACCCTTCCCGCTAAAGAAGTAGCAGAGGTACTTGATGACCTTCGCTCACGGCATCCACTTCGCTACTGGGCTGTTTGGGTCAAAGGGCCCGAATGCCTCATAGGCTGGCGTCACCCCATCCTAAAGCAAGAATATGTGCCGTATTAGGAAGCAGGCCACGATGTTGATCTCGCTCAGCCCTCTACAGCAGAGCTTCATCACCAGCCCCACCAACTCCTGGACCTAGTCCTGCTCTGAGGAGCGGCCATGGTCCATCCACCAGAGAGAAGGCTCTGGCCTTCGGTTGATCTTGGCCTGGAAGGCTGGACGGTGGTTCGTGGTGTAGAATCACTATGCGTGCCATCCCTTGTTGGAGGTAGTTAGAGACAACTCCAGGTACTCTGTCACCTTGCTATCGCAGAACTGGAGCATGGCGCCGCCAACCACCTCGTTCCCCACCGGTCGGTGGAGAAGGAAAAAGTACCAAAAGAGGTTCTAATGAGGATCCACTTCGAGATACGCTTCGCACAAATGTACGAAGATGGTGATCTGAAGGATGGAGTTGGGGGCAAGGTTGATAAGAGAGATATCGTAGTTGTGGAGAAGGTCATGGAGAAAGGAATCCGCGGGCAAACTAAGCACATGGGTGACAAAGGACTCAAACAGCATCGTCTCATTCGTGTCCACCACATGCCAGCCCGAGATTGCCTGGGCCGGCAGTAGTTGCGCCATCTCGAGCATCTTCAACCTCGCCGGCGTCATCACTGACGCCTGCCACTCCTCGGACAGCACGGGACTCCCGAGAGCCATTGGCTTCAGTTGGAACATGCGGCGGCAGATGACACAACAGCAGTGACGCCTTGGACACCGGGGAGCCAGTGGACAAGAAGGCGGAGGAAGAAGAAAGAAAGAGCAAGCAGTTGCGCAAACTGGACGAAAGTTTAAACTGGCAGCGTATGGGCAAAGGAAAGGGCAAACGGCTTAAATAGCCACGAAACCATCACCGAGACACTAGCCACGATCACCACGAATTGGCATCGCTTCAGTTGTCATGCGCACTTCGGTCGTGTTGACAGGGCGGTTCTGGCTCCCTATCTGCGTCCGACGCCTGCACCTGGCCCGATCAAAGCAGAGACGCCTGCCTGTCCCCTCAATTACAACGCATTAATTGTGGATAGAGCGGGCTAAAAAGCAACTTTTTGTCTTGATTCCAGAGATGACCAGCAGAGCTCGCAACGCTTGAGTTCCTTGGGAACCCGGGGGCTCACGCACTTGAGGCCCTATGCGCTCGAGGACTCAGCACTTAGGACTTGGGTGCTCGGGGATTGGGACTCAGGAGCTCGAGGATCAGCTACGCCTGAGGACCTAAACAAGGCATGCACACGAGTTGTCACCTCTCATTTAAGAATTTCAAGATATTTTTAGGATCAAGAATTCGAACGGTTTTACTCCAGATACTCTTTGACCCTCGAGCTAAATGTTTCATTTAACTCAAGGCTCGGGGGCTACACTATATGGGTGCACCTACACGATGCACCTCACACAAAGAAGAAGGTATAGATTTTTTTAAGATCATCAGATTCTAGCAAGACGCAAAGTTTCAAGTTGAAAGATGAGCTCCTTTCAGGTTGATCAGTTAAAGACTTTCAACCAAGCTAAGAAGAGCTCGGAGGCTGCTGTCGGTGATATGACCCTTGGGTACCCTACGATAGGCTTATCAGCTTGGACCGAGAGCAGGGCAAGTCCAGCATTGGAGTTCGGTATGGCCCATAAAGGGGATTCGGTCCCGATATGGAATATTAGGTTCTTATCTGAGAACTAAACTCTAAGTTCGGTATAAAGAGATATGTTTATACCAGAATTCTTGTAATTAGGAAATTAGAACTCAAGTTCGGTATGCAATCCTGGCCATAAGGGGAACCAACTTAGAGTAGAGTCCTAGGTTGTTGGACTCGCCCCTTGGTTATATAAAGGGGGCGAGTCACACCCCGAGGCATCCAATCAATTCTTGTCAGGCATCTTATTCTTGATGTTTGTATACTTTGTAAGCTTAGACACCATATAATACACCAAAACACTGGACGTATGGTTATTATCTCTTGGGAGGCCTAAACCAGTATAAATTTTGGCTCTTGTTTTCTAGAGTCGATCATCAGGTTCGAGAGTATCATGCTTTTCTAATCTACTATTCACCACCTTAGGTACCCCATTGGGTGGACTGCTCGGCATTTCATCGACACTATCTCATCCTGCTTCTTATTCTTGATCCTCTCCTCCCTAAAGCCAGGGAGCAAAAACACCTCTCTATCATAAGCCCATCCCAACTAGAAATCTTCCCACGCTTGCAAGGAAGTGCTACCACCCTCCTCCCGCCAACGAGTAGGTTTGGTGGCGGTGTGGTCGTGCTCTTTCTACCTGTCTCCATCTCAGTTGTGGTTGATTTCAAGGTATTCACTCTTGTCATGTGCCCTCGTAGAAGAGGGTAGATGGGGGTGGGAGAAGACTGGCGTAGTTGTGCTCTTGTCAGAGAAGAGAGATGGGAGTGGGAGGTAGCTTCTAGGACCTGATCAAGCTGTATGCGTGGCATGAGGGCATGGGGTACATCCACGGCCAACACGTTGTCATCAACCCCTCCTCCTAGATCATCTCCCATAGCACTGCCATCCGGGCACGCTCGCCGCTCACGCAGGAGCTCTAGGATGAGCTGAAGATGACGTTGATCAATTGGCCTCGCAAGGTGACCTAGGATGAGCCAGGGCTCCTACATAACATGAAGCGTGTGTGCCCATGGCTAGTGGAGCTCATCCTACAGTCATGTAGGGAGCTAAGCATGCATAGTCTGCTTCATCTTTTGAGGATCTCCACATCGGTAATCTGCTTTGCTAGTTAAAATTGTGTAAGAAAAGCTTTGCTGGGGAGGGCATTGCAACGGGGTATGGTTTTAGGTATCTTGGCTCAAAGCCAAGATCATTGTTTGATCTTGTTTGCCCTCTAGGATGGTCAGCTTGCCTTTGTTTGGAGAGAAAGCAAGGATGTGCTCTCCTTGTGTGGTTTTGAGCCGCGGAATATGAAGCCACCGGATTCTTATGTGTTGTTGTAGGCAATCGCTGCTTGGTAGGTGGGGATATTAGATTGATTTCGTCTGATTAGAGCAATGGGTTAGTTTAAGATTTGCTTCATCGTATATGTTTGTATCTAGGGATCTGTATTGCTCGTTTCATTGTCACACATTTTTGTATCATATTTTTTTCAAGAGGATAGTTTGAGTTCTGCATTTGTCAGAATTTTCTTATTTATAATATCATCTACCATTGTAATATAGGAAGATGTTAGATGTCTGACTGATGGTTAGAATTATTTTGTGTCCTTGTTATTAAACTTGTGCCCTCCTAAGCTAAAAGCTCAAACTAACAAACATACATACCACTTTGTTTGCCCTAGCATACATTGGTGCTAACTCCATATCCATGAATGACACTCTGTTGACTGGATGTGTTTCTGAAGTTTGAACTATTTTTCCTTTGTTTGCACCTATTTGTTATCGACATGATCATATTTTGAATTGTTAATCCTAAGTGCTGTGATCCTAGCTCTGTTGCAATCATTTAATTTTCAAGATGTCAGTATTCATGATGATTGTTAGAAATACATAGCTCATCATTCTATACGCTGAAGGCTATGCTCAATACACTGTGGTTTTGTGTTTGATTTTCAATGCATGAATGGATAGTTATTTGGATTTGTTGAGTGAACAAAATATGGGCAACAATGATTTATTTTGGGATGGTAACTAATTTGTAAGCCTGCTTGAGAAACAAGTGTTAGAAGTTTCATCATTAGTGGAAGCTACTCTATCTAAAGAAGAAGAATTATATCATTGTAAGAACCAAGCAAACCAAAGAAGACATGCAAAATCCAAAGATTTTGTGAATCAACGGCTTCTAGAATAATTGTATGCTTTGCACATAATTAGTATACATACCTTGTCATGCTGAACAATAATTTTTTCACTTCTAATGCATACAATCAATGCTCCCAAACATTCTAGGAAAACCTCTTTTCGCTCCAATTGTGAGTAATCTAGCTGCATCATTATTATTTGGAGATCTCAAGTACTCATCTCCAAATATTTTGACAATATCTTTCACAAACCTTTTAAGATTCTCGATAGCAGTGCTTTCTCCAATTCCAATATAATCATCCATAGCATCTATCGGTACACCATAACTAAGTATTCAAAATGTCATTGTATACTTCTGCAAAGGAGATAACCCAATGTGTCCAACATAATCTCTTTTTTGCACAAAATACTCGTCATGGTATTCCACAACATGTACTATGCAAAGAAATAGAGATCAACTCATTCCAGACCGGTGGTAAACAAGGGCGTGAGAAATATACAAGAGAAAAAACAATCACATATGGACTATACCACTATGGTGCAGAGCATTCATATGTTTATATTGGATTTTTGTCGCGTGCAATGCTATAAGAATTTGTTCGGCAACATCATCACCAAACGATGATGACGATGAATCTAAAAGACGTGGATGACTCATTTCAGTAAAAAAGCACAACACTACAAGGCAAATAAATTGGTAAAATAGCAATTAGGGGATGTCATGACATCTATATAGGCTTAAGAAATATGGCTGTTGGAAATATGATGATTAGAAATATGTCCGTTTAAAATATAGCAGTTGGGAATATGACGATTGAAAACATGTCTGTTTGAAATATAGCAGTTGAAAATTTTGCCATTTTAAAATATAACGGTTGTAAATTCTGTTGGTGATATTTACACGATATTAATAAAATACAGGTAGATAAAATATAGGGAGCTCAATGAAGTATTTTAAAAAATAAGGAGACAATCTAGATGAGAAGACTCCTACTCCTTATTTTTGAACAAAAACAAGGAGATGATTAGATATGCTATGAGAGCAGAAGCAGAGCTAGCCGGCGGCATGGAGACCGCTGCGTCAGTAACTATCAATGACCATCAGGCCTTTGTGTATACCATATTGTTTGTTTCATTTCTTCCTTTTTTTCAGTTAAAATAGATATTAATGGTCCACTATTTGTGATCTCCAATTGATGTTTGATTCTGGTTGTCCGCATTAATAAGAAATAATCTTTTTTTCAGTTAAAATAGATATTAATGGTCCACTATTTGTGATCTCCAATTGATGTTTGATTCTGGTTGTCCGCATTAATAAGAAATAATCGTGTATTTTTCGTTTCCTTTTTGTCGTAATTATAGTTTACACACTTTCGTTCATGAGAAAAAACATATTGGAGTTGACCGGTGCAGGTGTCTTTGGTACTTCCTTCAACCATGTATGATATGATGTATCAACGCAATACTATCCTCCGTCAAATGATTTTTTAAACAATATTTTATTTTTGCTAAATGCCATTTCAGAAAATAAAATTTGTGATTTTCTAAAACGAACACCTAGAAGTGTAATTTTAAAAATTCTCTATCAAATACTCTCTACATCCCAAAATATGTAGGGTTCTTTACTCTACTTTCTTATCTATATATTTATAAAAATTATAAATATTTGAAAATATTTTTCATATAAATATACTGATATATTTTTAATATAATAATAATTTAGAATTCTGAGGTTTTACTACCCTCACAATGTCATCTTTTTTAGAACGGCGGTGATATTTAAAGGACTCTGACAGCGGTATCATATTGGAATGACTCTGGAGCTATTCTGAGATCCTAATTAGCCTTGATATCTTATACATCCGCAATAAAAAAATATGGTGTATATGAGGCACTTTGAAGATAAATAATAAATTCGGAGAAAAGTTTTCTTTTCTACAAAAAATGAAATCACATGCATGTAAAATGGACAAGGTAGTATATATATTATTTTCATCATTAGAAAAAGCATCTGAAAACATGATAACATATCGCCATTATCATTCCCTACCATTATTTTCAGAGCATACCCTGTCATATATAACATATCGTTAATTATTACAAGGGGCTAAAATATAAATAGCCACCTGCATGCAGCTCGATGAGTATTCAGTACAGGATAGTTGGGCTAGAGTAGGGTCCCCTCAGCCATCCATCCGCGATCGAACGGTAGGCAGCCTCCGTGAGGTGAATGCCATCCCAGACCAGGTAGTTCTCCGGGTCTCCACATGCGCTTGCCCCTGACATGCCACACCTCGCCTGGTTGTTGTAGTTGTAGGAGCCTTGTCCACTGGCGCCACAGCAAACTTTCAGCCCATATTTTAGCCCTGCAAAACAAATGCAAATCATGCAGATATACCACTGTGCAGGTATGAGGTATTCAACATCAGAGTGCAAGATTTTCCGCTGAGTTTTAAGTTGGGAAGATATCGTGTTATGGACCATACAAATGCAGCAGGGTTTGTACTGACGGGAATGGAACCTTCCAATAAGAAGCAAGATCTGGCCAATATGAACATTTGCCTGGCAAGCAGGCCATGTGTTGCATTCTCTGAACATGTCCTTGTCAATTGTCATGCTATGATAGACACACAGCTAGTGAGTGCCTTCATTTCAATTAGTTGGGCTAGCCCTTTCACACCGACAATATGCCCTGCTCCCCTGCAAATGTTCTTACACTGGTGGACCTTCGTGGACTGAACCTGATCACCTAAAATGCCATCAAACCCTGACCACGTCATGGTAGCCGGCCGCTTGCATCTCAGCTGAGCCCAGCAAGCTAGCGGCATTGTCCTATACAGGAAAACAATGTCTGCTAGCATCTGCTAAGTCGCAGCACACACACACGTAGTGGACTCCGATCGACTCGCAGGAGCTAGCGGTGCATGCAGAGTTGAAGATGATTAAGTTGATTGTTAGGTAGCCGCCTGTCTTAATTTTGATATCGATTTCAACTTTCAGATATTAACCAACTAATGGCCTGTTTCACCCCGATCTTGTTTGTTGATTACAATGCAGATTTATTAAGCTAGCTAGAGGAGATTACCGAAACTTCCAGGAGACTGAACCATCTGGGTGACCTGGGAGTAGAAGTCGCCGTACATGAGCCTGACGGCAGGGTACTTGCTCTGGACGGAGGCGAGCCCCTGCTTGAGCAGGCCGTTGTGGTAGACGGACAGCGAGTTGAAGCTCTTGAGGCAGCCGTTCTCGTCGTAGTCGTCCTGGTTGGAGCTCTGGTACAGCGTCAGGTACAGCGGGAAGCACCCGATCGGCAGCACGCCCGGCACCACCATGTCCACCGCTCCCAGCCCAATCAGCGTCTGCATATATATACATGCGTGCAGTTCTTGTCTCAAGATCTCGTACTTTGTTTGCCAAACTAATGGCGAATCTGTGGTGTGATTTACCTCTACGCCGTTTGTGATCTTGTCGATGATCTGAGGCACGTAGCCTTTGACCTCGGTGATGCTCTTGCCTCCGAAGAGAGGCGCGTTGTAGTCGTTCCCGCCGAACTCGCCGACGATGAACAACGAGTTGTTCAGGTAGCTCTTGCAATCTGCATGCATCCAACGCAGTCAATTCTTCAGAAAAAAAAATGCATTTTGTTGCCACCTTGCGTGTGATCGAACTAGCTCGAGGCTAGAATAACTTAATCGATCGGTAGTAATGTAGTATGGCACCTACCACTGCCGCAGATGGACGGCATGAGCTGCTGGAACCACTGGATTTGGGTGTCGAGAGGCCCGTTGTTCCAGATGCTGTTGCCCATGCCGAGCGACTGGAAGAAGCCGAAGTCCATGGTGGTGGCGCCGATGATGGCCATGTTCGCGCCTTTCTTGAAGTCGCTGCCGCTCGCCTTCGACGGCGGGAGCAGCGGCAAGCCGAAGTGGTCAGCTGCACAGTACACGTGAAATGGGCAAAATTTCCCAAGCATACATGTGTTTCGACTTTCGAGTGAAATTACGGGCAGAATTGAGGTATATCGACGTGCCTAGGAAGTCGACGATGACGCGGCCGTTGGTGCAGCGGCCGGTGGGGCGGCCGAAGTAGGTGTCGCCGTAGGGAAGCTGGCCGGTGGTGAGCCACGACGGGCAGCCGCCGGTGCAGAGGTTGCCAGTGTCGGTGATGGAGTCGCCGAAGTTGTATATCGCATTGTACGTCTGCGACCTCCCGTACCCGGCGACGGAGAGGAGGACGAAGCCGACGAGAAGGACGACGGAGACCGCCATTATATTGCTGAGCACGTTGCGTGCGTCACAGAGATGCCCGTGACACGTCTCTAACTTCGTTGCTTGCTTGCTCCTTCCTATGGCTGGCTTGGAGTTGGAGAATATGGCTGGGTTGGCACAAGAATCCTTCTAGCTTGTAGCAATATATAGGGCTAGGAGCACGTCACTCTGGCCATCGGTTAAGCAGATTTTTCTGGATTTGTGCGCGTGTATCGTGACATCCCTGAGACTTTATTCTTCGTCCTCTCGTCGTGGCAATACTCATCTCGTTGGCCTCGTTTGGCGAGCTCCCAATCCAGAACATGATCCATCCTCATAAATTTGATGAAAAAATTAATCATTTATCACTTTCAATATATTTTTTTAATTATAATATCACTCTTAAAACTGACATATAAGATCATATGTGTCAATGCATATAAGTCTAGATGATAAAAATATGAAATCACTTTTTAAAAGTGATAAATTATTAAATCTATAAATTTGTCGTAAAATTCATCAAAGAAGACGGAGAATCTAGATTAAGCATCTTTGATTAGTAGGTTGTGTCCTGATCATCAAAACGGAGGGCTACATGGGAATTGGCATACCAAAAATAAGAGTCTAATTAATTTTTTCTTTCTAGCGAAAGCGAAAACTAAATAGTATGCAACGGAGAAAAGTACGTGATAATTCGTGCCTTAATTAGGGCTGTATTAAGCATGGGGCATTAGTTCTCACTGGTGAGTAATGAATGATAGCTTGCTGACGAGTACTTCTGCCTTGGATGAGCCGTGTACAATTTGGTTGGCCGTCGGCGGTGACCGTGCGGTGCATATATATTCAGGAAAATTTGTAAGATATGTGTCTTTGCAGCTGACGCCTGTGTTACCGTGTATTCCATTAGTTATATTTATTAGTTTTTGACTTTTTATATTTCAAAATTATTTAATTTTAACCAATTTTATAAAAAATATACCAAAAATTATAATATCGAATTGGTTTTATTAAATCAATCATAAAATATGTTTAAATAATATATTTATTTGATATTGTAGATGTTAACATATTATTTTTCAAAATTATTTAATTTTAACCAATTTTATAAAAAATATACCAAAAATTATAATATCGAATTGGTTTTATTAAATCAATCATAAAATATGTTTTAATAATATATTTATTTGATATTGTAGATGTTAACATATTTTTCTTTAAACTTAGTCAAAGTTAGATAAGTTTAACTTAAAAATCAAATAACCTCTGATATGAAACATAGGGAGTACCGTGGAGATAAGAACATAGAGTTTAAGCAGGAACGGATTCATGATTTTAAATCAAAGATACCTTCGTAAATTTATCAATTAATAATCATGTCTCTTAGTAAGACATTGATGTAACAAAACAAATAAGACTTTGACATCGATACTGAATTGAATAAATGTACATAGACTAACCAATAATATATTACTGGTCAGTGACAACAATACCACTAGTAGATCTGTCCCTGCTTTCAGGTTTTGATATTTGATTTTTACAAGGTGTAGTCTTTACAAATTGATGTTTGGAAATCGGATTAATTCCACGCTCTCCCCTGTAGAAGAGGAGCGCCATTAACTCCATCGAATCCCTGAGGTGATCAAGCATGTAGCGAGAGGCCAATTAATTAACATGACATGACTGCCAATTAAAGCTTCGTTACATCATGCCTTAGGTGAGACTGTTCTTTCTCGCACGTACAGACGCAGTGCCATGTGGTAACAAATATGCATCTGCATCTACAATTTTGCTTTGTTGCATGATCTTGATGCCCTTGGATGGACACTTGCAATTCGCTGTCAGTTGCAAGTCCACATCATCTAGTTAATCTTGCACAGTTGAACTTAGCCGGTCGTCAGATTGTCACTAGTACTGTGACCATGCATAGTGGTGAACGGGCAGTGCCATGTTCTTACGATTAGCAAACACGTAGTAGTAAATTGTGTCAATCAATCAGTCACGAACTAATTAATTAGTGGTGGAGCAATCAAACGGCTTTATAATGGAGAAAATTGTATGCTCTTGTGTTGTATATATTCAGGGTCCAATTTGCATTGGTTTGGCGACGGAAAAGATCGTGACAAGATATAACGATAAGATAGTACGATAAGAAATAGTAGCTGATTGTTGATCAAGGCCACTAATGGTTTGTGTTGTGCATTTCCTGGGAGTGTGGCACTAGCAGTTCTTCGCCTTTTTAATTTCTGATGTTTTTAGCCTTAGAATGCAGGAATTTTAAGATATTGTGTTTTGGACAGGGCTAAGTAACTGGACCGTGTTCGTTGTTCTGCCAAAATAATCCACTGGAAACCTGAGTATTACAGTCGGCCGAACAATTTTCCTGTTGGTTTTTTAATCGCCGACAGAAAGAAAAATATGGACTATCGGTATGTAGCTTACCGACAGGAAAAATCATTTTTTCTGATGGGTTTTTAATTGCTGACAGGGAAATTGGTTAATGCATTGACGGGTGAAAAGAATGAAAAATACAAAACGACAGAAAATTACACTATTTCTTTGATGGTTTTTTAATTGCTGACAGAAAAATTGTGAAATGACAGTAAATGAGGTTATTTGTAGTAAATGAGGTTATTTGTTTGAGGGTTTTTAACTACCGACAGAAAAATTGCTCAAAAAAATCGGTGTCCCCAACTTCACCGGCACATTTTTAGTCAATGCGCCTTCCCTTCCACTATTATTTCCACATTTCCCTCCCACTCTCCTCCCTTCCCGCCGCCCACTCCTTGCGCCCATCCCCCAACCCTCCCCTAACGCCGGTGACCACCCCCACATCGCCACTAGCGTGGGCAGCCTACCCCCACACCTCCTTCGCCTCTAGCGCAGGCTCTCCCCCTCGCGTCG
>KE372769.1:290372-308055 GCA_000418225.1 Zizania latifolia | reverse complement strand
GATCCTCGGGGAGCCGATCGGCTATGGACTGAAGCCGGGCCCGTGCTACCTCCATATCTCAAAAGGAGCCGATTGGGAGACAAAGATGATCAAGAATGGCCGATAGGTCACTTTGAACGGGGTCACGGGAGAAGAAGACTTAGTCCAATGATTGGGATTCAATGCCATCGGCCGATGGTGTGATGAGATTGGGAGATCTGACGGCCTGAAGAAGGTAATGGATGAGCCGATGAATGCACAAACCTTATGAACAACAAAGATGAAGTTTACCAAAGTAATCAGTGAGAAGGTATTGAACTTACAACCAGCAGTGACCCGTTGGAACTATCGTTGTCACTAGAATAGAAGTTGGGCAGCTGCCCGAATGGAAGCTGAGTTGGGATGTCAAAGTTCTCAGAATTCGAAGGGCTTGGCAAATTGGAATTCGGCTGAGTAGATGGAGCGTAGAATGACAAGAGTTCATAGCAAAATGCGTCAAAGTTTGAAGAAGCCAGAGCAAGATTTATTGAATACAAACTAGTAAAACCATGAAGAATGTAGGTCATGGTCGCTAGACGCTGTGCACTGAGGAGAGCTTGTTCTCAGTTTCTTGTTGGGCGGAGAGCTTGAATTGTTAGAAGCCATTGGAAAAGAGAAGAGGAGTTGCTGCAGTAGAACGAGAATGGCATAGCTTGAAGAAGGTGCATCGAGAAAGCTTTTAAAGCCTCCGCATGGTAATCTGGTGATTGCATTTTTGAGAGAAGATTTCAAAACGTGACTCTTCGCATTCCGAACTCGGGGAGCATGTGTTGACACCGGAAATTGGACCGACGCGCCGTCGGGATGTCAGACCAAGCAGCAGGGCTGATGGGCCACTGAAAGGAATTCAACGAGTGAAGACGAGTCATGCATGACGTGGGCTGAGGCTTCGTAGTGTTTGTTTTTATTTAGCGGATAATTAGAGTTAGTTTAAATTTTGTGTCAGACACAGATTTCGTGTTTCCTCAGCTATAAATAGCAAGGCCCGAGGCTATTGTAAAATATTCACACGATCAATCAATCAACCCTTCAATGCATCGCCAACTTTAGGTATATAGCATTCGGGCGATTCCCCGCAGAGATCCGGTTGCATCGGTTAGGTCTGACCTTTAATCATAACGGGGATAGCCTTTTCAGTAAACTGATTGATTTATTCATAGCTTTCTCGGTTAGGTCCGATACTATGATTAGATTGAGTAGGTTTGCTAGTTATCGGTGTAATGCATTGATTCATCTTTCTTATGGTGTGCTTTGATGCTCGAGTTAGTGTGTTTGTCAATCACATCGATCCGATAGATTGTCTCAGATTGGATTGTATGCCAATCGTCAATATAGTGCTATCTCGATGAAGTCCGATCTATAGTATTGACGAGGTGTATACGAGAAGGTTTGATCTAATCTGTTAGTCCGTGTTCATCGGGGTTTTAGCCGATGGTTTGCTTATCATTTTAGTAGTTGGTTTCATTCTTTTCCATTCTAGCCTTAGCACGATATCTTTGCGCTGCATCGGTTGAGTTCAACCTGTGAAGATTGGTATGCTAAGATGATGTATTAAGCCGACTGCTAAGTCTTACCGATAAGAATAGTGAGTAGATTGAGATCGATCTATTAACGCATGACTGCTCATATGCTTTCACGATGCATCATAACTTATACATGTGCTATCGAAGCCGATGCCGATGGGCCGTCGCCGATAGCGTTAGGACAGCTCACTCTCTTTTCCTTGTCAATTGCAGGGTCAAATTAACTAGCACGCTCAGTATATCTCTGGGTTATTTAGGACCTACACTAGAGCTAAGTAGACTGTCCCAGGCCTTTGAGTGTGAAGGTGCGAAGATCTATGTGTGATTTTTGCGTCAACAGTAGGCTACAAAATTATTTGGGTCATTAGAATATTGCATTGTCATTTCTGCTCCAACTCTAAATTCAAAAATGAATTGTCCTATTTTAGCTAGTGAACCTACAGTTATTTGCTAATAGCTCTGAAGCCTGAAGGTTAAAAAATAAATACAAGAGATGTTTTTCTACAGTTTTTACTAGAGCTTCAGATTCAACATTTTGCATGAGTTCATCAAATTGGCATATGCAGAAAGAAAATTTGTTTTGGCTAACCTTTAGTGGATATATCTAAATATTACAATTGCTTAACTTTCAAGACAAGACAAAGTAATTTATTCAATTCCTGCTCAACTTTTAGAAACATTACCAAACAAAACTGATATGAAAGGCTACACAATATCCAGAAACATGAAACTAAAACTGAAATGAACACAATATCCTAGGACATGGTCTCGTGATAATAAAATGTATATGGACAAAAAAGAGACACCGAGCGATAATCTTGTCCTACAAGCTCTTATAATATTGCTGCTGAGGGATGGACAAGCCACTAATATATATCGCCATAATCCTCTCTTCTTCTAACATCCTCTTGAACTCAAATCTTTCTTTCTCTAGCATAACCCTCTCTTGTTTCAATGCGAATACTTGTTTGTATCTCTCATCTTTCTTGAGCCCCTTCTCTGCATCTACCTCTTTCTTCTTTGCTAATAGATGATCTAATGTCTCGATATATACATGATCTACATGTTGACGTAATTTTTCTTTCTCCTTTTTCCCTATCGGTCTATCTAGTGTTGGTGTAGAAGACTTATGAGTTGCAACCTCAACCTCATCAACATTATTACTAGGTGTGGACACAGGTGTACACATCCTAGGACTTGAATTCATGGTAGTCTTGTACTTTTTATTAGATGTTTTTGGAGCTACCAATTGATTGCGCCTATCATCCACTTTGGTTGGTTTCTTAACAGATTCTAACAATGCATATATTGAAAAGCTATATTATGCTTATCTTCAGACTTGAACAGTGTGCTAGCCTAGATTAGCTGCATAAAAGTGCACAAATATTATCGATAACAAGCCTTACAATAATGGTACAAGCAGGGAAGATATTAGTTTTTCACTGACCTTATCCTGGATGGACACACCACTTTGATTTCTACCCTCAATCCGACTTAGACAACCAGTGAACTTATTGACAGCCTCTTGTATAGCAGACCAATGATGCATAAGGGAACTTTAGGAGCGATCTGAATTAAAAATATTGTTTGAATGGTAATAATCATGGATTCTATTCCAATATGTATTACGGGATTGATCTATTCCTTAAACAGCATCCAAACTAACATTTATCCATACTGACACCAATAAGTTGTCTTCCTCATCCCTAAAATTCTTAGATCTTTTTTGGTTTGGTCTCATAGATGGATTAACATCAATCACATGTGATTGTTGCTTCTCAGGTTGTCTACCAAGATCACTCCAATCAAGTAAACTAGTATTCTCATTGACCAAGATTGTGCCATCAATGTTCGCATGAAAAATAAACCAATAAGACATAGTTTGGCAGGCCGGGATCCTGCCCCATTTTACGTGGATGGGCTGAATTTTAAACTAAAATCCTAGCCCATCCACATGAAATGGGCCAGGATCCCGGACTACCAAACTAGCCCTAAAAGTTTCAAATTTTCAATGTGCTAAATTATCAGTACAGTACCTACCAATGCTCTCTTTTCTTCATGCAAGACTTAGGTACTTAGCCATTCAAAGTTGAATTATCCTTCTCCATCTCAACAATACAAGCTAATCTACCGTGCACCTGTGATAAGCATGCTGTAAATTTAGGCCCATTGAAAAACATTATTATATGATAAACAACCAATCAGTTTCTCACCCCACTACTTGACATTTCATGTTTGAACTTCTCATCATACCTGCACAATATGAAAAACATCTTATTCATGTTCAAGTACCTATAAAAAATTCTTAGACTCATGCTCCATCCAACATTGTGGTGCCTTTCAAAAGTACTCTGCATCTGAATAAAAATGCTAGTTGCAATAATTTTTTAGGAGCCCAAACAGCAAAAAAAAATCTTATTAGAATCTGTACAGATTAATGTAACTAAATATATTACACAAAGTGGAATAGCAACAGAAAACTGGCCCTAAATACCACAGCTGTGTTACAACTTTACCATTCTCCGGGTATACCAGCTTCATCACAATCTGGGTATTTAAATGGAAACCATTAAGCACAACATCATATTCCTTTATTAAGCTGCAATGTTAAAGTGACATTCCATGAATTAGTATTTCATAATTATATTTCATGGATCATAATGAGACAAGCTAACCTCTAAAAGTTTAATCTGTGACGCGGCCCATCATTTGACATACTTTCAGGAACCAATGCAAACCTACAGAAACATGGGCAAGTTCTTCTGCTACTTTCGTCACAATATCTGCGGATCTATGATCCCCAAAACCAAGAAACTTTTGGACAAGTCTTGGACCAGCATCTAGGCCTCGAGCTTCCTATTAAAAGTTCTAATAATCAACAGTTTGGTCAATTGAAACGAACAAAGTTCTTTAGCAAGTACTCCAATCGAAATACTTGAAGCCTACTAGTTCAAGATGAACAGGGATCATAAAAAACAATTCTAAAGATGTAGTAATCCGATACCTGAACTAGCCGGGTCACTGCCAATCGTGCAGAAACGTCACTTGAGGATTTTGCACACTCCCTCAACAGAAGATTGTGAACACTGAACAGGCATATTGCCATAGCTGTACTCCAAAAAAATTTTAAAAAAAAGAAAATTTATTACAAGTTAGAACTGAATAAGTATTTCAAACCACATTATTTCTGCTGCTTACCTGAACCCAAGCTCCGCGAGACGCTGGGAGTACCACCGAAAATGCCGGATCTCGTCGTCAGCCACACATGCAAAATCCGCGAAGAAGCCATCTCCCAGAGTGTCCTGGATCGGCGAGAACCGCACTACCGTGTCCCAGGCAAGGTCGATCGCATTGAGCATTTGAGCTCGACGTGCGCTAGGTTGTGGAGCATGTACGCGTTCAGCGGCACCCCCATCTGCTTGTGAGTGATGATCTCCTTCTGCGTCACCTACAGTGAGCAAGAGCAGCAGCAGCATAAACCGGCTCTTAACCAGCTCGATGAAATGCCTCGACGAACTAAGCGAGAGTAAGGTAAGCGAGGAGGTGGAGGAGTATCTACCACGATGGACTTGTCAGGCCTGGCGGGGTGGTCGGGAGCTCCTGCCACCCCTACAGGCAGCCCGGCGACCTACCTGGAGAAGCCGGCGTGGGTGAGCCGCGCCTTGGCGAGGAGGTAGGCGGTGGACATCACGGGCGCGCCCATCTCAGCCAGGGACGACTGATGAGGCGGCACTGGCTTCTACCGAACCGGCCTCCGGCGTCCGGGAGGCGCAGCTGCGCAGGGAGCGGCGACGCGGCGGAGGCGGAGGCGCAATCCGCGGTGGCGAACAGGCGGTCGGATACTCGGATCGCGATGAATCACAGTACACAGATTCAGGGATTTTTTTTTTGTACTTTTAGTTTTAAGTACATTTCGACGCGGGCCCTTGCAAGTTGCAGCATCCAGGATTTCTTTCGTATTTTTAGTTTTAAGTAATTTCGAAATTTGTTTGACAGTTTCGTACAAACTACTATAACTTTTGTTCTAGCATGTTTAAGAGAGCAGAAATGTTATCCTAATGGGGACATCGTCGGAATGCTGGTTCAGGGGCTCAGGAGCTCAGGCGATGAATAGAACATCCGTGTGAGGAAATCGTAAATAGAACGGCCAGGACATGTGTTATCTATCTTTACGACGAAGCTCCAAGCAAACACGTGTGCGGAAATCTTAACATCAAGCAGAGCAAGATCAATTATCCAAGCTAATCCAACACAGCAGGAATTACCCAACTATAGCAATTTTACAATTTTACAACAGGGTGGGGCCTCCAGATTCCTGGTCTGGTCTTCACTGGTTGTTTTTGCTTCCCCAATGTGCAGGTTTCTTCTATCCAATGTTAGATAATTTCCAGCTCAATGATTAGGTAAATGCAGCAACTCTACAATAAGTACATAGCTGCAAATAATGGTACAGACGCGTGAAATGCGTGTGCATTTTCTGGCACCCACTGAGTCTAAAACAAACAGCGAGAAGGGCAGAAGCATTGGTTAGACTTCCTACATAGCCAAAATTTACAGGACAGCATTTAATCTCGCTGACGATATCATGACAGAATTGTTGGTGAACTTTCCAGCCTGACATCATTATCTGCAGAGAAGGAAATTGGAGATGTAAGATAATAAGCTATTGTTTAGTTGACTGATGTAGTAACTTTATATAGGATGAGAAAAACTAGCTGCCTCAAACAGAAACTGTGAAATGAAAAAAAAAATGCAGTCAAGACACAAGCTTCAGATTTTCGTTAGCAAATGCTAAATCAAAAATAGCCAACAAAATTTAGCATAACTGGCAGAAGTCCAGCAACCAAGCTAACAATATGGCATGTGGTTTGAGAACAGTGTATGTTATTATGTACGCTTAGTTTCCCAACTTATTCGATAGTCATATGATGCATATTACATGTGACAGATTATTATAATGCGCCAGGCTCAAACTGATCTAATATAGAAAAGAACAGAACAGAGCAAAGAAATGGAGTTGCCCCCTAACAGGAAAAGGTGAAGGGAAAAATCATCTTCTCAGTTCTCTATGATAATGTTTTTTCTCAAAAGTTTGTCACAAAAGTGGGAAACAAATCCATTGCAGCAGGCAAATACCGATATATAATGATGCAAAACACAATTGCAAATTGCATTGTGGTTTATGGTATAGTGATCAGTGAGCCTACAGTTGCTACTTGCTAGTGGGGAATGGGGACCAATATCGCCACTACCTTATTACAGCTAATTACACCTATTTACTTCAATTGATCTTCTCATGTAAATGTATGTTAATGCTTTGAAACACCCACAATAAAACTGCAGAACACTCCTAGCTGATTTGCAAAATTTCTGCCACTGGCTAAGATATAGATATGAGCAGTTCATAACGGGGTGGGAGCCTGGAACTAATATGACCATCTATAGACAGCTGATGTGAACATGAAAGGATTCCTGGCTAAATTTGCTATCTCTATATTATTAGAGTGTTGAAATCCAAAAGCAAAGCAGCTAAGATCTATAACTCAAATGAACTTTAATTTCAACCCCTTCCAGTTTCCAAACTATACTTAGAATTTTCATAACAAACAACCAGATTGGCATACTCCATGGAGCAGTGGAGCAACAGCTATACAAACAATCTTGAAACTTGAATTCATAAAGGAACCACTAGTATACCAGCACCAATTTCCAATATTAATCGTTTGTCGTTTGAATGTTTGACAATTGACATATAGCTGAAACTATAATAATTTACATGTACAAAGGCAGTTCAACACCAATAACTTGACTACAGGATGGCAAACATAGCAGCTCAAGACATTGAGGGCTTGAGCCTAGAGTCTCATTACTCTCTTGATTGGTAAAGTCCAAGTAGCTAGCTAGTACAAACAACAAAGAATAATAGGTCTTCAAAAGAAGAAACAAATCGCACACCAACGCTGAACATAGTTCAAGAACAGTTGCATTTTTTTACATTTATTCGTAGTGGAAAATGTTACAGCTCCCTGATCTCGAAATGGACGGCTTTGGTTCAGTTTATTGGTTGTAAGACTGTGCAACATACTTTGACAAACCAATTTCAAATAAGCATAGAAATACTAAAATCCAAAAATAAAAATGTGCTTATCTAAATTTTCCACAAGAAACATCATTTTCAAACATTATGAGTTGCAATGAAGAAATGTAGACATAAAATTAAACGACTTCATTACTTCAAATATTGTGGTTGGTGGATATTGTTAAGGGTATATCTGGTATCACACTTGTGGTTCAGGGTATACTCCTTGTGTCTGTTGTCATGGGTTAAACCCATGACGAGATAAACACCACCGGAAGGATCGGGCGACGACAGCTGCTAGAGATGAGAAGTATATTTTGGTTGGAGAAAAGAACATTTAGATAAGAGATTAGACTAATTCTTTCTTTCTTCTTTTATTCATGATCAATACCACCCCATTTATAGAGCTTACAAGACTTTATTTGTTTAACTAACTCTAATCTAATCTGTTATTTTAAAGAAATTACTAATTTATAAGAGATATAATCTGGCGTTAATCTCTAACTATTGCTACAGTGCCTGTGGGTACTGTTCACGTGGCCTGGGCTGGACCTGGTGGCCCTGGCCCACTACCCATGACATCTGTCCATTTGTCCTACAGTCGGTGTTCAATGCAACAGCTATACATTGTGCACTCCTTTCACATAATAGTGGTGATATTTTGGTTCTATATCCCAATCCCAATCCCAATCCCACACCCACCTGCCCTAACATAAAAAATTTCCACGAGATCACGTGAGACATATTCTCACAACAATCCCTGAGTCCCCATCCTGCACCTCTCTGTGATATGCACCTATACATTTTAAATCCTCTGAAAGAAACCTTCTGCCCCGCACCCCTCTCCTCTGCACTGAATGCGCCTACATTGGCACAATTGAGATAATGAGATAAAATAGGCCAACAGCTTGAAGGGTTCCTAATAGATACATTCAGGCACTCCCAGAACATAACACTTCTTGAGCCTTGGATTTTTATTCACCAGGGATGTTTAACAAATTGAGCCAATTTGGCGTATGGAAAACAAATAGCAAGGGTTGAGTTCTCACACTCTAAATCTGTGAGAAGTACATTCAGAAACTCATGGTTCTTGCATCTTGATTCTTGCAAAGTTATTTAATATGCTCAGTTCAAAGAAAAGTAACTTCTGCAGTTCCATTGCAATTTAACAAACACACTGCTGGTGTATTTAAAAATCATGGCATGGGTATATGTAAAGAAAAGCAGCTCACAGCTAATATGGTAACATCCAAAGTTCCACACTATATGCAACGAAAGAAAGGAAAGGGGTAATAATTTGGCAAGATGTCTACAAACAATTTCCAGTTTTTGGGACAAAACCAACATAAACACCTACAATGTACAATTACTACGAATACTTTGTCAACCTTTTCCAAAACTATATAGGGAATGATCCTCTTACAGTACAAGCTTCTCATTTCCATATACCGGCAAATTAATATCATGGATACTTTTAGGATCACAGTACTAGATGCTCTTAGCTTTAAATCATCTGCATCATTGCATGGCAGCTCCAACAACAACAACAACAAAGCATTTTAATCCCAAGCAAGTTGGGGTAGCCTAGAGTTAAAACCCAACAAGAGCCAATAATCAAGATTCAAGCATATGAATAGCTTCTCTCCATGCACTCCTATTCAAACCTAAATTTATGGGAATATTCCATCCTTTCAAGTCTCTTTTTGTTGTCCCCTCCCAAGTCAATTTCGGCCTTCGCCAGCCTCTCCTCACACTATTATCACGCCTCAGGATTCCTGTCATGGGCTGTGGGCCAGGGCTGCCAGGCCAGGCCCAGCCACATGAACAATACCGCACGGGGGGACTGTAGCGCGAACAGTGACCACGGGGACTGTAGCAGTTAGGATTAGATTAGTTATTCCTTTAAAATAGCGGATTATATCAGAGTTAGTTAAAGAGATAAAGTCTTGTAGGCTCTATAAATAGGGTGATATTCATCAGAAATCAATCAATCAATGAAGAAGGAATTAGTCTAATCTCCCGTTCCAATGTTCATCTCCCCAACCTAAGTCTACCTCTCATCTCTAGCAGCCGCCGTCGCTCAGCTATCCTCTCAGCGGTGTTTATCACGTCATAGATTCAACCTATGACAACTTGGTATCAAAGCCACTCACCATGGCTTCTAATTTCGAGCAAACCCTTCGTGTCAAAGTGATCAATCCGCTCTACCCGATGAACGAGGATGTACTCCATCAAGTGTTCGATGCGTATGGGACAGATGAGATCTACATGCACCAGATAGGAGCGTGTGTGGAGGCCTCTGTCTCATTCCGATCTCGATAGATGTGGAGCATGTTTTTAAGACCCTCCACGCTCGCGCTATCTACGACGGTTGTTGTTGGATGAACATCAGGTAGGAGCAGCCGCCCATGGCTAGCAGTGCCACGACACTTATCTCGCAGATGATCAAGATATTGAAGGACATGAAAGAGTTGGTGGACGTGTTGCAGGAGAAGCACGCGACGAAAGAGGCGAA
The DNA here is from genome assembly GCA_000418225.1 of Zizania latifolia. Lineage (NCBI taxonomy): Eukaryota > Viridiplantae > Streptophyta > Magnoliopsida > Poales > Poaceae > Zizania > Zizania latifolia. Next base: position 297,920 of record KE372769.1, on the reverse strand, counting down.
GCGACATACAAAGCAAGAGATGAAGGAAAGGCGTTCCGAACATCCAACGATGGACATGGTGACGACAACGCCGGTCGCTACAACAGCAACCTAGTCACCTCTATTGGTGGCTGTCGTGCCACATCGTCGCCCATCTTCCTAGCAACCCAAGCGACGCGTCGGCTCCAAGCGGCACAAGCGTAGTAGCTTTCCAAGAAGAGAGGTTTGTCGTTCCCATCCAACAACTACGGCAGCCTTTGCGACGATGCAAAGGATGGATCTAAGCCGACCAAGACCATCTGTAGGCGAGTCTTCACCTCGCACATGGCTTTTGTTTTGGCTAAGACACATCCTTTTTCTGAGAGCATTTGAATGGGGACCTCCTAGGCCTGTGACTAACAAGATGTGATGGCATTCTACATTATTTGTTCATTCCATCTATTGTAACAAGCCGAGATGTAAAAGACTTGAGTCTTATTTATGCTAGACGTCGAGTCAGGTTTGAGATCGTCTTGTAGCTCGAGGACGAGCTGCTAAAAAGGAGGGATGTAGTGTCATAGGCTGTGGGTAGGGGTGGCAACGCGGTGAGTCGGGTCCGGGTTGGCCAATACTAGCCCCGAACCCGGCTCCGTTTGGACCCAACCCGCATGTCCCAGTGGGTTGAAATCCTGACCCGAACCAAGACCCGCCAGGTCCCCACAAACCCGCCAGGTCCCCCGCAAACCCGACAACTTTGGAGGGGTGGTGCCAGCTAGGGGCGCCTAGGGCTGCGGCGGCAAAGCAGATCCGAGCGACAGCAAAGCAGATCCGGCAGGAGGCGGCTAGGGGTGGTCGGAGGAGGCTGGAGGAGGCCGGAGGCAGTCAGGATGGCAGATCCGGCGGGAGGCGGCTAGGGGTGGCTGGGACAGCGAGGATAGCGACGCGCGATGAGGACTTTGCCGTCCGACGGGCATGGGGTCGCTCCGCTGGGCACGGGGCAGCTCTGCCTGGCACGGGGCTGCTCCGGCGAGGACGGCGGCGCAACGACAAGGACAACGTCGCGCGACGAGGAACTGGCGAGTGGCGGCCTGCCTGGGAACTGCGACGCTCGCTCTACCTGAGCCCTTAGTGTAGAGCCTGCCAGCTGGTGACGCTAGGAGATTTGGACATGGGCTGCCTTTTTTCTTACCGGGCTAGGGACCCGTGGAGACCCGCAGGTCAAATAACAAACCTGGACCCAACCCAAACTTAAAGCGGGGCCATGACCCGACACACCCACGGGTTAAAATTTAGACCCGGCCCCAGCCCCATAGGGGCGGGTCCTCAGCAGGTTCCTAGCCCCGTCGGGTTTGTTGCCACCCCTAGCTGTGGGCTAGGGCTGCCAGGCCTAGGGCTAGCCACGTGAACAATATTGTAGCAGTTAGGATTAGATTAGTTATTCCTTTAAAATAGCAGATTAGATTAGAGTTGGTTAAAGAGATAAAGTCTTGTAGGTTCTATAAATAGGACGGTATTCATCAGGAATCAATCAATCAATGAAGAAAGAATTAGTCTAATCTCTTGTCCCAATGTTCTTCCCCCCAACCTAAGTCTACCTCTCATCTCTAGCAGCCACCGCCGCCCGGCTATCCTCTCGACAGTGTTTATCACGTCATAGGTTCAACCCATGACAACTCCATTATACACCGGTTCCTCTAGAGTTCTCCATTGGACATGTCCAAACCATCTCAACCGGTGTTGGACAAGCTTTTCTTCAATTGGTGCTACCCCTAACCTATCACGTATATCGTCGTTCCGGACTCAATCCATTCTTGTGTGCCCACAAATCCAACGCAACATACGTATTTCTGCAACACTCAACTATTGAATATGTCATCTTTTTGTAAGCCAACATTCTGCACCATACAAATCATATTAGGCTAGCTTCTAGCCAAACTTGCATGGCAGCTCCACCAGATATTAACTCAATCGATAGTTATCCTTGTTCAGTAGATCAACAGAATGACAGGTAATAGTAATACTTGTCATCCTATCTTCTACCTACTGTTAAGTTGGGTCACTCCATCACTGTTTGATGGGGTCATAGGCAAACATCCATGAAGAAGTCTGTGCTCTAACATGCACAGCTTATATCTTACTCTGAATGGAGGTTATAGATTTATAATATTGGTAGCTAAGGCCTAAGAGTAGTAAAAGAGTAGTAAAATATGACAAAGTAGAGTAGACCTATTCTGGCTTGCACAAGTTAGTTGTTTATCAGTAAAAATTATCATCCTTTATATGCCAGGTAAGAACTAAGATACTTGTGACACTAGAGCTTTTTTACAAAAATCAAGGTAGCAGACAAATAGGATATAATATACTGTAATGTATAACATTGCTAGCTAAGAGTAGTAAAAATACAATAACACAGTATACCTGTCAGGTGGGGAATCCCATACTCCAGGCACAAGAAGAAGCAATCCGAATAGGACTGGAAGAACGCAGGCAATTGTTGAGACCAGAACTAGTATTTCCTTTTATTTCTAGAGTCAGGATTGATTATATAAGCCTTGTCCAAATAAGTAGTAGAGTTATATTCTGTTACAACTTGGATTACCATGTTTGGGCTAGAAGCTAGCCTAATAGGATTTGCTGTAAGGCTTTATATGAGCCAGAGGCTCCCCAGCAATAAAGACTTCAGATTGAATCCTTTTACCTACCTATTATCCCTGCCTTGCCGGTGCGTCGATCACCATGCCTCCGCCGCGCTGACGAGGTCCAGGGAACGTGGCAGATAAAGAAGCAGGAAGCAATTTATTCCTTCTGCTTGATTAATCTAATACAACCTCCTGATATTTATATAGCTAGTTCCTCTACTAGTCTACTTTATCCTATCTTAACTCTTCTCTATCTCTAATAACAGAATATCTCTAATAACAGAATCTAACTCTTCTTTATCTCTAATAACAGAACAGAATCTTATTTTATCTCTAAATTGGATTACTTATGCTAATCAAACTCTGCTAATCTATGTTGTATTGCTATTGCCGAACATAACACCCAAGGCCTACTAGCATGCATAAACTTCCCAACACGTCCAGATTCCCAGAACTCATCTCCCCCAGCCTGTACCGCAGCAACTACATGACTCCAACAGGCATACGGATCCTGTTTGTGTTCTCAGTTGCTTTGCTAGTTTGATATTTGGTTTCCAATTCACCTATTAGTTGTTATTGATTGCTTTGCTTGTTTGCTCTATTCAATTCCGGTCCATGAATTAGTTGCTCAGTTGGTGTCCTTTGAATGATTAGTGCCCTTCCGTTAGGTTTTTGGTCTTGCTTTCTTCTTGATACATACATGATACACAAATTGATGGAGCATGTAAGTGGTAATGCAAAGTTCGGTTGAAACCGAAAAACCACACCGAATTATTTCGGTATTTTCTGTGCAGTTTTTATTTTATGACATTAATTACAGTTGCCAATGTTGCAAAACGATCTTTTAAAAAACTGAAAACGGAAGAAACTGAGAAAAAGAATAACCACCCATATTGACTGGAAAACTTTTCACAGAAGTAACTAAGTTGCACAAACAACTTGGATATTCATAGTTCTCTTTTTTCCGGTTTGGATAACTAGATAACTCTCCTTGGAGTTGAGAATATACCAACAAATGTTTTTTAAAAAGAACATACCGATTGAGTAGTTTGAATTTGAAAACAAACAGATAATGATTGCCTACTAGCGAAATGTAAAATATACCTGGCTTATCAATGTTACGTTCTGGGTGACTGTGCAGCATCAGAGCCATCTGCTGATGAACTATCTGTGTCTGTATCTGCATATGCTTCTCACGGTAAATTTCATGCATTATGTATCTGAACATATCCTTTGAGCTAATTGCAAACAGGTACTCTGCTATATAAATTTCTGCAAAGGAGTAGAACATTTACCACTAGAGGAAGACCCTGAATCACTACTAGAACTTCCAGAACTACTTGATCTACTGGCATTCTCTCTCTTCTGATCTTCCAAATGAACAGGCGATGATGAGCCTACATACCTCTCATTGTCATCTGTGATTGAGCAAACTTAGCTGTTATCCTTAAACTTGTAATAGAACTAGGTCAGAAACACAACTTTACATTTAGAGCGATAATTGATACATATATTATTTTCTCAAAGACAATAATAACATTTACAAACATGCTCATGCTCCAAAGAGACATATTATCATACCTGCTGTGTTTTCTTTAGGTGGCTCAATATCGATTGATTCTGGCTCAGGATTCTGTAACTGTAGGAAAACAGTAAGTACCATATGGGTAATATCACGGAACTGACTAGAAATTAATTCACTACTCCATCCCTAAAAGGCATACCGTCTCTTGTACTGCTGGCATATGATCATGCTCTACCTCATCCAACCTTGCATGCTCTATCTTCTCTAGCTCTAGATCATGATTTGCCTCATCCTGTCCCACCACAGGATGCTCAGCCTTCCGCTTGTTCTTGCTTATACCTTTTTTATAGTTTGTCACAAACCTATCAAGCTCCCATAATGTCTCGACGTCAAAGCTATCTATATCAACCTCAATCTCATCGTCATGTTGGCTGAGTGACAGGTTTCTCTTCTTTATAATCTGCACAACATTGTCAAGTTTCTCTGGTGGCAACTCCTGGAGATTATTGCTAAGCCGTTGCTTCTCCCAGAAGGTCATCTCCCTCTTATTAGGCTCCCTTGCCTTGGGCTTCTTTAAAACTGGGGGTCGACTAGTGTGCTGCTTTGGTGTAGCCTCCATCCCTGCAGCATGTATTGTTGAGTCTGATCTCTCTAACACCTTAGAATTATCTATCTCCTTCGGTTTCCTGGGGGCAGCCGACGATGGTGTTGGTGGCTGTGGTGACACTTGTGTAACCTCGGCCTCAATCTCTGGCCACTGCTCCTCAAACATGTTCAGCAGCTGCTCAGCCATGAAGTGCACATCCTGCCCTTTGGGGTTGTACCTCATGGCGTTCTGAAATGTCAGACGCACTTCAGCGGCGAACTCTCGTGGCGACTTGTAGTGCCCAGCGGCCAGCCGTGATTTCACAGTGCCAAGGTCCATGGGCTTGGTGATGATGGTGTGGTAGTCGTGCAGGCCAAGCGCGCTGGCGTCGACCGGCGTGTTGAACACCCAACTGTGCTTGTGCTTCATCAACCTGGCGAGCACCGTGGCGCAGCTTTTAAACACGGGCGCGTAGAGCTTGCGCCGGGCCTCTGCCGAGAGCGGCGGGTTCGGGGGTGCCTTCTTCGACTTGTGCTTGGAGGCGGGCGGGTGCGGAGGCAGCGGGGTGGAGGGGTCGGTGGCGGAGAGGGCGGAGGAGGGGGCGGTAGCGGGGAGGGAGTTCAGCCGCTTGGAAGCAGCGCGCACCTGTGAGAGCTCCGCGGTGAGGCGGCGGCGGAGCTCCCGGCGGGTGGCCGGCGACGAGGAGAGCGAGAAAGTGACGGTGCGGATGCGCGTGCCGTTGTGAGCATCGAAGACCGGGACGCCACCGGCCGCCTTGGAGGAGTTGGGCCCGGAGCCGTGGCCGTGAGATTTGCGAGAGAACGCCTTGCCCGATGGCGACGGCGGCCCTGAGGCCATAAGGGGCGGGTCAACGGCGGCGGCGAATCGAGAACGGCGGCGGATCGGGGGCACCGATTTGGGGATTTCGCGGAGAGCCGAGGCGAGATGGGGAGGACGGGGTTCGGTGGGGGCTTGGCGTGGGCCGTGGGAGGTCGGAGGTGGTGGGGCAGGACAGCTGCTACTGTCCAACGAAGGGGCCGTTTTTTTTCCATACACCAAAACTTCTTTTTTACCCTCCTTTTTCTCTGTCCCCTTTCCATCCATGGTAAAAATTCTGTTCATCTACTGTTTGGTTCAACTGCGTTCTCGCCTTCTCGGAGTGGAGTGCAACAGGGTTCAGGTAATCACGATTTTCAGGTTAAGTTAACGTTGTTTGGTTACTGTTAAGCTATACCGATAAAACGATAATAAGATGGTTACCGTGGTAATATGCTCGGTTACTACTATTTGGCTGATAACTGGTCTCACAGTTTGGTTAACTAAGTGACAGGATAGAGCTAAATATGTTTTCCACTTTAGAGTGAAATGTGTGTATATATGTATATGTATATAAATATGTGTGTATATATATTTTTTCTCTTGGCAAGTCTTATAATACTGTAGTTCTGGTTTATCGTGGTTGACAGTACGCCGGTTAAATAAAATAAATGTATTCATGTTAATAGACCATTTTCATAGTCTTCTGATTACAGGAGGTTAATAGATGATTAGAAAAACAAAAATCCGTGATCAGTCTATCCATTCTGTAAGTGCATTTATTATGGAACCACACTCCATTTTACTACCGTGAAGCACCTCTTCCTTTGGCCACTGTCACATAAATGTTCTATTCATATTTTTTGTCGTCTAGATTCGGTTAAAGGATATGATTGTTATTACTACCCCACTCTAAGAGGATAAAAAGGCAGTAAAATTTTTAGAGACTTTTGAAAGAATTTTAGGAAATTCCTCATAATATTTGAAAGGGTTAAACATACCTGTAAAAATTTGAAATATGAACTCTGAGAATTGTTTGTTTCGATTTTTTTAAATGAAGTTTTTAAATCATCCAGTAATAGTGCATTACATATTGCAACTTAATACAAATACAAAGGTCCATCTGTCGACAACACATTGTCCTATTGTGTTTTTAGTTGTAGACTTTATTTACAGTAAAATGCATCTTAACACAAAGGTCCTTTCGTCAACAACATATTGTCTGTTATATTTGCTTGGTTTGAAAGAGCTATCGTCGAACTAAATTGTTTTTGAAGTAAGCTTTCTCATATCAGTTGGAATGTTCACTTACTGGCTTTCTCATACCAAGTTAAATGAAAAAAAAACAGAGGGAAATAATTATAGAGTGTATGTCCTAATAGTATTGAATAACCAAACATAAATTAAATGGACGTTTTTTATAATCCAGAAAAATATATAATTTTAAAATGAAATGTATAATCTAGGCTTTCTCCTGTGGTGTTGGGACGTATGTGGACAAAAAACAGTTAAGTTATAAAATAGTTGGTGGACAAGTAGGTGACACTACGTCTTCGTTAGGGTATCCTCAACCTTGTGACTAGAATGGTTTTCATTATATTAAATATACTGTCATGTAGACAAATTGCTGATGTGGAGGGGGAGTTAAGGAGGAGAGAGAGGGAAATCGTTTCTCCATCAGGAAAACAAGTCGGCTCTAGCACCAACACGCTAAGAAATCGTTGGTATCGTGTTGGGTACTCTCTCGTTATTTCTATCCGTGTTACTCTAGACCGGTGTGCACACACCGCCGCCCTCTTCTCTCGCGCGCCCTTCTCAGCACCCCCGCGCGCGCCCCTCCACTTCCGCCAGCATGCGCCGTCGATTGCCGTCACCTCTCGTCGCACCGCCATGCCGCCGACCACCGCAGCCTCCCGTCGTCGCGCCGCCTCCCGTCGTCGCGTCGCCTCTCGTCGGCTCATCGCACCGCCTAGGGCTTGGGGCCACCGTCGGCCACCACGTCCTTTCCTCCAGCTAGTGAGCCA
>KE372769.1:277798-290362 GCA_000418225.1 Zizania latifolia | reverse complement strand
AGGAGATTTGGACATGGGCTGCCTTTTTTCTTACCGGGCTAGGGACCCGTGGAGACCCGCAGGTCAAATAACAAACCCAGACCCAACCCAAACTTAAAGCGGGGCCATGACCCGACACACCCACGGGTTAAAATTTAGACCCGGCCCCAGCCCCATAGGGGCGGGTCCTCAGCAGGTTCCTAGCCCCGTCGGGTTTGTTGCCACCCCTAGCTGTGGGCTAGGGCTGCCAGGCCTAGGGCTAGCCACGTGAACAATATTGTAGCAGTTAGGATTAGATTAGTTATTCCTTTAAAATAGCAGATTAGATTAGAGTTGGTTAAAGAGATAAAGTCTTGTAGATTCTATAAATAGGACGGTATTCATCAGGAATCAATCAATCAATGAAGAAAGAATTAGTCTAATCTCTTGTCCCAATGTTCTTCCCCCCAACCTAAGTCTACCTCTCATCTCTAGCAGCCACCGCCGCCCGGCTATCCTCTCGACAGTGTTTATCACGTCATAGGTTCAACCCATGACAACTCCATTATGCACCGGTTCCTCTAGAGTTCTCCATTGGACATGTCCAAACCATCTCAACCGGTGTTGGACAAGCTTTTCTTCAATTGGTGCTACCCCTAACCTATCACGTATATCGTCGTTCCGGACTTAATCCATTCTTGTGTGCCCACAAATCCAACGCAACATACGTATTTCTGCAACACTCAACTGTTGAATATGTCGTCTTTTTGTAAGCCAACATTCTGCACCATACAAATCATATTAGGCTAGCTTCTAGCCAAACTTGCATGGCAGCTCCACCAGATATTAACTCAATCGATAGTTATCCTTGTTCAGTAGATCAACAGAATGACAGGTAATAGTAATACTTGTCATCCTATCTTCTACCTACTGTTAAGTTGGGTCACTCCATCACTGTTTGATGGGGTCATAGGCAAACATCCATGAAGAAGTCTGTGCTCTAACATGCACAGCTTATATCTTACTCTGAATGGAGGTTATAGATTTATAATATTGGTAGCTAAGGCCTAAGAGTAGTAAAAGAGTAGTAAAATATGACAAAGTAGAGTAGACCTATTCTGGCTTGCACAAGTTAGTTGTTTATCAGTAAAAATTATCATCCTTTATATGCCAGGTAAGAACTAAGATACTTGTGACACTAGAGCTTTTTTACAAAAATCAAGGTAGCAGACAAATAGGATATAATATACTGTAATGTATAACATTGCTAGCTAAGAGTAGTAAAAATACAATAACACAGTATACCTGTCAGGTGGGGAATCCCATACTCCAGGCACAAGAAGAAGCAATCCGAATAGGACTGGAAGAACGCAGGCAATTGTTGAGACCAGAACTAGTATTTCCTTTTATTTCTAGAGTCAGGATTGATTATATAAGCCTTGTCCAAATAAGTAGTAGAGTTATATTCTGTTACAACTTGGATTACCATGTTTGGGCTAGAAGCTAGCCTAATAGGATTTGCTGTAAGGCTTTATATGAGCCAGAGGCTCCCCAGCAATAAAGACTTCAGATTGAATCCTTTTACCTACCTATTATCCCTGCCTTGCCGGTGCGTCGATCACCATGCCTCCGCCGCGCTGACGAGGTCCAGGGAACGTGGCAGATAAAGAAGCAGGAAGCAATTTATTCCTTCTGCTTGATTAATCTAATACAACCTCCTGATATTTATATAGCTAGTTCCTCTACTAGTCTACTTTATCCCTAATTATAGAATCCTATCTTAACTCTTCTCTATCTCTAATAACAGAATATCTCTAATAACAGAATCTAACTCTTCTTTATCTCTAATAACAGAACAGAATCTTATTTTATCTCTAAATTGGATTACGTATGCTAATCAAACTCTGCTAATCTATGTTGTATTGCTATTGCCGAACATAACACCCAAGGCCTACTAGCATGCATAAACTTCCCAACACGTCCAGATTCCCAGAACTCATCTCCCCCAGCCTGTACCGCAGCAACTACATGACTCCAACAGGCATACGGATCCTGTTTGTGTTCTCAGTTGCTTTGCTAGTTTGATATTTGGTTTCCAATTCACCTATTAGTTGTTATTGATTGCTTTGCTTGTTTGCTCTATTCAATTCCGGTCCATGAATTAGTTGCTCAGTTGGTGTCCTTTGAATGATTAGTGCCCTTCCGTTAGGTTTTTGGTCTTGCTTTCTTCTTGATACATACATGATACACAAATTGATGGAGCATGTAAGTGGTAATGCAAAGTTCGGTTGAAACCGAAAAACCACACCGAATTATTTCGGTATTTTCTGTGCAGTTTTTATTTTATGACATTAATTACAGTTGCCAATGTTGCAAAACGATCTTTTAAAAAACTGAAAACGGAAGAAACTGAGAAAAAGAATAACCACCCATATTGACTGGAAAACTTTTCACAGAAGTAACTAAGTTGCACAAACAACTTGGATATTCATAGTTCTCTTTTTTCCGGTTTGGATAACTAGATAACTCTCCTTGGAGTTGAGAATATACCAACAAATGTTTTTTAAAAAGAACATACCGATTGAGTAGTTTGAATTTGAAAACAAACAGATAATGATTGCCTACTAGCGAAATGTAAAATATACCTGGCTTATCAATGTTACGTTCTGGGTGACTGTGCAGCATCAGAGCCATCTGCTGATGAACTATCTGTGTCTGTATCTGCATATGCTTCTCACGGTAAATTTCAGGCATTATGTATCTGAACATATCCTTTGAGCTAATTGCAAACAGGTACTCTGCTATATAAATTTCTGCAAAGGAGTAGAACATTTACCACTAGAGGAAGACCCTGAATCGCTACTAGAACTTCCAGAACTACTTGATCTACTGGCATTCTCTCTCTTCTGATCTTCCAAATGAACAGGCGATGATGAGCCTACATACCTCTCATTGTCATCTGTGATTGAGCAAACTTAGCTGTTATCCTTAAACTTGTAATAGAACTAGGTCAGAAACACAACTTTACATTTAGAGCGATAATTGATACATATATTATTTTCTCAAAGACAATAATAACATTTACAAACATGCTCATGCTCCAAAGAGACATATTATCATACCTGCTGTGTTTTCTTTAGGTGGCTCAATATCGATTGATTCTGGCTCAGGATTCTGTAACTGTAGGAAAACAGTAAGTACCATATGGGTAATATCACGGAACTGACTAGAAATTAATTCACTACTCCATCCCTAAAAGGCATACCGTCTCTTGTACTGCTGGCATATGATCATGCTCTACCTCATCCAACCTTGCATGCTCTATCTTCTCTAGCTCTAGATCATGATTTGCCTCATCCTGTCCCACCACAGGATGCTCAGCCTTCCGCTTGTTCTTGCTTATACCTTTTTTATAGTTTGTCACAAACCTATCAAGCTCCCATAATGTCTCAACGTCAAAGCTATCTATATCAACCTCAATCTCATCGTCATGTTGGCTGAGTGACAGGTTTCTCTTCTTTATAATCTGCACAACATTGTCAAGTTTCTCTGGTGGCAACTCCTGGAGATTATTGCTAAGCCGTTGCTTCTCCCAGAAGGTCATCTCCCTCTTATTAGGCTCCCTTGCCTTGGGCTTCTTTAAAACTGGGGGTCGACTAGTGTGCTGCTTTGGTGTAGCCTCCATCCCTGCAGCATGTATTGTTGAGTCTGATCTCTCTAACACCTTAGAATTATCTATCTCCTTCGGTTTCCTGGGGGCAGCCGACGATGGTGTTGGTGGCTGTGGTGACACTTGTGTAACCTCGGCCTCAATCTCTGGCCACTGCTCCTCAAACATGTTCAGCAGCTGCTCAGCCATGAAGTGCACATCCTGCCCTTTGGGGTTGTACCTCATGGCGTTCTGAAATGTCAGACGCACTTCAGCGGCGAACTCTCGTGGCGACTTGTAGTGCCCAGCGGCCAGCCGTGATTTCACAGTGCCAAGGTCCATGGGCTTGGTGATGATGGTGTGGTAGTCGTGCAGGCCAAGCGCGCTGGCGTCGACCGGCGTGTTGAACACCCAACTGTGCTTGTGCTTCATCAACCTGGCGAGCACCGTGGCGCAGCTTTTAAACACGGGCGCGTAGAGCTTGCGCCGGGCCTCTGCCGAGAGCGGCGGGTTCGGGGGTGCCTTCTTCGACTTGTGCTTGGAGGCGGGCGGGTGCGGAGGCAGCGGGGTGGAGGGATCGGTGGCGGAGAGGGCGGAGGAGGGGGCGGTAGCGGGGAGGGAGTTCAGCCGCTTGGAAGCAGCGCGCACCTGTGAGAGCTCCGCGGTGAGGCGGCGGCGGAGCTCCCGGCGGGTGGCCGGCGACGAGGAGAGCGAGAAAGTGACGGTGCGGATGCGCGTGCCGTTGTGAGCATCGAAGACCGGGACGCCACCGGCCGCCTTGGAGGAGTTGGGCCCGGAGCCGTGGCCGTGAGATTTGCGAGAGAACGCCTTGCCCGATGGCGACGGCGGCCCTGAGGCCATAAGGGGCGGGTCAACGGCGGCGGCGAATCGAGAACGGCGGCGGATCGGGGGCACCGATTTGGGGATTTCGCGGAGAGCCGAGGCGAGATGGGGAGGACGGGGTTCGGTGGGGGCTTGGCGTGGGCCGTGGGAGGTCGGAGGTGGTGGGGCAGGACAGCTGCTACTGTCCAACGAAGGGGCCGTTTTTTTTCCATACACCAAAACTTCTTTTTTACCCTCCTTTTTCTCTGTCCCCTTTCCATCCATGGTAAAAATTCTGTTCATCTACTGTTTGGTTCAACTGCGTTCTCGCCTTCTCGGAGTGGAGTGCAACAGGGTTCAGGTAATCACGATTTTCAGGTTAAGTTAACGTTGTTTGGTTACTGTTAAGCTATACCGATAAAACGATAATAAGATGGTTACCGTGGTAATATGCTCGGTTACTACTATTTGGCTGATAACTGGTCTCACAGTTTGGTTAACTAAGTGACAGGATAGAGCTAAATATGTTTTCCACTTTAGAGTGAAATGTGTGTATATATGTATATGTATATAAATATGTGTGTATATATTTTTTTTCTCTTGGCAAGTCTTATAATACTGTAGTTCTGGTTTATCGTGGTTGACAGTACGCCGGTTAAATAAAATAAATGTATTCATGTTAATAGACCATTTTCATAGTCTTCTGATTACAGGAGGTTAATAGATGATTAGAAAAACAAAAATCCGTGATCAGTCTATCCATTCTGTAAGTGCATTTATTATGGAACCACACTCCATTTTACTACCGTGAAGCACCTCTTCCTTTGGCCACTGTCACATAAATGTTCTATTCATATTTTTTGTCGTCTAGATTCGGTTAAAGGATATGATTGTTATTACTACCCCACTCTAAGAGGATAAAAAGGCAGTAAAATTTTTAGAGACTTTTGAAAGAATTTTAGGAAATTCCTCATAATATTTGAAAGGGTTAAACATACCTGTAAAAATTTGAAATATGAACTCTGAGAATTGTTTGTTTCGATTTTTTTAAATGAAGTTTTTAAATCATCCAGTAATAGTGCATTACATATTGCAACTTAATACAAATACAAAGGTCCATCTGTCGACAACACATTGTCCTATTGTGTTTTTAGTTGTAGACTTTATTTACAGTAAAATGCATCTTAACACAAAGGTCCTTTCGTCAACAACATATTGTCTGTTATATTTGCTTGGTTTGAAAGAGCTATCGTCGAACTAAATTGTTTTTGAAGTAAGCTTTCTCATATCAGTTGGAATGTTCACTTACTGGCTTTCTCATACCAAGTTAAATGAAAAAAAAACAGAGGGAAATAATTATAGAGTGTATGTCCTAATAGTATTGAATAACCAAACATAAATTAAATGGACGTTTTTTATAATCCAGAAAAATATATAATTTTAAAATGAAATGTATAATCTAGGCTTTCTCCTGTGGTGTTGGGACGTATGTGGACAAAAAACAGTTAAGTTATAAAATAGTTGGTGGACAAGTAGGTGACACTACGTCTTCGTTAGGGTATCCTCAACCTTGTGACTAGAATGGTTTTCATTATATTAAATATACTGTCATGTAGACAAATTGCTGATGTGGAGGGGGAGTTAAGGAGGAGAGAGAGGGAAATCGTTTCTCCATCAGGAAAACAAGTCGGCTCTAGCACCAACACGCTAAGAAATCGTTGGTATCGTGTTGGGTACTCTCTCGTTATTTCTATCCGTGTTACTCTAGACCGGTGTGCACATGTCGCCGCCCTCTTCTCTCGCGCGCCCTTCTCAGCACCCCCGCGCGCGCCCCTCCACTTCCGCCAGCATGCGCCGTCGATTGCCGTCACCTCTCGTCGCACTGCCATGCCACCGACCACCGCAGCCTCCCGTCATCGCGCCGCCTCCCGTCGTCGCGTCGCCTCTCATCGGCTCATCGCACCGCCTAGGGCTTGGGGCCACCGTCGGCCACCACGTCCTTTCCTCCAGCTAGTGAGCCAGATCCACCGTGAGTCCACAGATCCATTGTGTTTTAGACTCCAGAAGGTTCTTTCTTCTCTTCTATTCTATACTGTTCTGCACTTCCATGGCCTATTCAGTATTTGTTGCCTCGTTGGTTCCTTGGTCTGTTGTCGTTTGCACTTCCGTGGTCTATTCAGTATTTGTTGTCTCATTGGTTCCTTGGTCTATTGTCGTCTGAATGAGTTATATGCACACAGAAATATTGTATGGTCGTATGGATGAGTTATATGCACACATAGGGATGGCAATGGGTCTGCCTCCGTCGGGTTTTACCACCCCATCCCCGTCCCCGTTACACACAAAAATGCCCGTCCCCATCCCCATCCCCGCACACGGGTGGGGGATTTTCCCCGTCCCCGTCCCACGCGGGTATGGGGAACCCGACGGGTCCTCGTACCCGAGTTCAGTTACCACGAACCTGACACCACCGCCGCGAGAACTTGCGTCATCGCAGTCGTCTAGCGCCGCCGTTTGGGACCGTCGCCACCTGGGCCGTCGCCGCCTGGAGTAGTGGAGCCCTCGTCGCCACCTGAGCAGTGGAGCCCCCACCACCGTCTAGAGAAGTGGATCCCGTGCCGCCTAGGGCCATCGCCGCCTGGGGCTCCCACCACCACTGCCGAAGCCCTCGTCGCCTAGGCCCCCACCGACTGGGGCTTCCGCCACCGCCGTCGCTCGTCGATGCGGGCAGAAGGAAAAGTGCGGCCATGAGGAGTGTGGGAGTGTGCTGCGGCCTGAGGGATAGGACTCACGGGAGTGCAGGAGGGTGCGGGATTATGGTAGGGTTAGCAGCAGTAGCAGTGTGGATTATGCTGGGCTGGGCCTGTGCGAGACTGGGCTGCAGCCTGCAGGTTGCTGTGGCGAGGAAATATCCCCCACGGGGAAACGAGGACGGGGACTTGGGGAACGTCTCCGGCCCCGATTACCCAACGGGGACTACTATGAGTCCGATTTCATCCTCGTGGGTACTAAATTTCTCCTATTTTTAGCCCCTAATAGAGTTTTTTCCCACCGGGTTTCGGGTTTGGGTCCCCATTGCCATCCCTATGCACACAGCAGTATAATACATAGAATTTAATAAAAAGTATTTAAAAATATAACTTTTTAACCGTTGCTCTGATGAACAATCGGGTTCCATAGTTACGTACTGCTCATCGAGTAGATTCGATTTTGTTATTTATTTGTTAAAATTGGATTTCGGATAAGGTCGTAGCAGACAATTAATTATGGGCTATTAGATTGGAGGTAAGTATATATATTCTGTCCATAGAGATGGATCCCCACCTTTTTCCTATTGCCCAGCCCGCCGCCGCCGTTGCTCCTCCTTGCGCCTTTTGCCAACGCCACCACCCCTAGCGCCTGGCCTGCCGCCGCTGCTCCTGGCTGCCTCTCCTCCCTCCGGCGAGCCGCTGTCGGCTCTTGGGTCCTAGTTGCCAAGCAAATCAAGAAGGGGAGAAGGGAGAAGGAAAGAAGAAGAAGAGGGAAAAAAATTTGGGGATTTTGGGGGGTTTGGGGGCAACCCTTAATTCTTCTCAAATTGAAGGTTCTCGCTGCATGGGTAACCTATTTGTAGTCCCTAGATGTATAAATTTCAAATAAATGTGAAATTAATCGCTAAATATTTTAGAAATTTGATTTTCCGGGTAGGCTAAAACAATATTTTTAAAACTGGTATTAATCTGTTAGGAATCGAGTCTCAAGGTCTAAATAAAAGTTGTAGGTGTACTCGATATCTTTCTAACGGCGCTAGTTTCATATGATTTGGATAAACGATTTAGGAGAAACACTAAAAACAGTGCCGCTGCCAGGTTCAAAACCAGTATAACACGTCGTTTTCTTTTAATTTAGGAATGATGGATGTATCATTGGTCCTAGAACACAACACGAAATTTTTTTGTAGATGCTCAAAATATATTTATTTATTAAGATTGGATTAGCGGTTTAAAAGTTACGTCCAAAACAACGAATGACCTAAGTTTTTAGCATTTTATCGGGATGTCCGATGTTTTGGGTTTTAGAGTTTTTATACCGAATAATAGTATCTATATGGAATAGTCTTCTGAGTATTATTTTGTGATTTAGGTTTGGAGTCTTCTAGCAAAGCGAGTGAAAATTCAGGTTATCGCTATGGTTAAGGCAAGTGCATGACGAACTAAATCTGTGTTGAATGGATGTGTTTATACCTTATGTTATATTCCTTAACTGTCTTGTTATTTAATTATGTGCAATTGATATGCTATCTCAAAATTATTCAAAATATGTATTCTAGTATTCAGTATTCATGTTTTTGATTCTTTATTATGGAAGTTCAAGTTACATGCGTAGCCATGGAGTGTTATTTGTTTTTTCATTCAGGATCCTATGAGTGAGCGCTGGCCTCGCTTGCTCGGCTTACCGGTAATGCTAAAGGATATTCATGATTGTTCGGGATGGAAACTACTATTTCTTGTTTTCTCGCTTTTTAAATGAAAAGAAAAATGTTCTTGTTGATTCTTGGTGTGAATGTGCTGCATTAATTATATTTAATTCTATATTGTACTTATTGAGTATTCTTTACTCACACTTGCGTTTTATTTGTATTTTTTTAGGTACTCATCGATAAGAACATTAGGTCGGGATATAAAAGCTTTAATCCACACGTCACTTTGCATAATATTTACTTCATATCTTAGTTTTAATGCGTAAAGTAGCTTAATTAACGTATTTGAACATTTGAGACGTTATTCGTGTTATGGTTATTTTTATGGGATCGTAAGTGATGTTTGGTGATGGTTTTGAAGTTGTGGTTGTTAGTATGTCATTGTCTTATTAACTGTTTGTCGTGGATGTCTAAATTACAGGGAAAACTCTACCAAAATTTTAAATAAATTTTAGGACTTGATATGGCATCTTGGGTATGTGGATACCTGGGGTATTACAAGCAGCTCAAATACTCAACACATGTACTGTGTTTTGTTCACTGCATCTCTTTGATGCATCCATATCTTGAAAGAAAGAATAACTTCTTCTACTGTAGTGTAAATAATTTTGAATGGAAGAATTAATTAAGAATGATATTGTTATCGTGTTATCGTGCAAAAAGTTTCAATTGGTTGGGACACATCTTGAACTTGCAGAAATAATCTGGAGGTTTAATTTCATTCGCAACACACCTTGCTCACAATCTGTACCACTAGGCCCTGTATGGGATCTTTCATTACCTTGGTTTAGCTTCAACCATGTTACAGACTACAGATGCTAAACATGGTTGTTTCTTTATAGATTGAGGTTTTTGTTTTGCCTCAATAGAACAAAATATGAACCATGTAAATAACAGAATATGATACTCTTGTTTGATAGGTTAGTTATCGTAGTCGGATTGTTGGAATTGTGCGAAGTAGGTTCCTTCCCAAATGGCAGAGATTGTGTCACTTAAATGGTAATATGGTAGATTGTGATATTTGGAATACCATTTAGGTTTGCCCAAATTAATGAGCTAAATTGGTTGAAAGACTTTAAAGAAAAGAAGTTTGGAATTGAGCATATTGTTGTTGGAGTGATATCTATACGAGCAAATAGTTTATGTGTCTTGTAGTACTGTTGGAGTGAAGATGCATATGCATATATGCTTGTGTGAAACATACTTTATGAACTTGTTCAGTTCTTGAGCGATTTGTAAATTGTGAGGTCTAATCATTCATTGATTTATGGTTCGATATGAACATGAAATCAGCAGATAACACAAAGAGAGATCACTGTCAACTATATTTTAAAGTAAATATATTCATACATTGTATAATATCCTGCAAAAGTTGCATACAAATATGGACCCATTAGAAGTACATTGCTTTTATCTATTTCTATGGTCTGTTGATTATCATTTGCAGCATCTAGCCACCCAGAATTGGCAGAACATCTAGATACAGCAGGAGCACATGCATGCATCAAAAACCAAAATGTAATATTGTATAAAACGCAACTGAGTAGGCTTTACTTTTCTATAATTTTAATTCAGCTGTAGTTCAATTCTGTATTTTTTTTGGCTTATCATAGCCTGGAGTGCGGTTTCTCTGTTCTCTTCGTTGCACCTATTATTGTGCTATAGATTCTGGGTTTAATGGTAGGATGTAAGGTGGAAAACACCACTATTGCAGTTTATGTGATAGGATATGCTTGATGCTGCAATGTTATGTTTGGGAACTAGGATACGATACTATGAGCAGTTTGATGTCGTTTGATGTGATGAAGTCAATTCTATCATATTAGTGATGAACTCACTGATTTGATGAATGGTGTCGCCCATTCAATCTGCTTAGAAAGGGAAGATGGTGATGAACTCACTCATTACAAATATCATGTTTGCAATGATATCTTGATCACAATTTCACTTTGTTGTTTCAATGCTGTGAATTGTTACTAATTAATTTCATGTTTTTGAACTAAAGCAACCTGGTTGTTTGGCAAATTTGCTACAGGACATCATAGTTTTGTAGCATTTGTTACAGGACACTCAAAAAGCATGTCTTTGCTATCTGCACTTTCAGTTTTTTTTCTGAACTTTGCTGAATCTGCGTGGCAAATCCATCATAGTTATAATGTAGACGGTATGTAATTCATATTCAAGCTTAGATGTGAACTAATGCCAGCCTTCATTGATATATATATAGTTGATATGAACATGAACTAATATCGTTATGAGTTGCTATAATTGATATATATATATGGTTATACAGTTGCTTGCCACAGCTTATCAACATTTTTTTATGGTGGATGCATGAAGTTATTAATTTTTAATCTATATAGAAATTACTATGAAAACTATACATTGAAATGAATAGGTCTAAAACCAAATTAATTACACTCTCTCTCCTCTAGAAACTATCTATGAAAACTATGGGTTAGGGATGCCCTTAGTGATCGAGACCACCCTCATGCTCTGATTACTAACGCGACAAAACAGCTTGACGTACGTGGATAAGAAATAGATGGGATAGTTTTTGTCCGCAACATTGAAAAACATATATGAATACGGTTTTTTATATAGATACCGATATAATTTTTTCTGAAAATAGATACGGATATAATATCATTAGTATCCGACAAATACGAATTCAAGTAATCTGGATAATTTTATATTCAAATATATGGATAACTTTTGCCATTGCACATTGCCACCTCTATTGTCGCACCCTGTCGCGCACTCCTGTCGCACACTGCCACCTCTCCCTGCCTCCTTCTCGTGGCAACTCACCTCGTCGTTGAGAGGAAGAAAGAAGCGGGAAGGAGAGTGAGGAAGGGAAAATGAAGAAAGAGAGGGAGAAAGGGAAATGTAGAAAGAGAACGGAGAAAAGAAAGAAAAAATAGATAAGAAAAGAAAACTTTTTTCACAATTTGGAAATTTTAGAAATCGGGAGATTTTTGAGGTTGAAAAATCTAACATTTCCTCCGGGATTTTAAAAAGGAATCAAATCTTTTCAAAGATTTGAATTTTAAGAAAAATCTAAATTTAGAAAACATTCTAATTAAAAACATCTTACTTTATATATCTCTGCAAGACTGCAAGTAATAAAATAATATTTTTATTTTTAATCTACATATTGTACTTGTAAAGTAAAGAATATTTTCTTGTTCCGATAAATATTCATAATCGTATTTATTCCGATTCGTATTCGATAGTATCCATTTCATATCCGTATACAGTTATCCGAACTCAAGAAAAAATATAGAAACGGATATGATAACACCAATATCCATTCATATTGGATCATTTTCATCTCTATTTGTATTTGTGAGCTATCTCTATTTGTATTTGTGAGCTAGTTCTATTTGCTAAGTTTTGATAACTAGACCAGTTTAGTTATTTTGGCACTGGCTGAGGGCACTCAAGGAGTCAAGTAAGCTCAGCCCCCAGGCGGATATCCTGGTACAGAATCTAAATCCCTAGGAAAGATGAGGCCGCGGCTGGTGCTCTTCGGTGACTCCATCACTAGGGGCGGATCCAACGAGGGGCTGAGAGACGTGCCTCTCTATAGCCTGACCCAAACCACTATTAGTAATATATATTCAGCCTAATAGTTAGCACATCTACATAGCCCAGTTAGTCCATCACCAATCAG
>KE372769.1:264075-277150 GCA_000418225.1 Zizania latifolia | reverse complement strand
CCTAGCCGCACACGCCCCGTGCTGGCCAGCAGCGCCCCTTGGCCCCTGCGTGGCTGCGCCGATGGGCCCTCTAGTGCTGGATCTAGCCTCTACGGACTAGGATGAATCCATCCCGGTATGTCGCTCCTTGCTCCTTCCAGCTGTGATGTAGTTTGTATTGTACTATTGTAGACATACAGTATGGTTGAATATTGCTTATCGGCTTATTGATAGATTTGGACAAATTGAAAAGAAAAGCATTTAGATGTTCTAGGAAAAGATAGGATAAATGAAAACCCTTAACGACACATTTGTCCTGAATCTAATCCAACGTTGAAATTGGAATTCATATCTCATCGTTTTCTTCATAGAATCTTAAATTAACATCATTGCTCACCTACTATTTAAGTTCAAGCTATCCAGTATTTTAGCTATGAAGTGTATTGAGCCCTTTAAACTCACCCCCCCTATATTCTCGGTTTGGATTCGCCCCTGTCCATCACCAAGCAGTCCTTCGCCAGCGGCGGCTGGGGCGCCGCCCTAGCCGACCACTTCGCCGGCAAGGAACGTGCTGCCGTGCCACCTCACGTTCTCATCTTATCGTTCTCCTGCTGTCGTCCCGCGTGTATGCATCGTGCCGATGTCGTGTTTTGCTCGGCGGTTGGTTTAGGCGGACGTAGTGTTATGCGGGTTCAGCGGGTACAACACGCGATGGGCTCTGCGGGTGCTTTCGAGGGCCATGGAGGGCGCCGCCACCATCGGAGGGTCGGACCCGGTGGTCGTCATGGTTTTCTTCGGTGCCAACGACGCCTTGCTGCTGGATCAGAAGCAGGCGCACCAGCACGTTCCGCTGGAGGAGTACAAGAGCAACCTCCGCGCCATCTGTGCCTACTGCAAGGTTCTTTCAAATCGATTGATTTGCTGTTTGGCTCGGCTTATTAGTGCTGCTCCTTCTTCCTTGCTTACTCTGGTTTGGATCTTCACAGGAGCAATGGTCCTCTACTGCGATTATACTCATCACGCCTCCACCAATCTACGAGCCAGCGAGAATTCGGTAAGGGAGGAAGGAACAACCAGTAGATGTTTTTTATGGGTTTCCTGTTATATGTCGTTCTTGTTGCATTTCCTGTATATAGTATATATTCACATCTGTTTATCTTATCTATTCCTGCTAAGTGTGAATTGTGATGAACAATAACGAAGAGGACAATACAACCTAGAAACTGAATGTGATCTGATCATCAAATTACTCCGATCAAAACTGCTATCTTTGTTGAAGAATTTACAACGGAAGTCATAATGTACAAGTCCAGGGAATGCTTCTGTTTGATTTATGGACCAGTCCATGTTGTCTTTTAGTTTTCATGTAAAGTATGCGCATTCTACACTGTGGAGTGTTTACCTTCTTGTTTCTAGGTATATCCAATTATCCACTTGGTGGCCCTTGGCTTGATCTAAAGATTCTTTTTTCAAGTAGAAACTGTACCTTTTTGTAAGGAAAATTCGTAACTGTACCGATCGTCCCAGTTTTTCCATGCAGGGACATGTATGGAGAAGATGACTCTTCAAAACTACCAGAAAGAACCATTGAAGCTTCTGGCACATATGCACATGCATGCCTAGCTGTTGCTAAAGAACTGAATCATCCAGTCATAGACATCTGGACAAAGATGCAGCAATTTCCTGACTAGAAAACATCTGCATTAAGGTATGGATCTATTTCAAGTGACCTTATACCTAAAATTGAATACATATAGGCTTAATATGTGCTAAGCAACCATTTGCGTTACCAGTAACCTACTTTGCAGGTTGCACAAACAATCTGATCAAATGTAATGGTCCTGTGCTAAGCGACCATTTGTTTCCCTTCCCTGTTATTGCCCTCAAAAACCTATCTCATTCTAAAAACCCTATTGTCTTGGGCACGGGCCTAGAGGCTAAGGCCCACAAACTAGTCTAATATAGGGTGTGAACAGTACCCATGTGATACTGTAGCAGCAGTTTAGGAATTATTATTTTAGAGATAAGATTAGATTGAGTTGTAATCTATTTCCAAGATTTTAGAGATTAGATTCTTGAAAGTCAAGTCATGCTATCTATATAAGGATGGGTTGTATCTCTATTTCATTAAGTCATGAAGAATTAGTCTAATCTCTCCCCAATGTTTATCATTACAGTCTAAGATTCTTCTCTAATCCCTAGCAGCCGATGCCGCTCAGCTATCCTCTAGACGGTGTTTATTTCATCATGAATTTTGTTCATGACACCTATATGTAAGATGTTTAACCAACCAAAATGAAATTGATGCTTTCTGTAACACATCATGACTCTGTTTCTATCTTCTGTATTGTTAAATAAAATCTGCACATACAAACTAATAGTGCACAACAGCATGCATGCTGGTATATAAGCTTCCCATTTCTCTTCTCTACAGAAATTGGTGAAGATCTTTCCCAATCCCAAAAGAAAATCAGCATTTGAAATGTCTGCATAGACAATAAGGAACAAGGACGTGTTTATATCTGAGTGCAATTCGCTTGACATGTTGATAGTGATCAATAGAATAGATTTTGGAGGAAAAATGATGAGGGAAGAAACATACAAATTCGCTTGGTTTTCCTGTTATCTTCTGTTTGTTATACAGTAAAATGATAGTGGATCATCAATGGACCAGTACATCAGTATATACACACACACACTTTCTTTTAGAGAAATCTTACAGTACTAGAGGAGACCTGAGAAATACGATAATTTTTAGTGTTAATTTTGGTAGCTCTTATTATCCAGAGATACCAAAAATTACACTAAAAATATTTTACCTCATGTACCATAAAATCGCTCTTCTTTTCAACTTCAGTCTTCATGCCTAGGTGTTTTGTAAAGTGCACCTGTGTTTCTATTTGACAAAGGCAATGCACTATGCTGTGATGCAGTTGTGAATAATCAAAGTAGTGCTTACTGTTTACGGTGTTGTATTTTTCTAATAACAATCACTATATAACATTCTTTCATATCACGCAGCGATGGATTGCACTTCACCTCGTTCGGAAACAGCATCTTGCTTGACTGTCCTGGAGACACTAGAAAGTATTGGTTTAAGCCAAGGGAGTCTCCAACCAGATCTTCCTCTCTTCCATGAAATCGACCCCAAGGACCCTTTGAAAGCCTTTGAAATCTGAAGGTCCCTGCAGATTTGATCATTCATGGATTCTCTCGGTCATAGGGACGCCTTATACCATCGTTGTATGCCAGTATGTGTGTAACTAGTCCTTTACAAGGCAACATGTATTTCCATGTATCACATAATAAATGGTCATGCCATAACATGGATTCACATTCAAACAACCCTGAAAATAAATGCCCATTTGCTGCTTTGTACTGTCTGTATTTGAGTGCATTCTGTAGGTGCCCTGAGGTTCTGGTTCTATTCCATTCCATTCTGTCATGAAATGGGTGAACCCCCGCTCATGTCAGCAGCCTACAGTACGCCATCCACCATGCACAAGTCTTGTCTGATGCTGTGTCATCCTTGAATGATTCCCTCCTGAGCTCTGCAAATATAGTTCATGGTGCTAGTGAATGTTGAGGGCCAAAGTGACACCACGCTCACAATTTGCAAGAGAGCAAAAAAAGAAGAAAGATGCATGGCTTTGGGCCTATGGGGTAAGGCCCATCATACAAGACACAAGCCTAACCCAACTTGAGCTCGTCATAAGATGCTGTGGCCTGAATTTCTGCTTGGGCTCCTTTCCCTTAGATTATTTCAGCCTAAGTTGCAAAGGCATGCAGTCCATCAAGAAAGGAAACTGATGGAGTCCACAACACAAGACTTGTTCCCTGGCTGAAACGAGAAACAAGATTTTAGGACCCCGAGAAGAGGAGGATCTAGCTTTTTACAGTCACAGGTGTTGTAATGGGCATGATAATCCATATGGCCCATTATGCATTCTCACAAAACTGCAATGTTAGTAGGGTTGAAAAAACAAACTCCTAGCTCGTTAACTTACTTAGCTCAACTAGTTTGGCTCAGTTCGGTTTAGCTTGACTTGTTCTATTTTTCTAATGAGTTGACCAGGTATTTTAGCTCGATAGTATAATGAGGTCAGTCCAAACAGGCAGTAGGCTAATAACCCAACAACCCAAGCAGTCAGCCTAGCCCACTAAAGCAATATCCAAACACTATCGGAGAGTGTGCGACTCATCATTTTATAATTTATTTGCTAGTGTCTAGTTGTTAGTGTCTATGAAATTATCGTATAAAAGTATGAAACATGTAACATGGGTGATGGATCGATAGAATCGTGAAAATAGTAATGAAATTATGGATTTTTAGATTTTAAAATCTTATGTGCTCTATTTATTTAATATTTTGATATTTGATATGTAATTATTTGAATATTCATTATTTAATCATCTTTTAAAGAATTAACTCATAAACTGTACCGAATCGAACCGTGTTAACAAGCTGAGCCGTTAGCTCGTTGACATAACGAGCGCTGGTTATCCAGCCCTAAATGCCAGTGTCACTTTCCAAACTCCCACCAACAAAATGCTCTCAAATACACAAACAAGAGAGGGAGAGAGAAAGGAGGGGGCAGCGGCAACTGTCACTCTGTCAGCCTCGCTGGACTGACAACAAATGGATCCATGCGCCTACGTAGGAAAAACAAAACAAAAGGCTGGACAGCCCTGCTGTATGGGTTACTGATCCCTACGGCCTAGGCTGATTAACAATCCAGACCAAGCTGATCAAATCCTAACGATACAACAAGGCTTAAAGGCTAGGGTTTAGCTTAGGCAGAGCTAAACAACCCGGCCTATGTGTACGGCAAAGATCGCCTCGTCAGGATCGCCCGCAGGATGGGGCTTTCTTTCTGCTCGCTTTGCCTCGTGAAGCGCGGACCAGCACAGAGCTAGCCACCACCAGGGGTTCGGCCTACAGCTTTGTCCGCCTCGCTGACGACTGGGACCCATGCTACCATGGCCCCACCTGTCAGTCACCCTTTCGTCAGTCCAATTATTCCTGCAATCTCCTGCTCCTTGTTGCTTATTTTTTTTTAAGATGGTAGTAATTCCTGGCTTCTTAGTTAACTGGCCTGAGACAGCATGCCGTTGATCATGGAGCTACCTAGCAAGTAAAATCACTTTGGATTCAGCAGCATGGTTAAAATTAAATTCAGCAGGGTGACGACGCATGGTAAGTACTAAGTAGCTAGCTACTATGTTTCTTTTTGCCTGATTAGTTTAGTAGTGGTACGAGTTTTTTTTACCCAAAGCGTGCGGCCGGGACGTCGAAAGCGGAGACTAGCTTATCGCCAGCATCTGATTTGCTGCACATCTGGGGAGAAGCAGCCAGCGTGCGATCGTGCGAGCAGGCAAGCATGGATGCGATCGATGTATACTTAGCATCGAGATTCATGCTAGATCTATAGTTTATATAGTATAATAAAACAGTTTAAACTTTTATTTTTAGTTCAAAATAAAAATTAAATTACTCAACTAAATACTCTCAATCTATTCATAGCTCTAGATCTAGGACTTTTTAGAGCTAGGTTGGACTAGCTCTAAAAAATTATAGATTTGGAGCTGTGCCAAACAGGACCTTAGTTTGGTTTTATTTTTCTTGACTCTCTAGACTTACATTATTTGGATGCTGACCGTTGACATTTTGATAATTGTAGTGTAAGATTATTTTAGACTCATATATCTCTACATACATATAGACTCATTAACTACAAGTACAATATAAACATATTTAATATGAGCAAAATAAAAAATATGCACACTAATTGATTACTCTTTGGTACGTGATAGTCTATCCAAAACATTAATAATTAAGAAATTAGAGGAAGTACTACTTATAACTTATTCACTTTGTCCCGTAAAGATTTTAATTTGTATCATTAAAAAATTAATCCACATAGACTCGATTTTACATTTATTTTCTTCTGTTAATGCATGTGCAATTAATAGGATCCGACTAACCAAGGGCACTACTAATTTGTCTAAGAAATACTAAAAATTAAGTTTTATATGATAGAGGATATATATACTCGCTTCAGTTTCATAAAGCATGTCGTTTTAGACTTGTATCTGGAGTTGTCTAAAACAAGTCGTTTTGTATTTTATTGTGTATTTTAGATGTCTATACCCCTAATGGTGTACTAATTCCTCTTCATCTCTCACGCTGTCTTTACTCTCGCACTATATTTAATATGGACAAATAAGAAAAATACACACTAATTATTCATTCCTTGATATCTGAAATCATATGTAAATGTAAAACGACTTTCTTTTTGAAACCGGAGTGTGTGTGTGTATTGTTTACTTCTCCTCGCTACTACTACCAAAGAGGGCCAAGTACAATACACTACCATAAAAACAGTCTTTAGTGACGGAGCTTTACTGACAGATAAATAATACGCGTCACTAATACACTTTTAGTGAATGACCATTTTTAACGCGTCAATGGTGTTGTCTTATTAGTAACGGGTTGTAATGTGGCATGTCACTAAAGAGAGGGCATCCCCATTAGTGACGGGTAGTAACCCCCATTAGTGACGGGTCGAATTACTACCCGTCACTAATGGGTCAAAGAATACGTGACGGGTGGCAACTATCGCTCGTCACTACTGATCCAGTGACGGACGGTAGATCATTAGTGATGGGCGGAAACTATCGTCCGTCACTACTGATGTGTATAAATAGGCGGGCGCCAACAGAACACTTTCATATCACGCAGAACCCTATACCCTAGTGGCCACGCGTTCTCCGTCATTGTTCCATCGTCGCACTCCACGTGTTCCACCATGATTCTCCTCCGCCGTCGCAGCCTCCGTCCTGTCATGGCCTCCTCCACCGGTCTCCTCTCTTCCATCGTCGACCCTCCTCGTCGCCGCCTCGTCTCGTGCATCTTCCTCCTAAGGTCCTCCTCAACCTCCTCCTCCTCCTCCGTGGAGGCTAGGGTTTATTGCTTTGTGAATATATATATTGCTTTGTAAATATATATGTTGCTTTGTAAATATATATGTTGTTTTGTGAATATGTTGCTTTGTGAATATATATGTTGCTTTGTGAATTGTTACTTTGTGAATATTGCTTTGTGAATATGTTGCATTGTGAATATGTTACTTTGTGAATATGTTGCTTTGTGAATAGCTCAATCAAGAGAAGTCTATTAGTATGAGGATATGTGTCACACACAATATTTAGTTTTATTTATTAGGGTTTACATAAGTATTATTGTACTTTTTTCATCGTTGTTAAATATAACATGAATTAGGGACATGGCGAGCCTCCCAAGTGATCAACGGGGCACTCCCGTCAGACAACGTGCTTCTAGTAGTAGGCGGATCTCTATGGTACCGACTTATGTTCCTGACAGTTGCCTCCTGAAGATCAATCATTACGTCCACGGTGGGCGTCACTAGGTTTATACATTGTACATTGCATATTCTGTTTATGTGGTAATAAAACTAACAAACTGATACGATATTATCTTGCTGTTATAGTTTGTAACAAAAAATTTTGACGATATCAATAACATTCATGCTGATAACACCCTTAAGATATTAACAAAGATGGATGCATCAATGAGGTTGAGGTTGCGAGCTATGGAGGCAGTGTATGCCTCCACAAAGGGTGGCTCACATTTAGTAAAAGAGCCGGCCTAACAGAAGGAGACTATGTGGTAATAACAATGGGATAGACCCCATTGTCTGTTACGGCTAAATTTTACAATAACTTTGGTAGTGAGAAGACCTCAACAACCATAAAAGTAGAAGACAACGATAGCGGTATCTATAGCAAACTGATATTACTTACTAGATATGTATATTTTGTTTATGTACTTAAATCGGTTTTTATAATGGCAAGTGAGGGTCCTAGAAATGCTGCAAAGAAAAAGGGGAAGCAGATAGCCAGGGAGGTCGACACCGACCAAATGGACCAATTGAAAAATATCTGTTATTTTAGCAATCCAACAGATATAACTCCAGCAAGGAAGGCTCTCTTGCAAGACATCTCGGTAGGTTTATCCTCTGAGGCTTAGTTATATGTCTACACAATAAATAACTCGATCATCAATAAGAAGTCGGTGGTAGGCTCTTTGCACATGTCGGTGGTTAACTCGATCATCTATGCACTTGGTCTTGTCTAACTAGCTTTATTTAAATTTTATTGTAATAATACTTTTTAAGACAGTACTGTGAGAAGTACATCACATCTCACCTACATCAGCAGACCATCGAGATTCAAGTGGCAGCAGTAGGTACTAAGGTAGTCTCAATTACGGTGTATAAATCCATGGATGGACGGTGCTACCTAACTAATGGTTTTAACCAATTTCTTCGAGATAACATGTTAGAAGTTGGCACAGTATGCGTCTTCTATTTTAACATCAACAATGGTGCAGTTGAGACTGTCGTGTATGTGGTGTAAACCTAGGGTATGATGTCTTCCTATCTATCTTTCTTTTTATACTGATAAGCATTGTGTATATTGTACTGATTCTTTTTTCTTCAGGAAGAAGGAGTACAGAGTGATCATAAAAGAGGCTGCAAAACTAGACATGTACAACCTTAAGCAATTCATAGCGGGTAGATAGAGAGAATCTCCGAATGACACTTATTCAAGCTCTTTATATCGCTCTTAGGGAATGACCTAGTGAAAGTTAGAAATTAGCTAGAAGTTAGGGAATGCTCTTATAAAATTTTGTTTTAGCCATATAATTTCTTCGAGATAACGAGTTAGAAGTTAATATATGTGATATTAATTTAGTTATGAATCTTCTGTAATGAATTGTCTATGATCTGTGATGAATTATCTGTGATGTGCTTTGGAATGTTAGATATGTTGGCTGCCAAATTCTAGCTTTGATTCAGGATGTAGCCTAAAAATAATTATTTTTTTCAAAATGACCATAATATTAGTGATGGATGACAATAATCACCCGTCACTAAAAAACCCTTTAGTGATGGATGACATTATGATCCGTCACTAAATGGCCATAACAGGTGAATCGATAGGCTCTCTTTTAGTGATAGACGAATATTGCCACCCGTCACTAAAGGGTGGTAAACACCCGTCACTAATGATGTTACATCACTGATGCGATAAGAGTGACGGAAGACTTATCTGTCACTAATAAAAGTTATTATCTTTTACTAATAGAGTTTTATGTGGTGGTGATAATTTTTGCTGCGATTTCGCAGATGGACACGAAACCTTTTTAGGGCCAGCGAGCAGCTACCTCGGCGTAGCCTGAACAAAGATAAGAATAGGGCAGGACAGTTTCTTCATCGTTGGGCACTACCACTGGTACGACTACCATTTACTTACTGGTACAGTTTCATGCATGCATAGGTTTCCCCCTTTCTCCGTCACAAATGATAGTACAAGGGAAATGAAAATTAATGACTCCTACATGAGCATGCATACTAGTACTGGTACTACGATTAGTTTGCTCCTCTATCTCACTGACCACTGACTTGATCCCCTGTTTAGGCATCCTATCCAATGGCCGTTCCACGTAGTACTATATCGCATAAGATATCGGCATAAATAATTTGTGAGAAGTCTCAACCCCAAAAGAAACCAAAAGCTCGAGGTTGCACGAGGCAAAAAAAACAAAGGAAAAACGGTTGCATCCATGCAAGCGTGCCTCAGCTACAGTTACTACACGTCGCCCAGGGCTCCGTACGACTGTGGGCGCAGCTAGCTAGGTAGCTGAACGCTACGTGGCCATCGATCGACGTGTAGCTAGCTGGGGCGCCGCAAATCATTGGACGGATCGATCGAGACGGCGAAACGCACGCCGGCTCGCCATATATGCCATTGCCACCTCAGGCAATTAGGCAGGCATCTCGACCGAACTCGTCTTCCACGGCCAGGACGGTTGGTCGCCGGCCGGTCGGCCACGTAAAGTGATGTGCCCAATCATTCAGACGGACGTGCATGCCGCTAGCGAGTTAGTTAAAATTATTCCGGGCGCACTAGCTTGCTAAGATGCTGCAGGCAAACATGTCGTCGGGACTTGAGGCAAATGATCAGTCAGTGTCTCAGTGATTGAGATGGATCGTGGCTATCTTTCAGCTTAGTTCGTATGTACCAACGTGGCTACAGCTTTACTTTTCTCGATCGGTCGAACTGTAATGTGGGGATGGATGGACCAAATTATTCGGACGACGGCCAATCGACGGAGAGTTGGAGACCAACCATGTATGCAATGGCGAAACCACAACTATCTCAAAGTTAGGAATTACGGGCATAATTTATTTAATTTTACTTTTATATTATAGTTTTCTAAATTTATTAATATAATCTGAGTATCAAGAGTATTGCTCAAACCTAAGCTGCCCTACTCCGATGGCGCAACGAACAGTGTAGTAGAGAAAATCTATGGTAGTGGGGTCCCTCTACTACCCATCCTTGATAATGCAAATTTTTTTTGTACCCCGTTTTCTACTCTCGTCGGGTTGACGGGTATTCGTCAGGAAGAAAATCCTAGCAAACAACGTACTTAGAAGTAGGCGACGATGTCGGTGATATGGTCAGGCGGCGGTGTCGACGATGTTGAAGACACGACTAGGTGATAGCGGTGAGGGCGTGCCCAAGAAGCAGTGGTGTTGGGGACGTATCTGAGTGGTGACGGAGGAGGGGGCCGCAGTCGAGCTTCGCTATTGGGAGGAGGGCGTAGCTGGACAACGATGGCGATAAGAGGCCATGCCTAGGTGACGACGACGGGGAAGCAAGCCTGGGGCGATAGTGGCCGGGAGCTATGGCCTAGCGATAGTAGTGGTGAGGAAGGGTGCCTAGGCAGCAATAACAGGGGTCGTGGCCTAGCGGCAATAGCGGAGGGGAACGGTGCCTAGGCGGTAGCGACGAGGGTTGGGGGATGTTCCACAAGGAACAGTGCCTCGGACTGATATAATTAGCATACTTTTTGATATATATAATAGGTTATCGGGTCGGATTTGATAGAGAATAGAGATGAAGAATGAAAAAATGTTGTTCTCATCCCGCTAAATTCGATAGGGAGGAATTTTTTCTGTTTCTTCGTCCGTAGAGAAAGATTTCCCCTATACCTGACGGAGGAAATGAGTGTTGGTGACGGCGGTGACGAGTGCGGCGGCTATTATTGGGGCGCGGAGACATGTACGGGAACAAACTGATCGATTGATCGATCCGTCGGAGCTGGCTAGCTAGCCAGCACTCAGCAGATAGGCCCAACTGTAAAGGACACGAAAAGTCTGGCACCTGCATGCCATGCACAAGCGGGGAGATAGAGAAAAGGCGCAGAAGCAACCAGGCAAGCTAGCTGCTAGCGGACACGGCCGGGCAGGAGCGGAGTTGGTTTGTGCGCCACATGTGTAGATCGTACTACTAGCTCGTCTAGATGGTCAGATTCAGCAGAGATAGAGTAGCTAGTGCATGCAGTACAGTGACGCAGGCGATAGTCAGAGATCGGTAGCGATCGATCATGCATATGTGCTGTGGACTACGGCCATCGGCGTCATCGATCCATGCCATCGCTGCGCAGCAAATTTATATCATAATTATTAATATTTTTTAATAAAATTGGTTAAAATTAAATGAGTTTAACTGATTAAAAAATAAACATCTTTCCAGCCTGCTTGCAGTCTGCCGTGTAATTGCTGGCTACATGGAGCAACGCATTGTAAAACAGGATGTGGCCAGCTTCTGTCTTGTTGCAGCATATATGTATCGTATTTTTCTTTAAAAAAAGGATGTATCCATTGGAACATATACGCCATCTTGCTACAGAAACAACTTTGGCGACAACTGATGGACTGCAGGCTGCTGCATGCCCCCAAGAAGAAAATTAGTACTGGAAAAACGTCAAAAAGAAAATTTTGTGATACCTCTCACCTGATCAAACAAATCTAAGGTGCTAGCACGTTTAATTTCCCCTTCTATAAAAATGCATTGATGCTATATTTAAATTTTAGAACCAATTTAAAAACTATATTAAGGTTTCCCCCCTCGTTTGTTTTATCAATCTCGTCTTTACAACAATTACATGTAGAAATATAAAACTCTAATCCTAAAATTAATTTTTGCTGCAAATAAGTGGTTCATCTCTTTCTATAAAAAATATCAGCAATAAGAACCGCCTAAAAATAAAAATTAAAAAGAAACAGAAAATATATTAATTAATGCCTTATGGTTTAGGATGAGCATGTTGGAGGAGGTGGGGTATCATCTAGCTTGGTCGCTAGTAGGTAGCGAGCGTTTGTGGGGCTAAGTTCGCGATACTGTTAGGGATAACAATTTTGACTAAAGGTATGAATACCCATGAACACAGATGGGTTCAAGGTCCAGCGACCGGTGCCTAGGCTCGCCGGCAAGCCACACCACTGTGATTATAGATATTTTTAGTGTTCAACAATGTTCGTAATTGTTTATTTATGTGTGTGTGTGGGCTTCAAGATGTTTCTAGAACCGTCATTGTAAACAGGTACCCGACCTAAAGGGCATGAGTTTGAATTTAAATTTATGCCTATGGTTTACAGGTTCGGGTACATGGTTAGGGTTGGCTTGGGCATAAATTTGGTTTAAAAACCAACGGGTACCCGTGGGTTTATCTAGTTATCCCAACTCTGCTTCTATTACCACAAACCTGAATATTTTTCGTTAGGTTTTGGTATATCCGATGGGTTTGGGCACATGTTTGTTTTAGAACATGTGGGTTTTGTGGGTACGGGTTTAAGAGTATTTCACGGATTTACTTTGTGGACAAGTTTTTACTAAATTCATGGGTTTTGTATCTATTTATATCCCTATATATAGTTTGATACACGCAACAGAGAAATTTTGTCCTAGATGCCAGGCCAGGATACAGAGGACTTTGTCACAACCCTTCCCGTGAACACCAAGCGAAGTCAGCAGCATGCAGCACTGTACCGTCGTCACACAGTGCAGAGCATCAACGTGTGTGCTTGTTTTTACTACAACGACTTGGTCATCAAGTACCAGGGAAACCAAACTTGTTGCGGATTTTTTTTAAATAATACAATTTTTAAATGAAATTTCAATTTTGGTACACGGTTTTGAAAAATTACAAATCTGGGTCTCT
>KE372769.1:222009-247038 GCA_000418225.1 Zizania latifolia | reverse complement strand
GGCAGCAGCAGCAGGAGGCAGCAGACGCAGCTTTCCCTTGCGCCGTGCCATCTATCTACCTATCACTGGGCAAGGCAAGAATGCCACAAGGAAAAGGTTTGTGTGTGTCTCTTACACGCGGTTGCCACCGGCGACACAGTACAAGCGTCTTTTAACCATTTTACCTCAGGCTTCATGCCCTGGCCTGCTGCACTCACTGATGCAGCACTCTGTGACAGTTGCCAGAGAAGAGAGAGATGGAGATGGGGGGCCGGCCATGATTGCTCACTTCTCCTCTTCTCTCTGATTGGCTTCCACATGGACAACTACCCTGCCTGTACTGTAATAACTTTAAGGCTGGTAATTAGTTGTGGGGGTGGGAGAAGATGAGAGCATGGATGCCATGGTTTGTGCAGCTAGCTGCATGCCTGCATGCTATACTGTTTTCCCTGAAGAGTTGCTGCATGCTAGTAGTACAAGCCCACTTCTTTTCTTCCTCCTCTACACTCCCTCCTCTAGTGACTCGACATAAATGACTGCTTTGCTTGCAAGATGGAATGAGCAATGATATGACTAACACTGTATACACGCACTACGCTCCTCTACATTGTACAAGTGGTCATCACAAGCACGCATGCTGCCATACTTTACAGGCTTTAGCCTGGCTCCTTTATTTGCGACTTGTGATGACATGTGGCAGATAATTTTGCTGTGAATACCAGTAGAACTACGTATTTAATTTGTTTGTGGCAAACATGTAGCATCAGTTAGTAGTTAATGCACAGCTTTGTTCTTTTAGCTGAAAGTGCGGAATAAGAACATATAATTAGGGTTTTAGTAGGGCTTGGTGTATATGGGAAGGGCGAAGTATAGCTTTTCTTTGGTTTATTTGTGCAAGTCCGTGAAATATATGGTTTAGATGTGTACTTGAAGAGTTCTTGAACAGTATGCCACCCTTGATTGACTCATATTCTAAATTTATTAACCATGGTTTCAGTTTGTTTTGAAGCTTCGAATTTGTGTGAGTACTCTAAACTTTGGATCATAAATATGAATAAACCTATCAAAATTGGATATACGAAAACTGCATGTTATATCTGTTGCAAAAAGAAATAAAAAGACTGAATAAAAGCGGACGTATGGAGCACTTTGAAATGCTTTTTGGCCACTCCTTTTGGCACTTCGCGTGTAGTGCAGGCAATTAATAATGTACCACGTACGCCTTTGAACATCTGTGTTCTTTGAAGGTAGTTATGCTATGGTTGGTATGCAATTGATCATCAATTCACCGCATTAGGTGGAAACTAAGTCATTGTGTTTGCAAAAATCAGATAATGTATTAATGTAAAAAAGTTCTTTGTTGTGGGGAATTCTTAAAATTATTCTGTTATGAATATGCATGGTTTACACTGTTAACTCTAACTTCCCTAGCTTCTTAAATTCTTTTCCTAGATGAAAATGTTGTATGTTTGATGGTATTTGCGCTAGCTAGCAGGTATAAACTTCTTATTTACCTAGACTTTTAAGTGCATGATTCATCATCATCCCCTGATCTCCCCATTGTTGAACTAATTAAATACCTGTTGTATAGGGTACTGATCTTGTAGGGATTTGCTATCTCAAAACAATTCAAATGGTGGTTGATTAAGGAGTCAGCATTAATTAACATAATAATGCGTATTGTTTATCCGTGTTCCTACAAAGAAGGAAATATGGTAAATGGTTGTTGTAGATTATACTAACTATAATATATACGACAGAAGCTAGAGTAATGTCAAGTGACAAATCCACAAAATTATAAGACATCATTGTTAGAGAGCACAAGTATTAAATGTTGATCATCAAATTGCTATATATGACATCTAGCATCGACAATGATATATGCTTCCATATTGTCGTGAAATCATCATAACAACATTTATTTTGTTAAAAATACGAAGCCAAGTAAAATTCAAATGGCCCGATTTCATATTGCAGTGTCCGAGTAGACGAATAATGTCGTATCACCTTCGCTAGCTTTTGCCCATAAATTGTGGCTTTGTGCAAATAGGATACCCTAGAATAAATTCCTTTTACTAAAAAGTCTCTACAGCTAGCATATCTTTGAAACTATATATCTAAATCTCCTTGAGGAAACAACCGTGGATAGCATCAATCACTATTCATGCCATCAATTGAACAAGCAGCTAGGAAACCATCATCCGTTCAAACAAGTAAAACATCAATTGGATCAATTTAGTATAACTTTATAGAGAACTAATTAATTAATAAAAAACCTTAAAAAATTAAAAAGAAAATACTAGTAGAAGGATATTAGCATTATCTATTATCTTCCTAGGAGGTAAGAGGTCAACTTATTTTAATCATGATAGTTAGATTTATAAAAATGAATGATTCTTATTAATTTGATGTATCTTAAAATTTACCACACACATATACACATATATATATATATATATAATTTGTACTCATGACAGATCACTCTATTAATTAGATCTATTTGTGTCTAGCTGTTTGTGTTTTATATGCTCACTTCCAATTAATTTTTCATATGAACATACCAGAAAAAAGATAAATGATTTCTCATACGAAAAAGTGTTTTCCTTCTCCCAGTTGCTCATGATCTGACTCTTTCCAGTGTCTCGTCTTCTTTTTCATAAGACATCTTTTTCCACCTGCCTTTGGCACTGATCAATCAAGCCACACTCTCTGCTGCTAGTGCCTACTGCAATCGGCATCAGTTCCTTGCTCTTAAAAATCTGGGGTAAATTCTAGATGAAACCATTTTGTTTTGAAACTTAGGGTCCAAATTAAGTCTAATTAAGTTCTTTGTGAAGAGACAACAAAGACGTTTAGAGTTATTTTTATGCATATAGGTATATTCTACTATGATATACAACAATAGGATATGTACACATACAAATCAAAGTTTCCTTTTTTTACTCTGAAAAGTAAAATGAAAAATATATTAACATGCGAATTTCATGTTACTAAACTGGTCGTTCACCTCTTTTTACAAAAAGAGATAATAAGAAAATGAGGATTACTTCTATTAGTTACACCGTTAATCATTTTGACATATGACATTCGAAAGCTAGCGATGGTACTCTTCTCGGCACTGTAGCTTGGATAGCTCGCTAGCGGCTTTACACTCGTAGCGTTCCATGCACCTACCCATCCACCACTCAACAAAACCATCGCAATCGCCCGTAATTGCACGGCAGGACCGGCGCCGGCCGGCGGCGTGCTAATAACACAAGTAGCAAACCGATCGACGAGACGCCTGCCTGCCTGCCTACCTGCCTGCCGGCCGGCCGGCGACTGTATCTTAAACGAACAGCTCCTGATCCGGGAGCAGCTAGCTAGCAGCTTCCTACCTTTAATTAATTTCTTCCACGCACGCATGCATGCAGCTTAATTAGATAAAACGACGTAAGGGCCCCGCCCCGGCCGGCTTTCCCAATCACCCGGTTTTCCCAATCGACAGCGATCGATCGCTGCCGCATGCAACTCCGATCCGACACAATCATGGCCGCCATCGCCATGCAAGCACGCACGAGCTGGCGCGTGATCGAGATCCGCGAGGGCAGCCGGCTGCGCTGCCTGTAGCCAGCCAACGTCCGCGGGCAGATCTAGTGGGACGTGGCGGAGCACATGAGACTATAAATGCACATGCGGCCCTGCACCTGCCGCCGCCCGCAAGCGCTCGTACGAACGTCGTTCGTACGCGCGGCGCGGCTAAACACCCCACGCGGACTGCCACAGTGCCACGCTAGTTGGCCGTGCGTGCCACGCCCCAGCCCGGCCGGCTGATTGATACAGATTGCCGGTAAAATAAAACTATTTCTTATATAATTAAAATATTATCTATGACAGTTCTTACAAACAACTTAATAGATAGCGGCCGTAATTATAATTTATCATAGATAACTAATTTATAATAGGTTGTTAGTACTACGCATGACGACTAATCACTTTCGGTTGTTTTTATTGATAGTTGTTCGTTAGAGATGCGTTCTTTTTTACCACTGACCGGCAATGTGACATTTTAATCACCAGAAATAAGGGGATATGTCCTGTGCTCTGACCGGTACGTTCGTAGACTGCGCAGCTGATTCTGTACGACGCTGGGCTGCGCGATTAATGAGATGCCTAGCTTTGCCGGCCATTGCCTCTCTCCTCGCCGGCAGATTCTGTGCAGCCGCCAACCGGGCTTTGTGCTAGGCTGCTAGCTTGGCCAAGTAGTACTTACGGGACCCCTGAAGGCCGGCAGCGGCCGTGCTCATCCACGCGCAAGCGTAGACATATGCCGTGATTGGCCTTGACAGCGCGGACGACGTACGGACAATACGTGGCCGAGAGCTAGCTAGCGGAGGTGCCGCGCGCGCTCAGCCGGCGTGCATGGTGGTCGATGGCGACGGGGCATTATCGGTGACTTGGTGTGCGTACGCGCGCTGAGATAGCTAAGCTAGCTACTGCTGTCACCGGCGGCGAGAGGGGACTGCATACTGCAGTCCAGATCGGACAGCAGGGTCAGGGTCAATACGTGGTGTCTTTACTCGCAGTGCTCTTATGTGCAGCTGCTAGTCCTGTAGGGCTCCTGTAGCCTGACAAGCTGCCATCTCACATGGCCATGCCTTGCACGACAATATGACACATATATCATGACACCACAAGTCCACAAGCTCGTTTCATGTTTATTCGCATCCACTTATGTCATTGTGTTGGTGGGTATGGATTTATGTTAGTTACCCATGATGACATGAACAAGATCGGTAACGGAGCCAGAAATTTTACTCGGTGAGGTTTACCACTGTTTCATATTTTAGTGGGCTATTTTACTAAGTTTAAAATGATTTACGTATAAAAATTAAGGATCACAGAAGTGTTTGGCTTAAATATTATGTTTCCATTAATGTTTAGATAGCTTAGTTTAATTGACTACTTGTGATAACATCTTGCTAAGAGCCCAAGACCCCCTCCCCTTCTTCTGATCCCTTCCCCAATCCGAAGCCAAATTTATTGGACTCGCTAGAGTTGAAAAGGATGAGCAAGAAACACCATTCATAAATTTGGTTGTTTTTGAAAACAAGGTCAATGTGTAATGAATTCCTTTGTTTTAACTTACCGCAACAATCAATTTGTTTACTGTTCATACCAGTCGTCGATGGGGCAGAACAGAAAGGTGGCATATCTAACAAGAACTGTACGTTAGTTCTTTTGCTGCGGGCTGCTTCCACAAGCGCCTTCTCAAAAAGAAGTCCGATGCTATTCTTTTGCTTTAAGACGTAATCTATACCTTCATGCATGCATGGCCACTTTACCACACAATTTGTGCCCAACTTTTTCCTCCAAGAGGACACATAAACTACAAAGCTAGCAAAGTGCCGCTCCACTACATAATCTGAAGAATCCTGCACTCAAAATTGCTGAAATGTGCCCCCTGTCCCCCTAAAGAAACCAAGCCAGAACCTACCATTTGACACATTGGTAAAAAAACCATTCGTCAGATCAGATCTACAGGTAAACTCCCCCCTGTCCCAACCTTTTTTTGGCATCTATGCTCTCATGCATCCGACTGCATGCATGATATATGGGTCCCCATCCGGCCGTCCATCCAATCTTGTGTAGTGCATGCCAAATCATGCATGGCCGGCTCAAGATCAGAACATGGTTCCCTGTCCTAGCTAGCTGCAGGCACACGTACAGTTTAGCATGGCTTTCAGTTGGCAGCAAGATGCATATTTTGTTGCTTGGGGACCTCGACCGATCACCGGCTGTCATGCATGGCACACAGTCATAGGGAGCAAGGGGACGACGATGCCTTAACTCTCGCGCAACGACAAAAAGTATCACGATACCAACAGGCAACAGATTGGTTAGAGGCTAGGGATGGATTCGGATCGGATACATATAGAAACGAATCTGGATAGCACTATTTACCATATTTTACTTCGAATACGAATATGAATCCGAATGTTTTTAGATACGAATTCAAAACGGATAATTTAAATACGAATCCACATTCAGATGTTTACTCAGTTTAATTTGAAATGAATCCGCATTCGGATGTTCATCGTTTTGTAAATTTTCCAAAAGTCTAAAGTGCCGAGTATACCAAATTAGCAGTTAATATAATAATTTTTGACTATAAATTATTGACAACTTTCTCGAAATATTTTTAATTTTTTTTATCATAGTATCTACGTATAATCTCATAACAACATGACAAGTCTTGTGCTTTTCAGACTTTATTTGTTTTTTAGAATTAAAAAATCATTAAGCTTTACATTGCCGATCGAGTGTCGCAATCTAAATTTTTAAAATTTTCTTTCAATTTAGTGGATAAGGCCTACAAATGGACTCAAGAATATGAATATGATTTTTCTATAAATTTTGGTTCATTATTTTAGGCACTTGCAGTTCAAATTTCACCTATTTCAATTTAAGTCATAGAAACACACTTAATGAATTAAAAATAGTAAACTGACCCAGAAAAATACTAAATTTTTACATGGAATAAGGTATGTTGTATTTTAATTGTAAAAAAAGTTTAAAGTTCAAACAAAGATTTAACCAATGATTTGCTTTCAAACCAAACCCATTCCTTCTCTAAACCCTAATTCCTCCTTAGAGAATCTCCAGTTTCTTAACATCCTACATGATAACTTTCTTGAAATATTTTTAAATTTTTATCACAGTATTTACATATCATATCATAACACCATGACAAGTCTCGTATTTTTCAGACTTTATTTGATTTTTTTAGAATTAAAAAACCATTAAGGTTCACATTGCCGATCGAGTGTCGCAACCTAGATTTTTTAAAATTTCTTTTAATTTAGTGGGCAAGGCCTACAAATGGACTCAAAAATATGAATATGACTTTCTATAAATTTTGGTTCATTATTTCAGGTACTTGCAGTTCAAATTTTACCTATTTCAATTTAAATCCTAGAAACATACTTAATGAATTAAAAATAGTAAACTGACCCAGAAAAATACCAAATTTTTACATGGAATAAGCTATGTTGTATTTTGATTATAATTTTTTTTTAAGTTCAAACAAAGATTTAACCATCGATTTGCTTTCAACCCTAACCCATTTCTTCTCTAAACCTTAATTTCTCCTTGGAGAATCTCCGATTTCTTAACATCCTACATAACAACTTTCTTGAAACATTTTTAAAATTTTATCACAGCATCTACGTATCATATAATAACACCATGATAAGTCTTATATTTTTTAGACTTTATTTGTTTTTTTAAATTAAAACACCATTAAGAACTAAAAATGGACTAAAAAACATGAATATGATTTTTCTATAAATTTTGGTGCATTATTTCAGGCACTTGCAGTTCAAATCCTAAAAACATAATTAATGAATTAAAAATAGCAAACAGACCTAGAAAAATGCAAAATTTACATGGAATAAGTTATGTTGTATATTGAGTGTAGAAAAATTTTCAAGCTCAAACAAAGTTGCAAATATCTTATTACCTTGAACTGCTAGAAAACCCCATTAACTTTAGTATTTCATAATTACATAAAGAATAAATAAACCACACATATTAATATAGTGATGACATATCATCCTTAGTCTCTAAAAGTGTGATCTGTGTGAAATCCTAAAACAGATACGGATGTATCCATTTTAATATCCACATTCAGTAGAAATTTGGTTATCCGTTTCCATATCCATATTTGTCAAACGAATTAGGATATTTCCGTTTATCGTCCACATTTAATTCGGATACGAATATAGATATCCATATTTACAATTTATCGGATATGAATACGAATAATTCAGATATTTTCACATCCGTATCCATCCCTATTAGACACTTACAGGGCGCGTGAGGTGACACAGGAGTGCCAGGACGTCGCTACTGCCCGCATCCACGGATCAAAGTAAAACTCCTACAGTTGAGAGAGAGAAGAAACGTCGTAATAGTAATAACGATGCAATAAAAATGGTTAACAGGGTGGTTCTACAGGATAGTCTAGGTGAACCGTGGACCGGCGGCGGGGCCACCAGCGGCGGAGCCACAACTTCATCAAACCTAGGGCTCAACAATACAATTTACATTGAAGCATCAAAATTTTCATAATTTTTAATAAATTTTAAGAGGGATTAAGGAGAAAGCCTAGGGCTTAAGCCCTAATTGCCCTAGGCTTGTCTCCGGCTCTCCGCCATAGCCGTGGACTATCCTATATTTTAGTCCAGAAGACCTCTAGTAGCTAAAATCGTCCGACTCAAACTAGGTCAGAGAGAAACCCACCTTCCTGCACGCCAGATCTACGCCTCATGCGTCGCCGCCTCCGCTCCTCCTGGCCTCCCGTGTCGTCTGCTACCTCTGCGACCTGCATGGTGCCTCCCCCTTGCATTATCGGCTGCTTCCACGCCCTGTTAGATGCTTCCGCGCCCTACTGGCCAGCCCCACATGCCTCCGTCCCCCGTCGATCCATCCCCGAGCGGTGCCCTATACCCCTAGCCTCGCCTCACCAACCACCCCCTCTCGCTAGCCGCCGGGTGTCCAATGCCTGGCGCCCGACATCCCTACGTGGCCACACCCCACTGACCGCATCCGTTGGTCTGCCCCCTTGCCTAGCGATCGATGCCTCCAAGGCCTCGGCCATGCCCCGCCAGCCGCCTCTATCCCATACCAGGTGTCGGGTGTCTGACTATGCTCCTAGCGCCACTATGCGGGCACTATCCCCATGTCCTGTCGGCCACCTCTACTCGGTGCGGTGGCATTCGCCGCTCGGTACCCCCATTGGCCTTATTCGGCCTCTATGGCTCTGCCCTCATGCTCCATCAGCTACCTCCACCGAGC
Source organism: Zizania latifolia (assembly GCA_000418225.1). Classification (NCBI taxonomy): domain Eukaryota; kingdom Viridiplantae; phylum Streptophyta; class Magnoliopsida; order Poales; family Poaceae; genus Zizania; species Zizania latifolia. Next base: position 238,221 of record KE372769.1, on the reverse strand, counting down.
GTGGCGGAGCCTAGAACCCCTGCACGGCCACGCTCCACAGGCCACTTGTCGCCCATCTAGCTACTAGCGCCCCGCCGACGAAAATAGCAGGTACTGCTTGAGAGTTGAGTTTTTAGATGAACCAACCCAATTTTTGAAGCCATAGTCCCATAAATGAGCCAATATTTAGGTCAAATTTTTCAAAAGTTTCAGCTACTGCTTACCGTTGGTTATCATTATCAGTGCAAACATCATACAAAACAACTAGAAAAAATCAATTTATTGAGCCTAAAGGAATTTTCATTTTAAACTAATTGTGAAAGTTTATTACCAAACAAACTCATCCAAAAATAGGTCAAGCAAATATGCGGATAAATAAGAAAATAAAAATGATTTACACCATTGCTATATTTATATCATACTTTGAGAAAATTTTGCATTATGAAATTTTGGAGTACAAAGGAGGAACACCCAACCAAAAAATCCTGGAGCTGCCACGGCTATCGAGTGTAGTTCAGAGTTTGTGATAAACAAACAAACACAAAACAATATGTAGAGAAAAGTTGGTTTCTTTATTTCTCATATGTTAGTTTATAATGGGGAGAGTGCTCCTTATTTATACACAAAACTAATATATGATATCAAATAAAACAATTCTCTTCAAAAAGAAACAATCATTTTTAAAAGGAAAGTAAGATTGAAGCGTGCACACTCATTTTCATATATCTTTGGGTTTCTATTCCTGTCACTGAGTACCAAATATAAAAAATGGAGTTCCATAATACTCTCCTTGATACTTCTCGTGACATGCATATGCCTCATAAAAACTTTCTGAAAACCTAATGAGAAAAATTAGGAGAAATAGTATATTATACTTCTTGGTTGCATGAATTGTCTAGTTAAAAACTTTATTATGATAGACTTTTAAAAAACTCACTTAAGAGAAAAAGTGTACAATTCGCTTAAGAGAAAGATTTTCATCATTCATGTAGCATTTCTTTTAGAGAAACAAGTATAGTGTTTTTCAACTATACACCATATAGATTTCTATTATTTCTATCTTGGTTTAGAACTTGGTACCTTTTTATTTATGTCCATACAAATGTTTGATCCAAGCTCCCATACAATTAAAAACATCCATTAATTTTATTACTAAACATAATTCAACTTCAAGTAGACTATTAACTACATTAATTTTATTACTAAACTCTTGGTTGATTTTCAAATTTCAACTGTTGATTGACTATCATTGAGATTGTATTTCTAAAGATAATTTAGCCTACCATCAGGGAATAGATTTCACAATTAACTCCTAGTAGTCGAGTGAAAATTTTACACAGCAAGCCATAGTTTATATCTTACTGTTTTTTCTTTCTTTTTCAAACAAATAGCCATTTACATCCTTTAGACTGAACTCCAGTAGAAATATGCATGCCCATGACAAAACATTATCGTCATGGTAGAAGTCAAATTCGTTATAAAGAAGTTTGTTGTTTTATGATGAATCGAAAAATTTCGTCGTAGACCTCATTTCATCCATGATGAAATAACATGTGTCGTAAAACTATTTTCATGCCATAGGAATGATGTGGCTAGGTTGACATGGAATCGTCCATACTGGCAAGTGATGTGGACAGCCACGTGGCCATTTCCTATAGTCCCACATGTCCGTTCCCCATTGGCCCACATGTCCGTTCCCCATTGGCCCATGTGTCCATTAGCCATTGGTCCACGTGTTCATTCAGCATTAGCCCATATGTCTGTTTTGATAGGCCCACATTTCAATTTTTCATTGGCCCACGTGGCTGTACCACATTGGTCCAAGTGTCTACTTCCCGTTAGTAGACGTGTCTATTTGGCATTGGTCTAAATGTCTATTTCCTGGTAGTACACATGTCGGTTTCCTGTTTGTCCACGTATCTTGCTCTAACGCCAACTTTGGTTCTTTGGTAGAAGCATAACAGATTTTACAGGACATATTCAACCACACATAACAGAAGCATTTTGAACCATATAACATATTTCATCTACATAACCATAAAACGCAAAAAATACACATGTTCAAGTTACACATCGATAACAGATTGTTCTCTTCCACATCTGGACACGAAAAAAATTGTACATAACCACATTACACAAAGTTCCACATCTACACATCTGTTCCACATCCACATGAGTTCAAGATTGAGAGGAGCTAGTTACCAACTACGTTCAAGTTCAAGATATGCCGAAGGTGCAAATTATTCTCTTCTTATTGATTCTTGAACTCCTCAAAGTCCCTTCGAGTGTTCACTTGCTCTTGCTCAGCATATTCATAAATTATCCATATATTCACAAACTCACAAATTAATAAGTAACAAACCCTAGCCACGTCGAAGGAGGAGGACATGCATGACGAGGCGGCGACGAGGAGGGTCGGCGATGAAACTTAGGCCACACGCGACGGAACGGATGGCAGAACGGAGGCCACGCGTGATGTAACAGCCGACGGAACAGAGGCCACACGGGACGGAACAGACGACTGGGACGAAACAGAGCACGGGACAGAACAGTGGGGCCGACGAGGAGCACAACGAAGGTGACGGCGATGAGAGATAGGGTTAGGGTTATGCGTGAAATAAAAGAATGTGGTTCACTTTAGGTCCTATCTATTTATAAGTGAGAGGCATTAGTGACGGGCAATAGTCACCGCCCGTCACTAATGACTTTGGGCCCCGCCTATTTATAAGCGGGATGCGTTGCATAAATACTTATCACTAGTGATGGTTATTGCCTAAAACACGTCACTAAAGGTCACCTTAGGGTTGCGGGCTCTATAGTGATGTGGGTAAAATAATACGCATCACTAAAGAGCACACCCAATAGCGATGGGTGATACTGTGACCCATCACTAATGGGAGTGCCCCTCTTTAGTGAGGGTCATAACATGACCTGTCACTAATACTGGTACCCTTTACTGACAGGTCATAGTGTGACCTGTCACTAATGGAGTGCCCCCTTGTAATACCTAGGGTTTAATAAATAGCATAAAAAATATGACTTTTTAACCATTGCTCCGATGAATGATCGGATTTCGTGCTTGTGGAGTGCTAGTTGAGTAGGTTATATTTTTATATTTATTTGTCAAAAATAGGTTTGTATGAGGTCGTAGCGGGTAATTTAATTTGAGCCATTAGATTAGGGAAGGCTATATATATAAACAATCTGTTCTCAGATCGATCTCTTTCCTCCACCCAACACGCAACTGCCTCCTTCCTCTCCACCCAACGCTAATGCCTCTTCTCCCTCCACGCCACTGCCTGCTCCCTGGCCACCCCTCCTCCCCTCGCTGGCCAGCCCTGCTGCCTCCACCACGTGGACGCCATCACGCCGCCGCCTGAGGTTTCTCCCGTATTTTTTCCATCGGTTTCTCTAAAGAAACCCTAGATAAGACTTGATCCCTCTCTGTAGCACATGTTTAAGGGTGATTTTGATGCCTTAAGTCATGGTTAAGAAGGATTAGAGAAGGGGCTTGGACGTTGATTTTTGGATTGGGCGCTTCGTGTGCAGACAGATTTATAGGGTTTCTATATTTCGTTGTTTAGTCAGTCAAAATTATTTTTCCTGCAAAAACGTATAACTAGCAATTTGTATATATCGTTTTTATCTATCATCTGGAAAATTTTGGTATCTTTTAGTTGGACGGTTTAGGAGAAATCGATGTTCAAAGTCAGGTATATATTTTCTGACGGATTCTGGACAGTAGTAGATTAATCTATTTTTTGAGAGGATAAATGGTAGAATTAGTTTTTGCACCTATATACAGAGTTGTAGAGCTTTTCCTAAGCTTTCTAGATTGGTAAAGTGCACATTGATTGGATAATTAGAACTCGAGATATCATTATTTTTCTATCAGCTATCTATTTTATCATCAGAAATCTTAGTCGAAGTTCAGACCTTGATTTGTCTATCTTAATGGATTTTTATATACAAGTTTATAACTATAGATTTGTATCCCATATGATTGTCTACATTTCCATGAAGTTTGAGTTTTTTCTCACGTTCGGTGTAGCGGCTATAAAATTGTGAACTGTCATTGTCTGAATTTTAGACAGTTTTTGAAGCCTATTTTCAAGTGTGAAATATGCCATTTAAATGATAGAATTAAAATGTGGTTAAACACGAGAGTTGTAGGTTTCTTTTTTGTATATGCTCAAGGCTTATTTATTAATTAATTTTGGGTTAGCGATTTAAAAGTTACGTCCAAAACAACGAAGGACCTAAGTTTTAGTAATATATCGGGATAGGCGGCGTTTTAGGTTTTAGAGCTTTTTATACCGTATGATAGTGGAGCTTCTATGCGGGATAGTCTTCTGAGTATTGTTTTGTGATTTAGGTGTGGAGTCTTCTGGCAAAGCGAATGAAAATCTAGGTTATCTCTACGGTTAAGGCAAGTGTATGATGAACTATTTGTTTCTAATGAATGAATCGGTCTGCTCCACTTCCCATAATTATATATGCATGTAATTGTGTATGCTCTCGATGTTTTGTTTCTGATTTTATACTTTAAGTTGGTTTGAAGTTCTCGATGCCATTCGTATTTCAATATTCTAGATTCTTATTCTATTCAAGTAATTCAAGTACCATGCGTAGCCATGGAGTATTATTTGCTTTTTCATTTAGGATCCTATGAGTAAGTGCTAGCCCCGCTTGCTCGGCTTATCGGTAATGCTAAAAGGATATTCATATGTGTCCGGGATGAAAACTACTACTTCAATTCGAGTTTATCCATTTCAGATGGAAACAATGTTTTTTGATTCATGCCTGCCTGAGATGGGAATTACAATATCTGGACTTCTGATTTTCCAAAACATGAAGATTCTTTTACTGGTTTCTTAAATTCAATTGTACAGTGTGTCTTTTTCTAGTTCTATATTGTACTTGCTGAATATTCTTTACTCACTCTTATGTTTTATTTGGTTTTTAGGTATTCAGTGACAAGAGTATCTTGGGTCAGTGCGTAGCACCTTTATCACACGTCACGTTGTACGATATATACATTTTAACTTAGTTTTAATGAGTAATGTAGCTTAATTTGTGCTTTTAGACCCTTGAGTCGTTATTCGTGTTATAGTATGTCTTTGGGACAGTTTGTGGTGCTTGGTTATAGCTCTAAAGTTATGGTTGATGGTTATGATAAAACCTTATAAACTACCTGTCGTGGATGTCCATATTATAGGAGAAACTCCGCCGAAATTTTGAATAAACTTTGGACTTAGATAATTTTTAGTGTTTGGTATGGCATCTCGGGTATGTGGATACTTGGGGTGTTACAGTTGGTATCAGAGCCTAGGCTTTAGATTCTAGGGAAAGTAAAAATTAATTTGACACACATGCACATATAGGAACGGTATGGGTTCATATAACTTGCATACTACTTTATTTTGAAGTGCACATGGTTATAATTCCCTTATTACTTGATATTTGATGTGGCATGTTGCTAATCACTTAATGCTTGATACAGTATGTTACTTATGTAGTGTATTTCCTACAATGTTGAGTGAGATGGATGAGTCTTTGTGTTACAATTGAACCATCTATTTTCGAAGAAAATAGTTGAGTGATGGATTGATTGGCCACCATGTTATGCACCTTAACTACCTGCTATTTATTTTTTTGGATGGGGGAATTGTTATGTGCCTCGTCTCGTAGCTAGAGTGGTGATATGTCAACTTGATCTTAGTATTGAATAGGATTTTCCTTTGGAGCAAAGGCAATGTTGTGCTGACCGTGGAGCCATGATTAGAGTAGGACTCAAGTGGATCTATAAGAGGATTTTAATGGATGTGTCCAGCCTTATTTATAAGGAATGTTTGCTTGTTATTGTGAAATCTAGTTTCTAAGAGTGAAAGTTGTTGATTTATATGTTGTCTTGGATGCACAATGTGTTTCTTGTGTTTTAAAGGGCTTGCTAGTTTTTTCCTTGTATAGTTTGTTTTCAGCGGCCATAAAGGCTATGTTTGGATCTAAGTGGTTGCATGTTAGTCCGATTGATTGTATGACGATCTTGAATTTTGGTATGACCTGACTGTGCAATGATAATTGATGTATTAGTGGCACTCTTCCCTATGTTTGCTTAGTGAACCATTGTTTTAACTGTGTTATATTGTTTTTAATGGTGTTAATGACGAATCTAGCCCTTGGTCTTGTTTGTTAAACAAATATACCTCAATGTTGTGGCTCTTTGCAACGGGTTGAGATGCTTGTTTGTGTGTTAATGATTGTTGGTTTGCTATGGATCCAATGTGTTTGTTACTTCAAGTGCACCTTAAGATGGAATGAGGTCTAGATTGTTCTAGTATAGTAGCCAAAGGATTTTGTTATTCGTGGTTTGCAAAAAAAAGGGGTTAACCTGGGAAGGTTGTATATATGTTGTTTGCCTGGTTGAGTTGTTGACTTAAATCTGATTGAGCTGACTAAGCAAAGTGTTGAGATGTAGTTGTGCCGCAGGGAGTACTCAACTTAATATAATTAGTTTAGCAGCCAAATAAAACTTGACACACTGGTGCACAGTAGGATGGGTATCTTAGGTTATGTATTACATTTATAATTTTTTTCTGCATACAATTTGATTGTACTGCTTTTCCCTCATGTTATCTAATTTTGTTGTTAATGTCATATCAATTGTCGTTCCTATTTGATAGAGCCATGCCTAGAGAGAGCACTCGCGTAGCTGGTCGAGCTCGTGGTAGATCCTTATATAAAAATTTATGGTTTTGGTTATTCCAGAGACAATAGGACGAATTCGAGAGCGAATTCGATTGAAGAGGGTAGAGTGTAATACCTAGGGTTTAATAAATAATATAAAAAATATGACTTTTTAACCGTTACTCCGATGAACGATTAGGTTTCGTGGTTACGGAGTGCTCGTCGAGTAGGTTCTATTTTTATATTTATTTATCGAAAACAGGTTTCGTATGAGGTCGTAGTGTGTAATTTAATTTAGGCCGTTAGATTAGGGAAGGCTATATATATAAACAATCTGTTCTCAGATTATCCACCCAACGCCGACGCCTCTTCTCCCTCCATGCCTCTGCTTGCTCCCTGGCCACCCTCCCCCCTCGCTGGCCAGCCCCACGTGGACGCCACCACGCCGCCGCCTCCACCGCGTGGACGTCACCACGCCACCGCCTGAGGTTTCTCCCGTATTTTTTCCATCGGTTTCTCTAAGGAAACCCTAGGTAAGACTTGATCCCTCTCTGTAGCACATGTTTAAGGGTGATTTTGATGCCTTAAGTCGTGGTTAAGAAGGATTAGAGAAGGGGTTTGGACGTTGATTTTTGGATTGGGCGCTTCCTGTGCAGGCAGATTTATAGGGTTTCTGTATTTCATTGTTTAGTCAGTCAAAATTATTTTTCCTGCAAAAACATATAACTAGAAATTTGTATATATCGTTTTTATCTATCATCTGGAAAAATTTGGTATCTTTTAGTTGGACGGTTTAGGAGAAATGGATGTTCAAAGTCAGGTATGTATTTTTTGACGGATTCTAGACAGTAGTATATTGATCTATTTTTTGAGAGGATAAATGGCAGAATTTTTTTTGCACCTATATACAGAGTTGTAGAGCTTTTCCTAAGCTTTCTAGATTGGTAAAGTGCACATTGATTGGATAATTAGAACTCGAGATATCATTATTTTTCTATCAGCTATCTGTTTTATCATCAGAAATCTTAGTCGAAGTTCAGACCTTGATTTGTCTATCTTAATGGATTTTTATGTACAAGTTTATAACTATGGATTTGTATCTCATATAATTGTCTACATTTCCATGAAGTTTGAGTTTTTTCTCATGTTCGGTGTAGCGGCTATAAAATTGTCTGAATTTTAGACAGTTTTTGAAGCCTATTTTCAAGTGTGAAATATGCCATTTAAATGATAGAATTAAAATGTGGTTAAACACGAGAGTTGTAGGTTCTTTTTTATAGATGCTCAAGGCTTATTTATTTATTAAGTTTGCGTTACCGATTTAAAAGTTACATCCAAAATAGCGAAGGACCTAAGTTTTTAGTAATATATCGGGATAAGCGGCGTTTTAGGTTTTAGAGCTTTTTATACCGTATGATAGTGGAGCTTCCATGCTAGATAGTCTTCTGAGTATTGTTTTGCGATTTAGGTGTGGAGTCTTCTAGCAAAGCGAGTGAAAATCTAGGTTATCTCTACGGTTAAGGCAAGTGCTTGATGAACTATTTGTTTCTGATGAATGAATCGGTTTGCTCTACTTCCCATAATTATATATGCATGTAATTGTGTATGCTCTCGATGTTTGGTTTCTAATTTTATACTTTAAGTTGGTTTGAAGTTCTCGATGCCATTCGTATTTCAATATCCTAGATTCTTATTCTATTCAAGTAATTCAAGCACTATGCGTAGCTATGGAGTATTATTTGCTTTTTCATTCAGGATCCTATGAGTAAGCGTTGGCCCCGTTTCCTCGGCTTACTGGTAATGCTAAAAGGATATTCATATGTGTCTGGGATGGTAACTACTACTTCAATTCGAGTTTATCCATTTTAGATGAAAACAATGGTTTTTGATTCATGCCTGCCTGAGATGGGAACTACAACATCTGGACTTCTGATTTTCCAAAACATGAAGATTCTTTTACTGGTTTCTTAAATTCAATTGCATCGTGTGTCTTTTTCTAGTTCCATATTGTACTTGCTGAGTATTCTTTAGTCACTCTTGTGTTTTATTTGGTTTTTAGGTACTCAGTGACAAGAGCATCTTGGTCAGTGTGTAGCACCTTTATCACACGTCACGTTGCATGATATATACATCTTAACTTAGTTTTAATGAGTAATGTAGCTTAATTTATGCTTTTAGATCCTTGAGTCATTATTCGTGTTATGGTATGTCTTTGGGACAGCTTGCGGTGCTTGGTTATAGTTCTGAAGTTGTGGTTGATGGTTATGATAAAATCTTATGAACTGCCTGTCGTGGATGTCCATATTACAGAGAAAACTCTGTCGAAATTTTGAATGAACTTTGGACTTAGATAATTTTTAGTGTTTGGTGTGACATCTCGGATTTGTGGATACCTAAGGTGTTACACCCCTCTTTCATGACGGACCACATTTTGGCCCGTCACTAATAATGCAGCGTTACTAACCCGTGTAAAATAGTCCATCACTAAAAGTTTATTACTGACGCGCGTCATTGATCCATCAGTAAAGCTCCGTTACTAAAGACTATTTCTGTGGTAGTGTGAGTTGGTGGTGTCCATTAAGAGAAATCCAAAAGAGAGAGAGGACGAAAGTGTTTTTTGGTGAAGGACGGAAGCTTGAAGAAGGCACTATGTCAAACAGGAGTTTGCTTCCACTGATATAGGAACTAGGTAGTGACGATTGGGTTTCCAAGAAGAAACTCCGAAACGCGACCCTTTGCATTCTGAACTCGAGGGGCATGTGTCGACACCTAAATTTGGACCGATAGGGCAAGAGAGGAATGTTCACCGTCGGGTTGATGGCTAGGCCGGTGGGCCACCATTATTGTAGTAACATGGTGCCAGAAAGGCTTAGATGCTGCAGGCCTAAATTAATGTGTCAAGTGCATGACGCACACAATGAAGTGGGGCTATACCTTCGGTTAGACATGTAGTTATAATAGATTAAATGTCGTTTGGATTCTTTATCCCAATTATCTAGGATTTGTGTAAATGTCAGTTTAGTTTTCCACTGGCTATAAATATGTATGCCCGAGAACCACGTGAATAACATCAATCCATTAAACAACAACTCTCAGCGCATCGTCAACCTTAGGTATGTAGCATTAGGGTGATTCCCTACGTACGATCAGGCTGCATTGATTAATTTCAACCGTCGATCACGCCAGGGATAGCCTTTCTGGTGAGTTTGATTGTTTTAATTGAAACTTCCTTGGTTGAGTCCGATACTTTGATTACATCAGTTGATTCGCTAGTTATCGATGCAATATATTGATCTTATTTGTCATGTGTTCTTCATGTTTAGATTGATCTGTTGTTTCGATCATGTCAGTGTGATAAGTTAGGTTAAACAAGATTAAACAACGATTATGAATCTAATACTGTCTCAGTTTGGTTTGATCTACTAGATTCATGTGAGTTGTAAAAGATTTTTACCATAAGGTATTGGATTGACGTCCGTCGAAGTTTTAGCCGATGAAGTATCTTTATTTCTTGTATTGGATCTAGTCTATTGATGATAATATGTTATATCTTGCGTTGGATTCAACACTATATCAGTTAAATTCAATCTGTTAGATACCCTGCTGATGTAGCTAGATTTAATTTTCTTGAGCTGATTTATGCTTTATGCACTACTAATTGAGGCATGGGTATTTCTGATTTATTAAGATATTAAGATGATATGCTTTTTTTGTTTGATCCGTTACATTATGTTATCATCCTTTACGATGTGTTGTAGTCATTCAGGTTACTATCAGAGTCGATGCCGATTGGCCATTGTCTAATAGTCATAGGACAACTTATGTTTTCTTCCTTATTAATTATAGGTCAAATTGACAGGCACGCTCCAAGGTTTCTAGGTATTTAGGACTTGCACTTGAGTAAAGCAAATCTCTCAGACCTTCGAGTGTGATGGCGTAATGACCTCAGTACGGTTTTTGCGCTAACAGAAACATCCGAGGATGCAATAATAGCTTATTGGTATAGTAAAAAAGATGAGCTAATAAAGATGATATAAAAATAGTTAATAGATCTCTCCGTACAAATGGTGAGATAGATGGGGAAGAATTTGGATGAATGGAAATTGAAGAAGCCGGAGTAGTACTTCCTAATTAATTAATGTTCGGTTGAGACTGACTGTTTACTATATCGGCAGTGCCGCAGCGGGCTTGGTTGGAGTATTTTTTCTCACTAATTATCATTACTCATACGTAACAAATAAGACATTAGATCTAAAAATGAAACTCCTACTTCCATTTAGCACTGTGTTTTGATATTTTGAATAGGAAATACCAACTATCTAGGGGGTTCATCCAATCATCTAGTATGGGGTCATTGAAAGTGCATCTTGATACATCTAGGCCTCTAATTTGTTTTGGTGTATTAATGATAATAGTGATCAAATGCTACTAACATTATTGCTAAGATGGATGCAGACTTCGAAAAGAAAGTGGCATTGTGGCTAAATCAATTTTTGGAGAAAACTGTCCCTTTTGTACTTCCTAGGCTCAGAATGTGCAAATCGCGTATGTTTTATATTTTCTCGAGTCTAGGTGTGCCGTACTATCAAGAGAGATGCGTTGATCAATGATCTAAAGCTAAGTGCTCAAAGTAAAATCTTTCTTTAAAAGTTTTGGAATTTTTCTAAGTTAGATTTTGGCTTTCCAGCAAAGCCGGATAATCCGGACATGTCCGGAGTATCCGAAACTTTGGTTGTGTTGAATTTTATTTGCATGTTGCACTGTCCGAATTTAAGCCAGATAATCTAAAAACATGCTTCTGTTTGATTTATTTTGCAAGTCGGAGTGTCTGGATTGAAGCCGGATCATCGGAAAATATGTCTCTGTATGGATTTTCTCTGAACCCCGGAACATCCGGACATATCTGGATGATCTGAAAACATGTTTCTGTTGAAGTTATTTTTGTGAGACAGACCATCTAGATTTTGACCGGATGATCTGAAAACATGTTTCTGTTGAAGTTATTTTTGTGAGACAGACCATCTAGATTTTAACCGGATGATCCAAAAATTACTCTTTGTTGGATTTTATTCCATGGCCCGGAGCATCTAGACCTTGGTCGGATGGTCCAAATATACCTCTCTGGTTAGATTTATTTTTGGCCCAGAATATCCGGATTCAAGCTAAACTATCCGAAACCTCAATTCTGTTTCGAATTTTTGTTAGTCCGGATCATCTGGTTAAGTCCAGATTGTCTAGATGAATAGTGCGCGATTTTTGCCCTAACAGTCAGATTTGGGACCAGGGTATAAATACCTTGCTCTCCCATAATCAGTGTACGTGATTCTAAACCCTAGCAGCCCTGCCATATTATCTCTCTTTTTTCCTAGTGTGTTGATCTTGATTGGATCTTGAGGGAAGGATTGAGAGTTCTCCACAAAACTCCTTGTGTTCTTGGTTGATTCATACTTTGGGAGTTGTTGTGGCATGTGCATCGTGTTCTTCATTGTTTTCTTGAGCACACATCTTGGATCACGTCAATGGATTCATTACTCTTGGAGGTGAACGCTCCTAGATGGCAAGGTGTCGATCTGCAAGCACCCAAGAGATTGTGGGTGACCGGATAAGTTTATACTTGGCCTCGCCTCGGTTTCAAAGAGGTAACATAGTGAAAAACCAAGGTTTGCAGTGGAGAGCGCTTGGTGAGGATTAGGGCTAAAAGTGACCCAACCATTTGGGGTTTCCTCAACGGAGACGTAGTATAATTGGATCTGAACTTCGGTGAAAAATCATTGTGTCCATCTTTGCATTGCTAGTTGTATTTACTATTATTCTACCTGTTATCTAACAATCGTATGCTTCATTGTATTAAAAGTTCATTGGCTAGTTTATTTGCTGCAGTATTTACTGTTTTTAGATCTGTAGTGCCCGGATCATTCGGTTATACCCGAATAATCTGGACCATTGGATATTTTTAGTTTCATCCGGCTCCCAGAGTATCCGACTAAATCCGGATAGTCCGGGCCTTAGAAGTTTTAACTAATCTATTTTGTTGAGAATTTTTCCGATTTTCTATTCACCCCCTCTAGGCAACTTTCAGTCATGTTTCTGGAAGGGTTACACAAAGTTAAAGATTGGGCTTGAAGAGGATGTGGTTTCACAGTGGGTTCTAGAGAGCACATGCCTTTTTGGCATGATGTGTGGTACTTGGATGCCCCCCTCAAAGTAACATACCATAAGTTGTTTGAAATCTGCCAAAACCCTGGTGATATTCTTGTGGATGTTGTTAATGATCAGTCAAGGATAAATTTGTTTAGAAGATCTTTGGGGGAAGTAGAAGTAAGACAGTGGAATGGCCTGAGTGAAATAATTGATGGGGTCAATTTGAACAGCCATCCGGATGTGATGATCTGGTTGATCGACAAAAAAAGGTTTCACAACAAGATCTCTATATAGGCTGATCACACACAGAGGGAGAATAGATACAATTAGTCTGAGGGTTTGGAAGAGTTTTCTCCATCTTAAGGAAAAGATCTTTCTTTGGCTAATGTTCAGGGGAAGAGTTCAAGTAGGGGAACAATTGTGCAAATGAAATGCAGGGGGATCCTCATTGCAAAATGTGCTCTCAATTAGAAACAACAGACCACTTGATCTTCAATTGCCCTCCTTCTGTCTTTCTCTGGTGTTTTGTTAGGGATGCCTTAAACTGGTCACATGCCCCTTGTAGCCGTGTGTCATTTCTGGAGATTGTGGGGGAATGTAAGAACTCTAAACAGGTGAAAGTAACCATGGGCATGTTAGGTGCGAGTGCTTGGGTGATCTGGCTTATGAGAAATAAACTTATCTTTAAAAACTGCATTTACTTTAATATTTTTCAGGTTATTTACAAAATGCTCCTCTTTCTCACCTAGTGGTTACCGCTGGTATCAGTGTGCGTAAAAGACGAAGCTGCAAAGTGCTTGGGCTTGTTGTGTGTCAAGCTTCATCAGATGATCCAGCCAGCAAATGCTCCAAGCGTGCCCGCCTAGTGCTGAAGTAAATGTGCCAAAGCATCTGATGATAGCTTCTGACCATTTTCCTGAAGCGTTGGCTTGAAGTAAAGTGACATCTCTAGTGGTGGCGCTGGCTTGAAGTAAAGTGACATCTCTGGTGGTGGATGGATCTGTTGATGAAATAGAAATGTAGTTAGTTCTTAACTTCATGTTTATCTGGAACTTGTTAAGCACTTTTGGAGAATTGTGGTAGTTGGGTAGTCTCTCCGATGGAGATGTGAGTGTTGGAAGTTGATGTTTTGGAGGTTGTAAGAAGTAAAGATGCAATCTCCTGTGGTGAACTTTTATTGTAGTTGGTAACCCCAACATGAAACTCTTTTAATCTTTCTAACAAAGCTAGGCTAATACAACATTTTCTCAAAAAAACTCTCACCTCAATCTCATCACTAATTTCCTCCTCTAAACTCACATGCATTCTTGCTTCCAATTGTTGCCAAACAGCCCTGTCAAGGTATAATTTTTTCTCATGCTGCAAAATGAGAGTTGTGAATAGAGAATTAAGAATTTAAATTAAATAACCTATTCTTATTTTTTTATTTTGAAAAATATGAATATTACTTAGTTGTCAGAGAAGTATAATTTATTTGATAAAGGTAAACATAAAATAAAAGATAGGAAAATATATATCTAAAAGTTCAAACATAATATATATTTAAAAAAGTTAAAAAGAATACAACGCCTTAGAGTATTTGATTAATCATCTATGTCATGGTTAGATTTTTGAACCACAACTAATAGAACCATGTATTATTATCCCTTGACTCTTAACACCACAAGGATAAACAGTTTTTAATGCGAAACACTGTTAGTGTGAATGTCTATAGGGATGTAGGGTCTGGTCGGGCTAGCTGTTTGATTGGGCTAGTTTTAAAATGGTAACGGGAGTTTAGCTGGATTTTGTTTGAATTGTGGATATAGGAGTTTTGTTGAGATCCGCATCTTGAATTTATGTGTGACAAAAATAAAATAGTTAAAATTTTTATTTTTAATATAAAATAAAAACTAGATGATTGAACTAAATATCTTTAATATATCTGTGACTTCCACTTATAGATGGCTATATGGGCCAGGCTATTTGAGCCTACAGGAGGCACGGCTATTTTTGCTCGGCCTAGTCTCGAGTTGGCGTAACTGTTATCGGGCCATGCTGGCCTGACACAAAGCTCTAGGCCATGTCAAGGCTGAGGGGGTTGGCATGACAGGGCAGCTCGGTATGGCCTGATATAAACATTTGGCCTGACTTTGGCCCGAGGTCCAAAAGGCCAGTCGCACCACTCCCCAGCCCATATGGCCATTCCTCGGCCTCGCCCCGAGGCCTAAGCCCCTGATCATGGTTTTCTCTGTGTGGTTTTTGGTTTTCCCACCCTGGTCCACCGTGGTGCCTCACTGGTTGCCACTTCTTTTCCCGCTCTCGCCCACGGCGCCTCGCTGGGCGTGCCTCATATTCCTATTCCTTCTCGTGGCGCCTCGCTGGGCGTGCCTCATTTTCCCACTCCCACCCGTGGCACCTCGCTGGGCAAGTAGCACGCCTCATTTTCTTGCTCCTACTGCCTGTGCCTAGCCGCTGGCATAGTGCCATGTGCTGCAGCCACACGAGCGCGTGACATGGCTTTGGCGCGGTCTATGGGCTGGCATGAGCCCATCAGGCTATTGTGCTTTTAGGATGGCACGACTCGATTTTGGCACAAACTGTGCTGTGCCTAGGCTGAGACCTAGGCCCGTGTGCTGGTACGACATAGGCCAAAAGCATAGCTAGGTCATGCTTGGCCCAATCCTATCATGTCGTGTTGACCTCGGTCCAAGGCTAGGCCATGCCGGGCAGCCCTATTGACAACATAATTTTGCACCATCGGATTCGGCAAAGCAACGAACGTCCTTGGATTAGCGCCGATGTGGCAGGGAAGCCCTAACAGATTTGGCGAGGCATCTATGTAACTCTACGCGTATATCAAGTCCCGAATGTGTAATAGGAAATAGATAAGATTTTCTTATAGTTATCCGTAATAGGAAAATCCCTAGATGTGTGGTAATTCGGGTAGGATTCCGTCAATCATACTCGTATAAATATGTACTCCTAGGGACCTTGTAAACCATCTCAGGATCAATCTATTCAATTTCAATTTTTGGCACATCTCCAACTTTTAGGAGTAGACGTAATGTAGTTTTCTTAGTGAATTCCTATCTCGGATTAGGCTGCATCGGTTTAGTTCGATCTCCAGCAAGAAATAAGTCTCATCACATGGCAAATGCATCTATTCAGCCAAGACTTTCTCGGTTCAGTCTGATATTTTGGTTCACTTCATGCTTCTACTAGTTATCCCGATGTATTGGCTCTATCTAAGGCTGCATTATCCTAATCTCTTAGTTAGATCTGATATGTCCATCACGTGTGTGCTAGATTTATTGGTGAAACAAATTCTTCTTGTTGCCTTCGATCACGTACTATCTTAGTTTAGTCTGATCTATTAGGTTATTGTTAATAAGATAGATTCTATCAAGTCGGCAGGTGTTCACA
>KE372769.1:181568-202361 GCA_000418225.1 Zizania latifolia | reverse complement strand
GAGACAAACATCGGCTCTAGGCGCCTTGCTCTTCAGAACGAGCTAACGACCAATGACTATTACAGGTCGATGACCAATGAGTTAGAAGACTTGGCGCCGAATCGGCTTCGTGCGCTCAGAAAGATAAAAGAGAACAAGGCAAGAGTGGCTAGACATAATAATAAGAAAGTGTCAACCAAGACATTTAAAGAAAATAACAGTCTAGAAACTCGTGCTATCGATCAAAACTAAAGATAATCGCTTCGGCAAATGGTCTCCTCATTGGGAAGGTCCCTATCGGGTAAGCCAAGTTGTACCAAGAAATGTCTACATTTTGAAGACATTAAAAGGAAAAGAGTTTGTGAAGGCGCTCAATGGGAAGTACTTAAAAAGATATCACCCGAGTGTCTGGATTGAGACCTAATCGGCTAGCAGGCCGATACGCGCAAAACGAAATTGTCATCCAATAGCCAATACCAAGGGTATCGCCTTAAGAAATAATCAGATAGCCGATACTGAGGGTATCGCCTCTAGCACAAAATGAAAATAAGATATTGCAGGCAAATAGTTGGCAGTTAGAATATTACAAAGAGCGGAAGTGATCTCTCAATGATCGTTCACACCCAGAAAGTTAACAAGAGCAGCCACAGCACGATAATGAATGTCAACTATGGTGGCCAGTTCCTGACGATCCTCATCATCACTCCCAGGAATAGGCTTTAAATCCCGATGCCGATGAAGGACTTCCTTGGCAAAAGTTGTATATCCCTGCCACTCAGCTTCAATCTTCTCTGGTAGCTCCGTCAACCATTGGCAAGAAGAGACGATGCAGGCACTGATAGCTGATAAGCGAGAGACAAGATCAGCCTCCTCAACAAGGAGCTGAGTAATCTGACCCTCAACTTTGGCAGGCTCAGCTTCTAGAGCATCAAGGCAAGCTCTCTTCTTTCCAAGCATGTCCCAGTCAATCTGGATGCTCTACTACCACAGGCGACGCTCAGCATGAGCGGCAATTTGCTCTTCAAGATGCTAGTAGTGGAACAGATGACCTTCAAGATAAGTTCCCAGAGTTAAGATCTCCATTAGCTACCGAGGAAGCACACCAGCTGCATCAGCAAGCTATGACCTAATGGGTCCCGAATCGGTCACAAGGACATCAATCGGTTCTCAGAGCCGACGCAGAACATCAAGTAGCACGACGTGAGTATCTGTAGAAATCGACTCGACAGTAGGGGTTTTGGTTTCAACTGTGGCATCATCCACAACAAGCTCACCAAGGTCGAAGGAGAATATGTCGGCGAAAGACTACATCCAAATGATGAGCAGGTGAGGGAAATTAAAAGACAATGAATGGAAAAAGCATCATTGACAAAAGATATGTGAGGGAGATCAGCAGCAGTAGTTGGATCAGTGATGTCTAGAAGAGCGGCATCATCGGTGTCAAGAGTGACAGCCTCCTCTGCCGATCCAGCCCAAACATTGGCCGCCAAACTCGATCTCGACTCCTGACCCCAACTACAATAGGATCAGAGGAAATCACAGCTAGATCAGTGACCGTCAGACCAACAGGAAGGACATGATGGATCGGTGGGGGAGATGTCGGCTGTGCCAAGGATGTCAGAATATCGACAATCGTGGTGGGGGTAACCGGTAGATCAGTCGCCTTAGACTAAAAATAGGCAACAAAATAAGAAGAGAAGATGCACAAGGAAAAACACACTAAATTGATAAAATTCTTTCCGAGGCAACATGAGCAGAAGAAACCGGCTGGGCCAGAAGGGGAGCAGCATGGTCCTTCTTCTTCTTCTTGGCTAGGATCTTGACCGTCATCGGCACCGCATGCCATTTCTGGTGAATAGGACCAGAGGCTTGGGATGATGCAGGATCGGTACCGATGATGGTAGACGGGGTTGTCGCGCCGATCCCCAAGTTTGGAGTCAACGACGACGCCATATATACAATCAGCTTGTTGCTATTGCTAACAACAGGCGCCACCGCATCGTGATCCTAATCAAGTAATGAAGCGAATTACAGATGGAATTGGCCAAAACAGTAGAAACATAAATAAGACAGGAACATACCTCAGCCGCAGCATCACTAGAATCAGGATCAATCAGGGCGCGGTAGGAAGAGACTCCCCAGAAAAACAGATGAAGTTTTAATTCATCCTAGAAGCAAGTGAATGATCGGCTCTGGGATGCACTCGGCGACCAACCTTGGAAGTCATCGAAAGGGATATCGGTGGGTAGGTTGAGCAGAAACCCATACTTCGATAGAGTCAAGGTCCCATAGAACTCCACCTTGCCGATGAAGAAGAAACTCATCTGCAGTTGACTAAGTCCAAGCTAGCGTGCGTAGATACTCGGGTTATAGAACTCAGCGGACGACTTCACCCAGCCACCGGAAAAGCCAACTGGCAAAACAGAAGGGGAGATAATGGCCCGATATACAGCATTTGTGGTATAATTGGAGCCAAGGGAGGCAAACCTAAATTGACCAGGGCAAGAAAAATCAATAGCCTCCAAGTAAGGGAACCAGACGATGTCATCTTTAGAAAGGCCACAGTAGAAGGTACTGAACCACCTGACGAAAAGATCTAGTTACAAATCATCCCCAGCAAAGTTGACAACAACCACACCAATTAAAGTGTATCGACGAGTATGGCCATCTTCCTCATTAAAACATCGGCAATCTAGCAGCTAGGCAGGTCATAGCACTCCATCACCCGGGCAGTGTACAGATTAAGCCAGAGTTGAATAAACCACCAAGGGCCACCGACGTTCGCAACGGGCATACCAGCCCAAAGATATTGTGAGACGAGATGCAGAAAGCGATAAGAAGATCCAAGCAATAATTGGCCCATCGTTAGCTTTTCATTCTAGGCAAGGCGCTCGACCAAATTCTACCAATTCTTGGTAGGGCCGAGGGTGGTACCATAGAAAACAAAATGTTCTAGCAACATATTCAGAAAAGCGACATGTTCTTTATTTTCAATCGGACCCATCCTCTGATTGTAGGTGGCCATGTAGTTGGTCCAGCCACTAGGCTTCTTCACCTCAAGGTCATGCGTCGGCTTTCCTCTAAAGTCAATTTCACTCAAAGGATCGGCGACGTTGATGTCGGTCAACATCAGAACATCAAGAAGAATCAATGACATTGGGCCATTGGCAAACATGAAGGCATTAATAGTATCTAGCTAGAAGTAGTAGGCGGTAGTGAGCATTACATCATTCCACTTAGTTTTAGCCGTGGGAAGTCTAATACAGTGACCGATGTTGCTGATTTCCTAATCTACGCTCTTCGCCGATGCAACCCTCACATACCATTCTCTGCACCCATCAATAGGGTTGGCCCAAGAATGAAATGCCGAAGACCAGTCTTTACACTGTATACCAGATTGCTGGAATTGGATCCTATTGGTTTTGGCGTTAATCAAATACAAATGGTCCTCTTCCCCGTAGGGTCCAAGAAAGTAGCTATTGGGGTGTTTGGCAAAGGGGATCAAGATTTGGTTCTCCAAGTTCTACAAGAACAGCAACGAAAAGAGGGGTAAAAGAGATAACCTAGAGAAAGGGATCAACATCCAAACTGATAGGAGGAAGGAAGATACCTTGGGGATGAGCGATGACGAGGCTATAGTTGACGGGAACAGATGGCGTCAGAAACACGAATAGCGGTGAGGCTCGACCGGTGACGGTGGAAAGCTCAATGGTTGTTTTGGGGCCAACAAAACAGGAAGCGTACAAAGGAAGGAGAAGGCCGCATGCGTTATAGGGGAGAGAGCAGCAATAGTTGGATCCCAAATAGAAAATTTAAGCAATACGACGGTTGCGATATTCCAGGGGGAATTCGAAACATACTCTCCCACGTCCGGAACTCGGGGGGCATACAACGCACCGTTACAGATGTACCCCAACTGGCACATGCTTATTTATGAGAGACAGTCAAAATTCATCAATGATGGCTGACTCGGTGGGCATCACGCCTATTCAAAGAAGATGAATCCAAAAGCCGATGGACATAAGGTCTTCTAGCCAAACGGTCAGAAGTATAAAATCAAAATTTTTGAAGCAAAATTTTTGAAATTTTTGGAACTTTTCAAATGTAACAGCATAAGAAGAAAGGTGATTGACCAATAGCGCTAGTAGGCCAATTAGGGGACTCGCTCAGCCAAACAGTTGAAAGGACCCATCGATAGAAAGAAAAAGAGTGATTGCCGATAAGGTGATTTCACCAAAGACAGGTCTTCCAAAAGATGTTTTATTATTTACAGGAAAAGGTGTTACAAAAGGCCGACTACAGGAGTAAAAGCAGTTACAAGGTACTTAAGAAACATTCTAAGTCAAGGGCTGCATCGGCCTGGGTCTTCTCGAAGCGCACAAATGTGTCAGTTGCATCTTCATTGCTTTCGTTGACCGGTCAGAGGGCTTGCTGCTTCCAAGAGCACTCCTTGGTTAGGTTGATCAGATCATCTCACTTGAATTGGATCTTGATCAGTAGGTCATCCAGGAACTTCTGCTGAGTTGCCATGCAAGTTTGGAGCTAGTTCAGTCTGTCGATCTAGAGATTTATCTCTCAGAGGATACGATCTTCCTCTACTCTGAGCTGATTCTGGTATGTTTGGCCTTGATCAGGCAACTTAAGCAGGAATTGAAGTTGACGCTTGGCTTCACACACCTTAGCATCGGCTGAATCGAAATTCTACCGATGGACCCTTTGCATTGCAGTGTTGGCAAGGCCAGCGTATGCGGTAAGGTAAGCTGATTGATGATCGTGGGTGTAGGCCCGCAGAAGGATATCGGCTAAATCCTTAGGAAGCCGATCGATCATAGTCTAAAGACGAGCTCGTGCTGCCTTGATGTCTTGGAAGAAGATGCCGATTGAACAATGGAGGTGGTCAAGCAAGGCCAATAAGTCACTTGGTACGGAGTCTTTGGGAGAAAGAGCTCTGTCCGATGCTTGGGATTCCTAAGAAGGACAGGAGGTAAGCCGATGGATTTAATATAAAGTAATGGACAATGGATGGTAATTACCCGAGGGTATCGGCATATGGATGAGGCACTCATGGCCAGCAGAGAATCCTTAGAGTTGTTGTCCTCATCGGAGTAAAAATTGAGGCGATTAGGGTCATGGTCGCCATCGACGCTGACCGGCTGAGTTAGGACATTTGAATCCTCAGAACGTGAAGGGTCCGGTGAATTAAAATTTCGTTCAGTAGAAGCTTGGGATTCAAGAATGAAGATGAAATACGCAAGAATTCAAGCAGATGAAGCAAAGATTGAGCAAAAAGGACTAGTAAACACATACCGGATCATGATCACTGGACGCATTATGGTTAGAAGGGCTCAGCTTTACTTTCTTGTTTGGTGGAGAGCTTGGAGCGTCAGAAGCCATGGCAGGAGAGGAGAGAGAGAAGAAGCTAGTGTTTGGTGGAAATGACTGAGCTTGAAGAAGGCTTATCGGGCAAGATTTATATATGCCCGGTGATTTGACGATTCAGTTCTCGAGGAAAGATTTTGAAACGCGACGTTTCACATTCTAAACTCAGGGGGCATGGGTTGATACCAGAATTTGAACCAGCATGCCATCGGCTTGATGAACCAGGGCAGAGCCGATGGGCCACCGATAGAGGCTTAATGGACGAAGACATGGGCTATGCATGGCATGAGCTGATACTTCATGTTAGTTATCATTTAGTTAGCAAATAAATGAGTCATTTAGGATTCTGTGTTATCCGCAGATAGCGTGTTCACTAGGCTATAAATATGTAAGCCTGGGGTCATTGTAAAGGAGTTCACACAACCAACTAATTAATCCTTCGGCGCATCGCTAACTTTAGATACGTAGCATTAGGGCAATTCCCCATCGGAGTCATGGCTGCATCGGTTAAGTTCGATCACTGACTTCGATGGGAACAGCCTATTTGATAAATTGATTCATGTGTTCATGGCTTTCTTGATTGGGTCCGATACTGTGATCAGATGGAGTAGATTTGCTAGTTATTGGTTTAATACATTGATTCATTTTCTTATACTGTGTTTTATCGTTTGAATCTTTATGTTTGCCAATCACGACGGTTCAATTGATCATACTAGATTAGATCGTATGCCGATCATCAATGGGATGCTGTCTCGGTTGGGTCTGATCCATGGCATTGACGGAAGTGCGTACGGGCTGTTATGGTTTGATCTGTTGGCCTGGCATTCATCAAAGTTTTAGCTGATTGTTGATCTATTATTCTGTCAATCAGTTTCATCTTATTTGTAGTTCTCTCGGTAACATGTCTTTACGCTGCATTGGTTTAGTTCGAACTATAGAGATTGGTACTTTAGAGTATTAATGATAGAGCCGATTGGTAGGATTTATTACACTTTATGCGCTTTCCATGATGTATCATTGTCTCCAAGCGTGCTATCGAACACGATGCTGATAGGCCATCACCGATAGCCTTAGAATATATCACGTTTGTTTCCTTGTCAATAGCAGAGTCAAATTGACTGGCACGTATACCGATGCCTTCGAGTTATTTAGTACCTGCACTAGAGCTAAGCAGACTCTCACGTGGCTTCAAGTGTTAAGATATAGGGATACCTACGATTTTTGTGTCAATAGTAGGTTCGGTCCATTGTTTCATGAGAGTTTTAGCCGATGAGGTATCATGGTTCTGAGAGCTTCATTGCACTCTCAGCTGATTGAGTTATCCGAATTCCTAGCGTGCATCAGCTAGTGGCAAGAATTGGCATCGGCTTATCGGGAGTTTTTACTATGCAATAGATGCTTTTTGGAAGCTTAGCCGATATGTTATTTTCTGCACTCAGGCGTATCGGAGTTTTAGCCAATATGGTGTTATCGGTTGACGTTGTCATCGGTCCATCGGTCGATATGTTCAGGACAACCAATATTTCTGAATCTTATCAATTATAGGATTAAATTGGCTGGCACGCCTACGAACCTCAGGATTTTGGACCTGTACTAGAGTTTAGCAGACTCTTTAGGCCTTTGAGCGTGAATGTGCAAAGATCCCTGTGCGGTTTTTGCGTCAACAAGCCCATATAGCCATCTATATTTCCACTACTAGAAAAGTGAGCTTCCATCTACCCTTTTTAGTATCCATTTCAATTCAAACCGATATTAAAAGTTGTATGCAACTGTTAAAAAATAGAGAAAAAGTTATGGATAGATATAACCGGTAGTAATAAAAAATTTTAGTACCATGCCAGAAGACCGCCTGGTACTAAAATTATTAGTTCCGGTCGGTGTCCCCAATCTCATCACTGATTTCGTCAATCTCATCACTAATTTCCTCCTGTAAACTCATATTCTCCCTTCCAATTGTTAACAAACAGCCCGTCAAGGTATATTAGCCAAAACATCTGCATCACCGGTAATAGCTGAACAAAAACTCCAGATCCCACAAAAAATGTAAGTGCTAATTATCACTAAAACAGTAAATAAATTTCCGTCGATCTTCATAGATGAGTCTGCAGGCATGTGGCTTGGTATATATTAAAGTTATTTGTCAGAAGAAAATCACAGGGGATTTAATTATAGCCGACTCCGTAATTAAGGCCTCATTTGGCAGCCCGAGATCCCTCAGGGATCCAGCCTTTTTTGGCCTCATTTGGCAGCCCGGGATGCCTCAGGGATCCTGGCCTTTTTCCTGGGCGCGAAGCCCTCAGTGAAATATTCCACGGGCCAAATTACCTATACATTTGGCAGCCCATCAGTTACAAAAATCCTAGCCCAATCTGTGTCGTTTCCCTGGGATAAAATCCGCAGCCCATGAGGTCGGGAATTTCTCCCACTCCTGTCTCTCTCTTTCTCCCCGTCTCATTCTTGCTCACAGCGGCGGCGGCGCCTCCTACGCCATCTCCTGTAGCCACCTCCCTTCTCTCGTCGATCCCTCCCTGCCTTCTGCCAAGTGCAATAAGGTATTATCCTCCCTCCTCCACGCTGCGTACATAGATCCAGCCTATCGGCTTGGATTTGTTTGGATTTGGTGAGCTCGGCCTATTTTCGCGCAGGCAGGCAGGGATTTGGGACTTGGAGAGGGAGATTGGGGATCACCCGAGCCATGGGGGTGGGAGAAGAGGGCAGTGGATAAATAGTTCTGGGTGGAAAGGTTCCACAGGATGCGAAGCTTGGAGTTGGAGTGAGATAGAGAGGGGAATACGGTTGGGATTAGAGGTGATTCCTTTCTTTTGGATTGGTTCTTGGCTGGCTAGATGCTTTGGTTTGTTTCTGAGCTTGTCTGCATCCTGCATCCTCGTATGAGATCAGTTCACACCGCAATCTGTGGTTGGTAGTTTGCTTCGATTCATTCGCTCAGCTGCTCAAGATACATGTGCAGTCCTGAGTCTTCTCTTGGCTCTCGAAAATGATTCTTTTAACTTGATGATCGAGATAGAGTGATAGAGTTACATTTGAAATTCTCTTGCTTTTGAGGTAGATTTTTTCTGCACTATTAATTGGATTAATCTTAATCTTTTGCGATTAGATTTAAGTTCTCTGGGTAGCAATATTCGATTTCTTGAAAGTTTCTTGCTTGATGCAGAATCTGTATTATCTTCAGTTCCACGTATTCAGAACCTATATGATTAGTACATGTCGAAAACAGTGTAGCACAATCAGGTTATCTGCTGAAACATATGTACCTTAGATAGTTGATGCATATAAGCAAAGAACGAACTGAGCTGTACCCGCTCTTAACATCAATAGAATACTTGCTGTTTTGCTGTTTTTTCAATGTTGCATTGAGATATACATCCAGTTGCTTAATACCCTAACATGTAAATGAGAATTTTGAGCTGGCCGGTAATTAGTTTTTTATCTTCTTCTTGTACAAGTAGTACACTAATATGTATCAGCAGGTTCAGGGATCAGCAAGTTTATATCAACATTTGAGGATTAAGATGCATCAACATTTTAGTGACTGATCTGTATCAGATTCTGTATAATATAGTATTTTAGTGACTGATCTGTACCAGATTCTGTATAATATAGGAACAAAACAAGATTATGTATCGCTTTGCTTCTTTCTTTGCAGACTTGTACTCCATCACATGCTTATTAAAATTTCAGAATTTATGTTGTGTGCTGTATGTGTAGCTGTGTGGCGGGATATTATCCCGGTTGATTTCCAAATGGTGGCCGGGAAAACTTCCTAGTAAGGAATTTCTCCACAGGGAATTGGAGGGGGAGACGTGTCACTCCAAAAAACACTAGGGATTATTTCCCTGGGTTTTTTCTCCCCACCTCTCAAACGAGTGCTAAGGTGTTGATCTTTCGTAGGTACGTCGCCATCATCGCCCAAGCAAGTTGTTTCAGAAAACTAAACCCTATAACACGTGAAGAAGGAAAGGCAACCAAGAAAACACCGTGTAAAAATAAAAGAAACAAGTCTATCAAAAACACAGATGAAATTAATAAAGAACCTAAGATTATTCCAGAAAAAAAACAATATATAGGTCTCCTACCCATCTGGCCATCTCAAATCAGGTGGGATGAGAGGCCCGCCTAGCCGCGTGCCGTCTTGTGGGGTATCGCGTTTGCTACACAGGCCAGCCCAGCGGAGCGAGCCATCCTGAACGCGCGGCACCACAATGCCAAACGAGCCAACTTGCGGCCCGTGCAGCTTAGCTGTGGAGACCACCTAAACCACATTCTCGCCGAGGCACAAATATTGATGGATTCCGGTAGGAAATCGAACTGAGATATCACTATTTACTATATTTTTATTTTAGATTTAAATATGAATATAGATATTTTTGAATATGAACAAAAAATGGATAGTTCGAATTCAAATACGAATCTAGATGTTTACTAAGTTTAATTTGAAATGAATATAAAAAATGAAAAGTATGAAATCCGTCTAGACTTTAATTAATCAACAAAAATTTTGTAAATGGTACACCAGAAACATAATCAATTAAAATTTTGTGAATTGAACATAATCAATCAACCAACCAAATATTTTCACTTCCGCAACGTAATAAAAACATGTGTGTTACTTGTTTTTTTTCGTTGTACGCTTCAATAATATACGTTTGGAGCAATAACAATTTGCAATATCAAATACTCAAATTATGTACATGTATAGCTGATGTTCTTTTGTTTGTATGATCATAAAGTGTACAAATATATTTTCTCAACTACTTCAAGAATTTATTCAAATTTAAATCAACTGTTTGCAAATAAATAGAAACGACGATTTAATCATCCTACTGCCTTGTCATCCTAAGTGTGAGAAAACCGCCACTAACTTAAGTGTTTCATAATTACATAAAAAATAAAAAATCACACATATTAATATGGTGATGCCATGTCATCCTAAGTCCCTAATAGTCTGATCTGTGTGAAATACTAAAACGGACACGGATATATCCATTTTCATATCCACATTCAATAGGAATTTGGATATCTGTTTCCATATCCATATTTATCAAATGAATTCGGATGTTTCCGTTTATCGTTCATATTTAATTTGGATGTGAATACATATATTCATATTTATAATTTATTGGATACAAATATAGATAATTTAGATATTTTGACATCCATGTCCATCCCTAGGCACAAAGCCATCTTTAAACACATCAATTTCGCTCCGTAGTTGCACGTGTTAAGAAAACCGTAGAGACCAATATACTAATCATAATTTTTAGACTAACTATCGATTAATTATGGTTTAGTTAACTGAACTAGACCGGTTATAACTGTTCGACCACTAGTGAGCGAGCGATGTCTAACCCAACCCAGCATATGTTGGCTCTAGGGGTGGCAACCGATCCGATGGGGCAACGGGGCCAGGGACCTATTAGCATTATGCTCTAGAGTCAATATAAAGATGTTATACGAGACATACTATATTTATGAAATACTGTACTGTTACTTGAAATAGACTTTGTCATTATGCATCAATAAGTATGTGACTTGTTCATGAAACTCGCAATGTACCTATTTCTAAATAATCCCTGATCAGTTTTAAGTCATATATAGAACAGATATGACTGAGATCAGTATGTGTATTGATTGATGATCATGTCTCATGGATCATGGGTATGGATATACCGACTCAATAACATGGACGTATGTTGGATAGACCCACTGTGAGACACTGTTGGGATTTAATGTGTCATCAGTAGGTCTCAGTAATGTTTATGTCAAGTCCTTAGACCTACGATTGCTATAGTTCTCAACATGCGTAGTAGCTTACTTTGGGACTACCAAACGTTACTCTATAACTGGATAGTTATAAAAGTAGTCACCGGGTCTGCTATAAAACATGTAGCAGGATGTGAGTGATCAAGATGAGATTTCTCCTCCTTACGGGAGAGATATCTCTGATCCCCTCGATGTAATGGATTATGGAAGTGTATGGCCATGCTAACATGATCAAGAAGTTAATCATAAGTTATAATCTAATACGAAGATCGAGAGAGGGATCGAGCTATTGATAGGATGTCACAAATCCCATCTTGCGCTCGATCAATATTATGAGGCAAAGGGACATGTACATGAGAACACTACAAGGTTCTGCCGATATAATCTTTACATATACATGGGTTAATATGCTTTTCTAGAGGCCGCTGTTAATGGAGTATTGGAAAGGAGTTTCCATACGTTAACCAAGATATATGTGAATCTATAGGATCGCACGCTTAACGGGTTAGAACATTAAATTCGAATAGGATTCGAATTAGGCTTAGTTTGGATAGAGATATGAATAGATCGGATGGAGATTCAAGTAGAGTCCTAATTGGGCCTGGAAGGGACCAAGCTAGGACATCTATATATATGAGGGTGCACGGCGCAAGGAAGCAATGCTTCTATTCCTTGCTGATTCACATGTTGATGAGTTTCTCGTGCCAAGTTGTTAGCCACCAAGAGCAAACCCTAGCCGCCATCTCTCGAGACCGACCACCTCACTGCCCACCCGGGTGCTAGTACACCATCGGTCGATGTTCTACTCTTGGATGTGTAGATACCAATAGAGGCGTTGCTCTATTGCTTCGTTGATCGACATCAGTGTCACTGATCGGATCAGCTGCGTCATTGGCTAGAACTCCTCATGAGAAGTCCTCAAGAGTTCCTGACTACATTGATTGGCAGCTTCCTGACCAGGTGATTGGCTTTGTGACCACTTCGGCACGCGCGTGTTAGATCGGCTCGCTACTCCAACACCTCTTTTCGCTGCTTTGCGTGCCTGAGGTAACGATCTATGATCCTTCTCTAGCAAGGTTTTCTAGTGTGCGTGGTAGAAAAGGTTTTGCTTTCGACTAGCGTAGCATCCGTGTTCCTCAACAGGACCCGCTCCTACGAGACCAGGGTCGGGTTTAAATTTGGACCCACGGGTCTGTCAGGTCAGGGCCCCGCTTTTGGTCAGTGTTAGGGATGTGAACCCTAGGTATCCTATAATTGGGCTTATCAGTCCAGACCGAGAGCAGGCCAAGTCCAGCATTACCATCTGGTATGGCCCATGGAGGGAGGTTTGACTCTGATAAGAAGGAAGGTTGAGTCCTTATCGGATGACTAGACTTCAGATATAATATGAAGAGATATGTTTATATCGGAATCCATGTAATTAGGGATTTAGCACTTAAGTTTAGTAGACAATCTTAGATTGATTTAGGATAGAGTCCTGGGTTGTTGGGCTCACCTCCTGAATATATAAAGGGGGTGAGGCACCCCTCGAAAGGACAAGCTTTTAGCATCCAATCTTAAGTTATTCATCTTGCTTTTGACGTCTTAAGCATTCATAGCTTAATTGCGTCATATTGTAAGCTCCACCATTATATTCCACCATTATATTATATATCAAAACACTGGACGTAGGGTTATTGTTCTCTGAAAGATCCAAACCAGTATTAACCTTGGTTCTTGTGTTCTATAGTTGACCATCGAGTTCAAAGGCGCTGCGCTTTCCATACGCACATCTAATCACCACCTTGGGTATCCCTTTTGTTAGACTACTCGGTGATTCACAGAGAGTCGGGGTCAGGTCTGGATTTATTATTCGACCCACAAATCCCCACAGGTCCCCATCCCAATAGAAAAAAGACCCATAAAAACATATAGATGCCTAAATCGTGTGCCTTGTCTAGGCAGCCAATTCCTTGCTCACGTTAGGCGTCGCCATCCCCGTCGTGCCAAGCAACACCGTCCCCACCGCGCACCGCTGTCCTTGGCTCCCCGTCCCATCGGGTGCCACCGTCTTCGCCGTTTCCGCCGGACCATGAAGCCCTCCCTATCGGATCTGCCGCCTCGACCGCCATCGACCAGATCTACGGCTTTAGGAGCTGTTGGCCTACCACAGCTCCTGCTTTGCCACCAGCCGCTGGCCACCGGCCCCCTGCCTCTCATGCTCCCTGGTCGTCCTTCGGTCGCCTTTTGCTACCCTGGTTGTCGGGTCTGTGGGGGACCCACCGACTTTACGGGGGTCCAACGGGTTGAGGTTCAGGTCAGGATTTTTATTCACAGGGGCATGTAGATCAGGTTTAAACAGAGATAGGTTCGGATTCGGTATTAGTCAATCTAGACTTTACTCCATCCGTTGCCACCCTGGTCCGGATTCGGTATTAGTCAATCTAGACTTTACTCCATCCGTTGCCACCCTGGTCTGGCTCCAGCACGCACAGATGTGGACTCCTCCGGGTCCATCCATCCTTTGAAAACTGAAACTTCCCGTCCCCTTCCTTGATGCAGCTACGTAATTACAGCGACAACGACGTCTCCACTAAGTAGCATTTGAATATCTCCTATGTTTCGACATTAGCCGTCTCGTCGACTGCAAATTGGTAGGACGACCGTTCTCGCTGCACAAATTTTCAAGCAAGCAATTGGCATGTAGTTTTCAACGACCCGTTGTGATGACACCTCCCCGTACGTTGACTTGATCACCTTCTTGCCCGACAACCCAATCCTTACGTGCTTGCTTTCTAGCTTATCCAGTGCAAGAGATTAAGCCCGCGAGCTTAGTCCGCTCTTGCAACTTTAGGTTAGTGATTACTGATTAGTAGCGCACAGGATTCTTCGAGGTTGGAGAAGGGGTATCTAGCAAGGTGCAGGCATGTCGGGAACCGCTGGGCCGGACGCCCCGCCGGCGCCGAGGACGTCGGACGTTGCGTGGGATCAGCAGCACAATTACAACTTCAGCGGGCGCGTGCTGCTCGCGGCCGTCGTCATCCTCTTCGTGATCGCCGTCGTCTTCGCCGTAACTCGCGTCTTGCTGTACCACTTCGTGGGGAGGCCAGGCGGAGTCGGAATCCGTCGTGGCGCTCTCGCCGGGGGAATTTTCCGGTCGTTCAACTCGTTCGGCAGGAGCTGCCGGCGCGGGCTCGACGCGTCCGCTCTCGCCGCGCTCCCGGTCACCGCGTACAGGAAGGGCGGCGGCGAGGGGTCCAACCTCGGTGCAGCCGACTGCGCCGTGTGCCTGTCGGAGCTCGCCGACGGCGAGAAGGTGCGTCAGCTGCCCAACTGCGGGCACGTCTTCCATGTGGAGTGCGTCGACGCGTGGCTGCGCTCCAGGACGACGTGCCCTCTTTGCCGCGCCGAGGCAGAAGTGCTCAATGTGCAGTCGTCGTCGTCGTCGGCGGCGGCGGCGGCGGTGGCGGCCGCGGCGACACAGCCCACAGCGTCGTCGTC
Source organism: Zizania latifolia (assembly GCA_000418225.1). NCBI lineage: Eukaryota > Viridiplantae > Streptophyta > Magnoliopsida > Poales > Poaceae > Zizania > Zizania latifolia. Next base: position 187,739 of record KE372769.1, on the reverse strand, counting down.
GCTCAGTGCCGGAGCAACGACCGTCGTCGTGATCATACACGGCAGCTCCGCGGACGCCGGCGGGAGAGATGCGCGCGTCGCCGCCGCGTTGGCCGGTAAGCCGGTTAACCGGCCGGGATCCTCCCTGTTCGAGTGACGAATTGACGATCACGACGAACTTGTCCTAGGAGCTCTATGAATTGAACTGAAGTGTAGTTTTGTGAAACTGGGCGATGTGGTTCTTTATTTCCTTTTCCAATGTCTACCAATAGGAAATCGGTATTCGGTACAGCGTACATGTACACCATGCGTTCACACGGTGTACAGAAGATTTGTCTGATACAAAACTTAGGTATAATACAACTTTGGCTTTTCCCAGCAGTAATAATTATGTATTACTCCATCGTTTTACTTTGTTAGTCATAGTTTTTCAACATTTAACTAAATTTAAATAAAATCATAATAACATTTATAATATCAAATAAATATATGATTTAATAAAACTATTATAATATTATAATTATTGGTATGTTTTATATAAAATTAGTTAAAGTTAAAGAAGTTTGACTTAAATATAGAACAATTTATCATCCAGAGTTTTTTCAATATAAAAAGGGGAACGGATTGTCAATGCAGCTATTGGTGACCGTTAGACGCACCAACTATGTGTGAAAAATTGTTCACTGAGTACGATGATGCTAATTGTTGACTTAGCCCCGTTTCGTTTTTCTAAAACTTCAAAAACAATAATAAAAGCAGTGATGTACGTCGATACTTATTTCGTTCCATCATATTATAATCTAGTATCAGATGAAATATTTTATAATACAACGAATCAGTGACACTGTCTAGATTTATTGTAGTATGAAATGTCCTATCTGATACTAGATTATAATATTATACGATGGAGAGAGTATTTATTTTTGTTGGCTGCGTGGTTCAGCTTTATTTTTGTCCGATATATTGAAAAAAAAACAATTGTCATAGAAGCAGGACCTATCATGTGAAAAATTGTCAGACTGAGTATACTGATACTATTTTTGCCGTAGCCTGTAGGGGTGGTTGGTTCCGCTTCTTTTTTCTGACATTTTGCAAAAAAACAATTATCTTAAAAGTATGTTGGACTTGGTTCTGTTTCTTTTTTGTTCGACATTTTGCAAAAAAACAATTGTCATAAAAGCAGGGCCTATCATGTAAAAAATAGTTGAGTAGGTATACTGATATTATTTTTTCTATAGGGTGCTTGGTTCCTTTTTTCGGCGTCCGATATTTTGCAACGAAAAACAAATTTCGAGTAATTAGCTCCAAATGCAATCTAGGAGACAAAAGGAATTCTATATGTTAGATGTTAGAAGAGTTCAGGTGTGAATACAAGGATGCACCTGTTGACCTGCGCACCTGCGTGCGTGTAGTATGCATGTGGGGTGCACATGCGTGTACACTCGTTCTCTTATCTACCCTACTATATTAGTCTTATGTTCATGCTAACGCTACGGTAAAGATTCAAAAACAATAAATATCTTAAACTTTAAACGAATAATGAAATAAATTTATATAATTTATGCCAAAAGAGATCGTCGACGAGTTATTATAATATTTCATCTCCTAAATTCCCCCTATAATATTTCATCATATCCAAACTCAAGGGTAGCACACTTATTAGTTTCTCGAACCAATACAGGAATATGTACCTCCAAAACACAAACAATTTTTTTTTTTTGCAATTTCAATCTTAGCCATTCTTATCCGACAAAAAACAGAGTTGCTGCCTTCCATCAACGTGCAGGGATTTTCTATGGCATAATATGAATCTATGATTTATTATAGCATATGTTGCATGTTCATCATCAGAGTATAAAAGTATCGCTTTCCGAGTTCCTATATCATCTCCATTCATAACAGTTTTGTTTATTCATCAGTACAATGAATACCCAAATCAAGGAAAGACCAAGGAGATAGTTTGAGAACAATGGGCAAAGAGTTATTTTTTATAAAAAAAATTAGTATATAAACCAGCCGGAGGAAAATATCATGGACACTTGGACAGTACTATTCAGTGCAAATAAATGCAATCCTGGCATATAACAAATAGCTTAACAATTTTATCTTTTAAGTAAAAAACTGAACATGACTACAGCACATAGTCAATCCATATGCATATAGAGTTTAGACATGATAGTGCAGCAAATGAAGAACACACATGAAGGATCGTCCTCGACAAAATCAAGTTCATGAGGCCTCTCTCCCTCCACCACCTGCCACACACACAACCATATACTTACCTCCGGTGGCTAGATACTGGCCATCAAAGCTAAACTTAATGGTCACAATTGCACGTCATGTGCCTTGATGTCTTGGCCCCTGTACACTAGGCAATTCCTTTGACTGTTTCTTGTAAGGCCTCACCTTGACCCTGGTAACTTTCCCAGAGCAACTCTGACAAGAACAGGAGGATGTTGAATTCATCTCATCGTCTTCCTCCACATCGACGATGCAACCACCGATGCCCAGCCTCCACAGCCATCCTAACCTCCTCTTCCTCCTCCTTCCCCTCACCATAGTGGAGGGCTCATCTGAATCATCCACCCGCCGCATCAGCTCACGGATGAACGGGGATGAACCGAAGGTCCATTCGAATTACCCCAGGAAATGGTTCTTACCACTGAATTGACATTCAGAAAGCTGCAAAGTATAGAATGCTCTCCAGTCTCCATGCTCCAGGCCACCAATGCAGTCTTCAACTATGTAACAGGCATCTACCAAACCTTCTTATCGAGAACCATTGCTGCATTTATCTTAGTTTAAGTACACATATCAAAATTAGGTTATATTACTCTTTACAAAGGCTTGTGTGATGATTATGCTGTTCTCCACGGAAGAGTAAGCTTTTATTGATTTCCATTGAGAAATAGCTGGCTCTACCATGGATTACTATAGCTCCTGATGCTAATTAATTAGAGCAGCCCAAAATATGGAGTTTAGATTATACCAAATATCAACACAAAACACGACAAACTTCTAGTTCCCATATTATGTAATCGTAATACATGCCATTAATGAATGTGAAGGTCTATCAAACTTTTTTTAATACCTGCATCTGGTGTAGCAACTAATTAAGAACATACATAAGCCATAGCACACACTCAGGCCTATAAGTAATCCATCCCTAGACAATGATTAGATCAACACATACAAATCTATGCAGGTTCCCTGAACAATATATAAGCATTACTTATTATCAAATCCTGGAATTAAAGATACAAGCGAAGGGCTAGACTAAACAATTCAGGTAAGGAACTCTCATACCTAACGGAAAGTCATCATTCTGTAGAGATTGCGCCCTTTGATAAGTAACAGATACAATTGTGTCATCAGTTGTTGCAGTACTGCTGCTTGTTTGGTGGATAGCATAGTAACTAAAGTGCATATGTGGTTGTAAACTGCAACCTGCATATTCTGGTAGATACTTGTAGGATGTTTTTGAAGTTAGCTATATAATAGTAATAGGTACTTTTTGACAATACCACTATACCATATGTATATAAACAATGTTTCCCTATATCACTTAGCTCTCTAATCCAATGCTGTGCGGGTACAATGTGGCTATTAAGTGTACAATGATTATGCCAGGTATATTCACCTCTGATGCAGCTAAAAGATATATTCTTCATTTGACTCTTATATCTGACTATTTTGATACCATTCCAGATGAAGCTCGTGTTAAGGAGTTTAACCTAAAGCAAATGTGGAAGAGCATAAATGGCACAATTAGGAACATTATAAATGGTAAGTTGCTGCCTTTGATTTGACTGCTGACATTATAATGCCCAGAATTTGGCTGTTGACATTTCTGTTTCTTGTTACCTTTAGGCACTGTATTCAGAGAGCCAATTATTTGCAGAAATGTCCCAAGGCTTGTTCCAGGTATTTAAGAGGATGTGAAACTCCTATTTTAACTAAATTTATTTGTAACAATGAATCATTGGAGACAATTGCATATGAACCATTCGAGAATCTTCTAATAGCAGATTCCATTTTCCACTACCAAGTTATTCAAAAGATAAACACTATGACACTTTACCCTTTTCCCAACAGTTCTAAATGTTAATACGTTGTTGGTCATTAGAGCATTTCCCTCTAGTTGAATTGAGATATACTGCAAGTTTGATGGAGTCTGTTGGTAGATGTTATTTTTATCATATTTATTAACACTAGATTCTATCATCTACTCCATAGCTTTATGTTATGCAATATCCAATAGGTGCCCTTAACCATAGGCACGGCTATTCGAATAGTTTTACTTTGATCAGAGGTGCATAACTTTACCCACAAGACACAGCCCTACAACATGTCATCATGTGCCTCAATACCACCACGGTACCTTGGAAAAGAGCTGTGATATGACCATTCGCCTAGATCCTCTAAGCTTCACACCCCAGGTTACCATCTACCTGATACCCCCTGGTGCTCCCCTTCCGAATAGCAAAGACTTACACCAGTGCAGGGCTACCGGTCGTCTCGATACTTCACCTAGGATCTCTAGGCTTCCGGTCAAACCATTACCTATGCTGGCTTATGGTGAGTGTGAGTTTACAGTGTAAAAGCGGCCCATGAACCAGTTCTTAAAGTGTCATGAGTACGACTAGCAGAACCATGGATCTTATACTCACAACCCACCTTAATCAAATTTTAGTGACATTTAATTCATGAACCAGTTCAATATTCAACTAATAATCATAAGCCAACATTAATATGTAAGTGGTATTAAATAGCATGATGAATGTGATACTAGTTTTAAAGTAAGGCTAAGCAATCCTAAACATCCAGACAAATCATAGTAAAGATTCATACTGGTCAAGTTAAATAATCACTAGGTAGACAAGGAATAGGAAAATAACAACAAGGGACAATACAAGCAGGGTTCATATACCAATCCCAGTTACATTCTAAAATAAAATTTAATTTTGAAAGAATAACCGCTTTGAAACATGGGTTCAACATGATTAAATAGAAGACTTGAACAACTTGCCTTGCTAAACAGGGATGAAAATGGGCGATTCGTCGATGTAAACAGGCTCTTCCAGCGCTTTAGAGACTAAATAGCAGTACAAGCAAACAATAATAAATCAAAATAGTACAGTAGCGCATACATTTTGTGTGTGAACATATTTTTAATGGGTAGAGCACAATTTTAGAAAAATTATGCAATTTGAATGGTTAAATTTAAAGTTCAGATAAATTAGATATGAAATTTTGAAATTTAAACCCTATTCTGTTAATTTCTGAAAATAAAAAGGATTTATGACACAATAACGAATTACTTTTCTAAAGAAAATTCTGAAATATGGCGTCAGCAGAGGGCAGAGGGCGGTGGGCGTGTGCAGACCGGGTGTGCCAGATGGCGCACACGTGGGTGGGATGGCGGAGGTGGCGCCGACATGGCAGACCCGTGGCAGCCACGCCAGCATGCACACGGGAGCAGCGACAGTAGTGCACGGGGACCAATTGTCACCGGTGGGAGGCGGCCTGGTGACCAGCAATGAGGGGGCAGAACGAGATCAGGGAACTATGGGGAGCTCACCGGTGCAAACGGCGACGAGCGGTGGCGATGGGGGCGACCAGCGGTGAGGTTTGGGCGTCGGGTGGCTCGGGTTGATGGCGGCGGGGGTCTTCCGATGGTCAGTGACGACGGTGGCGGCGGAGGCGAGGCCGAGGAGCGGCAAGCGACGGCAGGATTCGGCGGCCAAGGGATCAGCCAGAATCGGTGGCTGGAGATGGCGGCGAGCGGTGGAGGCGAAGGCGCACGCGGATACGGTGGAGGAGCGGGCTAGAGCGGCGGCTAGTGCTTGGAAAAGGGAGAGGGGGCCTTGGGGTACCTTTTTATAGGGGCCAGCGGGCGAATCCGACATAGAGGCGGTAGCGCGGCGAAGTCGGAGGTGGCGGTTGGTGGGGAACATGGCGAAGGAGGTTCCGGCGATGGGCCAGGCTCAATTTGTTGGGGGAAAAGATCGGCGTGGCACGGCGGAGCAGATGGCGGGCTCAGATTGGGCCCACGGGCTCGATGGCGGTGGATTGGGCAGCGGCGGCGCTTGGGAGCGGGAGATGCAGGCGGGAGGTTAGGGATGACAGGTGGGGCCCATCTATCAGCTGATGCGTGCAGCTGGGCATGCGCGGCTGCTGGACCGGAGCGGG
>KE372769.1:163952-181558 GCA_000418225.1 Zizania latifolia | reverse complement strand
AGCGCGGCGAAGTCGGAGGTGGCGGTTGGTGGGGAACATGGCGAAGGCGTTCCAGCGATGGGCCAGGCTCAATTTGTTGGGGGAAAAGATCGGCGTGGCACGGCGGAGCAGATGGCAGGCTCAGATTGGGCCCACGGGCTCGACGGCGGTGGATTGGGCAGTGGCGGCGCTTGGGAGCGGGAGATGCAGGCGGGAGGTTAGGGATGACAGGTGGGGCCCATCTATCAGCTGATGCGTGCAGCTGGGCTTGCGCGGCTGCTGGGCCAGAGTGGGGAGCGGCGTGAGAACGGGCTGGCGGGGCGTGCGCGGGAATGGGCTGGCCATAGGCTGGCCCAAGAAGAAGGATTTGGATTTTATTTGCAAAAATTTCTTTATCAAACTTTAATACTCAAAAATCCTTTCTTCTCTTTAGGAAAAATTCTTTTTTTATTTTCTTTTACTGAAAATTCTTTTTCCTTTTATCTCATTTACATCTTTTATATTTTGAAAATTTTAGGCTGTGACAAACCTACCCCCTAAACAGAATCTCTGCCTCGAGATTCGAAGGCGCTTGAAAAAAGATACGGGTGGTTGGCTCTCAATTAATCTTCATGCTCCAGGTAGCTTCCACTTCCGAATGATTACTCCACTAGACCTTGCAAAACTTTACAACTTTGCTCTGGGTTATTCTCTCACTGACTTCCAGAATACGAACAGGCTTTTCCACATACGTCAAATCTTCTTGAAGCTCTATCTACTCGACATCTACCACTTCAGAAGGGACTCACATACACTTCTTCAACTAGAACACATTATGGATATCTACCATGGATGGGGGTAACTCCAACTCATAAGCGACTTCTCCTTTTCAACATGTTATCCGGTATGGTCCCACAAAATGTGGTGTCAACTTTCTCTTGGTCTAGAAACGATGAACTCCATGGAAAGGGGTAATTCTGAGGTATACAAAATCTCCTTCTTCGAAACTGAGGTCTTGACGATGATTATCGGCATAACTTTTCTATCTAGATTGAGCAACCTTCAAATAGTCTTGAATAATCTTTACTTTGCTTTCAGCTTCCTTCATGATATCGGTGCCAAAGACTTGATTCTCACCCACTTGATCTTAAAACAATAGTGTTCTGCACTTCCTTCCATACAAGGCTTCAAACAGGGATATCTAAAGACTAGCTTGATAACTGTTATTATATAAAAACTCGGCGTAGGGCAAGTTCTTATCCACGATCCTCCAAAATCTAGAGTACAGGCTCTCAACATATCCTCTAGAATATGATTTACTCTTTCTGTCTGTCCATCAGTCTAGAGATGATAAGCTATACTAAAATTCAGACGGGTACCCAATTCTTCTTACAACTTCTGCCAAAACTTAGAAGTAAACTAACTTCCTCTATCTGACACTATTCTTTTAGGAACTCCATACAAATAGACAATTCTAGCCATGTATAGCTCCGCTAACTAACTACCGTGATAGATAGTGTTGACCGGTATGAAGTGAGCCACTTTTGTTAAACGGTCGACAATAACCCAAATAGAATCATACACTGAGATTGTTCTTGGCAATCCAGTTATAAAATCCATTCTGATTTCTTCCCATTTCCATTTAGGCACTCACAAAGGCTGGAGTAATCCTGCAGGTCTCTGATGTTCTGCTTTTACTCTCTAGCACATCACATAAAGCTACATACTCTGCTATTTCATGACACATACTAGGCCACAAAACTTCTCTCGAAGGTCTTGACATATCTTAGTACTCCCGGGGTGAATAGAGTACTAGGTCTCATGGGCTTCCCGAACTATGAGATCCTTCAACTCCCTATCAGGTACATAGATACAACTTCCATGCCATAGGGTATCTTGCTCATCCTCAACAAAGTCAAAAGCTTTTCCTTCTTTCATGCTTTCCTTGGTCTTCAGGATATAAGGATCATCCACTTGAGCTCCCTGAATCTGACTTAACAGTGAAGGCTGAGCTTCTAATGCTGCTAAAAATCCACTCGGCACAACACTCAAACTTAATTTTTCAAACTCTTGTAACAGTTCTAAAGATACTTTCTTAAGTGAAATAGCATTCCTATAGGTCTTGCGACTAAGAGCATCTGCTACTACATTAGCTTTACCGGGGTGATACTGAATATTGACATCATAATCTTTGACTAACTCGAGCCATCTTCTTTGTCGAAGGTTCAAATCTGGTTGGGTAAAAATATACTTCAAACTCTTATGGTTTGTAAAGACTTTTGTACGGTTTCCAATGAGATAATGACGCCAAATCTTTAAAGCATGAACCACCGACTACCGGCAGCGGCACTCACTTGGTCCGACCGCTGCCAGCGGGAGGAGCAGGACCAAGTAGATGAGTTGGTGGAGCTGATCAAGAAGCTCCGAGCTAAAGGCGTATCGGGTGTCCACGTGGCGTTCAACTTCATCACCCGCCGAGTTCAGCCGTTAAAGCTGAGGACCCACCCGGCGTTTGAGTACTCAGGTCATGCGGACCCGACCAGGGAGTCAGTCGAGCACCTGTCGGCTGATGAAGGGAAGAAGCAAGTGAAGCTAATCTTCGCCGGTCAGCTGGATCTTCACCCTGACACGTAGCCCAAGGCCTACAGGCTACAGTATCCCCGACCATCGGTAAGGATTTTTTGCTTTCACTTCTTAAATTTCTTTGATAATGTCACCTGCCGAGTGGTAACTCTTGGACTGTGCAGGGTCGAGAGGCATTTTGCTCTCTGGCACCCTTGCTCGAGCAACCTCGGGGGGTCGAGCAAAAAAATGTCGACCCGCACACCGGGCCGACTAGAGAAAAGAGGAAGGGCAAAGAAATTTGCCCTTCTGCGGCGAAGAAGGTGAAGGTGATGACCACAGCAGCAGCAACAACGATGGTGGCACCGGCATCCCAAGGGGCACCAAAGGTGCCGTCGTCCTTCCCTGGAGAGGCGGGCGCCGACTCAGAAACGTCCAGGGTGGCTCCAGTGACTGGCGGCGCTGTGGCGTCGTCTTCTTCTGTGTCACCACCACCACCACCACCGGCTGGATTGACCCTTGGGGCAGGGCCCAGTTGGCGAATGAAGAAACTGGCATTTAGGCGGTCGGCGTGGTAAGTTTTTCTGTAATTGTCTTGAATCAAGTAATTAGATTGAATTTAAAACTGATTTCTTGTGCTGTTTTTGACAGTGCTCCATCGTCCCTGTTCGATCAGGATGCGGCAGGCTTTGGCGCCACAGCCCCCACCACTGACATAGTGGTGTTCACCGGGGGGGCTGACCAGCAAGGGGCCTTAGCAAGCGGCGCAGAGGCATCGGGCGCTCTGGCCACCAACGAGCCTAGCGTGGCTGCACCCATGCCAGAGCAGCCAGCAACAACGCTGAGTGCCAGCGTGCCTCCCGCAATGTAGCCAAGTGCTGTGGACTCAGAGGTAGCAGCACCTGGCGGCCCTTTGCCGATCGTGGAAGTCGAGATGCCGCCAGATAACGTGGAGAGGCCCTCAGCGGAGCCTAGAATGGCCGACCCCATGGAGGTTGAGGTTCCAGTCGAGAGGGTGCCTCAACCGACCACCGGCGTGGCGACCAGTGCCCCGACCAGTCCAGTCGAGAGGGGAGCGGCCGAGTACCTCAACGCACTCGGCCGGGTTGGTGAAGAGACCACCGTAAGTGCCCCTGCAATCGTTAGTTTAATGTACATAATTTATGTGCATACTAACTTGTTTTGTCTTTGTGCAGCGCCTCATCAGCCAGCTGACCGACTGGCTCAAACGGAGAGATGCTGATTTGAAGAGGTCGGAGGAGGACAACGAAATCCTCCGAGGTCAGTTGGAGATCCGCTCCAATGGTAAGTACTTGATTGCCCATTACTGTATTTTTTGTTTATCATTACTGTTCTAACCAGTGCTGATATAACAGAATGGTTGGCGGCGGAGGAGCGGATGGAGACGGCTGCTGGCTAGGCAGACCGATCGGCCACTTCAGCTGAAGCGGCTCTGGCTGAGAGGGATGAAGCCCTCGCCAGAGCAATGCAGGTAGAGGCCAAGGCGACAGAGGCAGAGACCAGGATCGCTGAGCTTGAGAAGAAGCTCAAGGCGTACGAAGCAGCCACTGCCAAGTGGTCGGGTGAGTACAAAAGTACGAATCACCATCTTGAACTCTTTTATTGTTGTTTATTGATAAAACTTTTTCTGATATGATGCTATATTTGCAGAGCTTCATCGGCGAGTGGGCACTCAGTTTGCCGATCTCGAGTTGCGTCTGAGTTATACTTAGGCACAACGAGATGAGTACCAAGTCGGTGCGGAGACTCTCCTCAAGATGATTGAGGGCGAGCTCTCCAACACTTCGTGGTGTTAACGGCAAAATTTGGTAAGGCCCAAGCCCAACACAGTTTTGGCATGGTTAATGGAAGTCAAGGAGTCCGGTCAAAGCATGGTCAACGAAGCCCGTCCGCAACATATACGAGTGATCGGATAAGGATACAGTTGGAGAGAAGCCAATAAAGAAGGAAAGGGTGGATTTTCTCCAGAATCGGTTACAATCGTATCAGCATAGGACGGCAAATCTCCGGACTATAAATATGTAACTTTTAGACCTAGTTTAGAATCAATCAAGAGATCAAACAACTCTCGGCGCATCGCCAAACTTGCCATCGGCGAGTTCTTGCTCTCCCGTGGGGCTGCATCTCTTCGATCTCCGGCGAGGGGTAAGTTCCGCCAAACATGTATTGATTAGTAGATCTAAGGCTTCATCGGTTAGGTCCGACATCTTAGTCTATGTATCGATCATGCTGTATCAGATGCGTGGTTTAGATCAAATATTTTAGTCTAAGGCTTCATCGGTTGAGTTCGATATCTTAGTCTATGTGTTTGATTAACGTCGCGTATCATTCATCTGGATGAAGTGTGCTCCGATATGTTTAGCACTATGATTTGCTGTGACTTAACGACTGTCTTGGTTTGGTCCAATCTTGTGGTCATAGCGGATGATAATGCGAACACAGATCAGGCATGTTGAGGCCAGATTCTATCGGAGTATAAGCCGATAGGTTATCTACATGTTTTAATCTTATCGTTGTATCGGGCATCAGAATCGGGCGATACACATTGGCCTAGCGTTATTATATCTGTCTTGCTTTTACATCCCGATATTGATTCTAGTATTACTTTCAATTGCTTTCACAGATTAGTTAATTTAGGCCGATTCCGATGTCTTGATAGGTTTCACAATAGATCTATTTCTCATACATCGTGCACCCGATATGCTGCGTTGATTAGCCTTTACATGTTCTTATTACATTTTATTGACAGTCATTTAATAGATAGTCCGATACGCATTGAAACCATCGGCTCGATAGCCGATAGGCGTTATTACTTACGTTTTTCTTGTCTATCTTATCAGTTGCAGGATCAAACTGATTGGCACTTCACGAACCGCAAATTTAGGACCTGCACTAGAGTTAAGCAGATCTCTCAGGCTACGCGTGTGACCAAAAACTTCACCAACACGTGGCCAGTGGAGCGCTTCAGGGAGCGGCTCCAAGGGTCGGTGACACGTCTGCGGGAGCAAACCCGGGACTTCGTCCAGTTGGCGGTCACCCACACGCTCGGGATCGTCCGAGCGTTGTATCCAACTACTCGTATGGACCACATTCGAGCAGGGTGGCCGGCGACCGTCGAGAAGTTTGACGTGGAGCGCATCTACGTAGAGGTAGAGGAGACGGCGAGCGTCCTTGTCGTTGATCTGGAAATGTATCCAGCTGATCCTGCCGAGTAGATGGTAGGGTAGAAAACATGCAATTATATATATACTTTTTAATGTAATGAAACAATGCTGTTTTTTATTAAACGTGTTCTATGTCCGACCACTTTGGGTGCATTTTTGACTGTTTGATATAGCTTAGGTCCGTAGCGTAGGAAAACTTGAGCCGCATGCACGCTGTTTGGAACCGTAGGCGTCACATATAGTCAAAAAATATCACTCAAACGCAATCGGATAAATCATAGAATAGCAAGCCGAGCCCCCGAGCAACCAGAAGTGTAACTTAACTCAGCCAGAGCGGATCATGAATATAAAGTTAAGATAAAACTTCAAAAACTCGGGAGTCGGGCGAAAAGACATAAAAGAAGGCAATCGAAATAAAAAGCTAAACATCTTTTCTTATCCAAAACAAGGACTTAGCTTATTCAAGGATAAAAACGTCGTAGATGCTCAATATTCCAAGAATTTGCAATCTTCTAACCGTCTTCACGCATTAAGCGGTATGAACCTGGTCGGGTAACTTAGGAGATGATGTAAGGTACCTCCCATGGAGCTGATAGCTTGTGAGCGCCGACCGCTGATTATACTCGGCGAAGGACTAAGTCTCCAACTTGAAAAGACCGACCATACACATTACGGTCATGGTACCTTCGCAAGCCTTGCTGGTACCGGTTAGATTGTATGGCTGCATCTAAACAAGCTTTTTCAAGACTATCAATATCTTCTCTTGTCCACTCGGCTGCGCCTTCTTCATAGTGCTGAATCTTGGGGGATTCGTGCAACATGTCCACTGGTAAAATAGCCTCCGATCCATATACGAGAAAAAAAGGAGTCCGACCAGTAGCTCGGCTTGGCTGAGTCCGAAGACTCCAAAAAATAGCAGGCAATTCTTTCATCCACCGACTGTCATATTTGTTAAGGGGATCAAAAATTTTGGCTTTCAGCCCTTGAAGTATCATGACATTAGCCCGCTCGACCTGTCCATTTGCTCTTGGATGTGCAACAGAAGCATATTTGACTTCAATATACCAGTCTTTGCAGAATTCTTAAAAATTATTGTCGGTAAATTGAGTCTCAAGATCTGTGATAATCTGATGAGGGACACCATATCGGTATATTATGCCTTGAATAAACTCTGCGGCTTTTTTGGCTGTGCTTGTCCTTAAGGGCATCACTTCAATCCACCTGGTGAATTTGTTAATAGCAACAAACAGGCAGTCATAACCATGGGGTGCCTTTGAAAAAGGTCCTACCATATCAAGCCCCTAACATGCAAACGGCCATGAACTCAGGATGGTTTGGAGAGCTTGAGCAGGGAGATGATGCTGCTTGGTAAAGAATTGGCAGCCTTGGCAACTACGAACTAGTAGCTAGGCATCTTCATTAGCAGTCAACCAGTAAAAACCTGACCTGAAGGCCTTGCCGACCAACGTCCGAGCAGCAGCATGATTCCCACAAATGCCTGAGTGTATCTCTTTGAGGATTTCTGAACCTTCCTTTTTGCTAACACACTTCATTAGTACTCGTGTTGAAGCTGCTCTTTTATATAACTCAGATCCCACCAAGACATACTGCTTGCTTCTTCTGGAAAGACGAATAGCTAGATCTTTATCTTCAGGAGCCTTGGCAGCAAGGATGAAATCAATGAATGGTTATCGCCAATCTTCTTTAATATCAGTAATGACCAGGACGGATGGAGCTTGATCGGCCTCTAAAGGTTGAATTTCATCAACTTTAATCGATGTCTTCGGGAGTTCTTGGAGGAAAACACTACTCGGTGTAGGGGCTCTTGACGAGCCGAGCTTAGCCAAGAAGTCAGCAGCCGAGTTCTCGTCCCGGGGGACATGGTGGAACTCAAGGCCACTAAACTTTCCTTCTAACTTGCAGATCTCCTGGCAGTAAGCGTCCATCTTCTCGCTGGCGCATGACCAATATTTATTGACTTGGCTGATAACTAGTTTGGAATTTCCATGTACCATTAATCTTTGAACCCCAAGGGAAAGGGCGATGCGCAAACCATTGAGGAGTGCCTCGTACTCGGCTGCATTATTAGACGCCATAAATAATAGCTAAAGAGCATATTTCAATTTTTCACCTTGAGGAGATATGAGAAGAATTCCTGCTCCTGCTCCATCAATGCTGAGCGAGCTGTCGAGGTACATGATCCAATGCTCTTGAAATTCGGTGACCGGTGGGAGTTGTATTTCAGTCCACTCAGCAATGAAGTCGGCGAGGGATTGAGAGTTGACGGCGGTGTGGAGCTTGAAATCAAGGGTGTACTCACCAAGCTCGATGGCCCACTTCACGATCCGACCAGTCGCATCCTTGTTCCGGAGAATATCGCCTAGTGGAAATTCTTTGATAATCTCCACCGAATGGGCTTGGAAATAATGCTTGAGCTTCCGGGTGGTGATAAGAACGACGTATAGGAGCTTTTGGACTTGAGGATACTGGACTTTGGAAGGTCCAAGCACCTTAGATACGAAATATACCGGCCTTTGAACCGGATAGGCGTGTCCTTCCTCCAAGCTTCGACAACCATGGCGGTGCTGACCACGTGGGTTGTGGTGGCGATGTAGAGGAGGAGTGTTTCACTAGAGGTCGGCGCAACCAGGGTCGGTGGAGAAGATAAAAACTTCTTAAGGTCGGCGAATGCCTGATTGGCCTCTAGCGTCCACGTAAAATCACCTTGTTTTTTCAACAACTTGAAGAAAGGCATCCCGCGCTCACCCAATCGAGAAATGAACCGACCGAGTGAGGTCATGCAGCCTGTTAGGTGCTGAATATGCTTGACGCTGTTGGGCTTAGCCATGTTCAATATTGCAAAAATCTTCTCTGGATTTGCTTCAATTCCCTGACTACTGACGATGAACCCGAGCAGCTTTCCAGTCGGCACCCCGAACACACATTTTTCTAGGTTGAGCCGCCATCGAAACTTGTGGAGGTTGTCTATAGTCTCTTGGAGGTCAGGAATGAGATCTTCTGGCTTTCTGGATTTGATGATGACATCATCCACAAAAGCTTCAACATTATGGTCGATCTGATCAGCCAGGCAATGCTGAATATCACGTTGGTATGTAGCCCCCGCGTTCTTCAGCCCAAAAGGCATTGATGTGTAGCAATATGCGCCGAATGGGGTGATGAACGATGTCTTCTCTTGATCTTCTTCCTTTAGGATGATCTGATGATAACCTGAGTAGCAATCCAGGAAGCATAGGAGAGAACTACCGATAGTGGAATCAACTACTTGGTCGATGCGCCGCAGTGGAAATGGATCTTTAAGGCATCGCTTGTTGAGATCGGTGTAGTCAATGCACATTCTCCATTTCCCATTCTTCTTTTTAACAAGGACTGGTTGGCTACCCAGTCGGGATGATACATCTCTTTTATAAACCTTGCCGCTAATAGGCGGGTGACTTCTTCTTTGATGGCCTCCTTGCGATCTTGAGCAAATCGACGCATCTTCTGCTTGACCGGCTTGGTGGTCGGGTAAACATGGAGTTCATGCTCGATCAGCTCCAGAGGTATGCCATGCATGTCAGATGGCTGCCAGGCGAATATATCAGCGTTGGAGTGAAGGAAGTTGATGAGCGCGCTTTCCTATTTAGGATCTAGTGCTGTCCCAATCAGCGCCATCTTGGTGTGGTCGACGTCCGAGAGCTGAATACTTTTGTACTCAGCCGGCGAAGGCGTCAAGCTTGATGTAGATGGCGTGGATGTCGGGAGATCCATGTTTGTGGTCGACGCCGTCTTGGCCGCCTAGACGGTTTCCTCCATCCGGACAGAGATGTTCGTGGCCTCACCCAAGGCGAGGCTGTCAAGCTCATATGCGTGAGAGGTGGCAACATCCCCCTTTATAGAAAAGGCCCCACCTGGTCCAGGAATTTTTAGGACCAGGTATGCGTAGTGGGGTACCACCATGAATTTGGCGAGGGAAGACCGCCCAAGCATGGCATGATAAGCGGTCTCAAAGTCGGCGATGTAGAACTTCACGTGCTCGGTCCTGTAATTGTCCCGAGTGCCGAATGTCATCGGCAGGGTGAGGGTGCCGAGTGGAATGGCGGCTTTCCCGGGGACAATCTCGTAAAAGGGTGTATCCGTCTTCTGGAGGGCGGATTCATCAATGCCGAGTGCAGCCAATGTTCCTTTAAACAGAACATCAAGGCCACTACCGCCGTCGATCAGCACCCTTTTGAGGCGCACTTTGAGGATGACCGGGTCGACAACTAGTGGGAATTGTCCCGGCTTGGGAACGTCCGTCCACTGATCATCACGGCTGAAGGAGATCGGGATCTCCGACCACCGTAAGCGCTCGGTTGGCTCAGTGCTGATGGCGTTGATGCGGCGGGTCAGCAGCTTTTGTTGGCGCCTGGATTTGGAGGTGATCGCGTCACCGAAAATCATGGAGACTGTCTGTGCAGGCTCCTAGAAGTCATTTTCCACTGGAGATGCTTCGGCATCTTCATCGTCCTTCTTGGACTTCTTCTTTTTATCATCTTGGTGACGCTTGTCTTGCCGGGGATTTGCTTCTGCTTCCTTCTTCATTTGGTTCTGCAACTGGTAGCATCGGTGGGTGGTGTGGTTACTGTTAGGATGAATAATGCAGGGTTTGTCTAATACCTCCTGCAATGCAGAGTTCTCTCAACCTTTCGGTCTCGAGTTTTTCTCAGTAGCCATGATCTCTTTACCCTTCCTCCTTTTGTTCTTATGACGAGAGGAGGACTCAGGCTTGTCGTGATTTTCACGTGAAGGCGAACAGCGATGATCCTTTTTCTTCTTAACCTTCTCCTTGTCAGACTCTTGAGCTTTTGGGTGCAGCTGCTCCTGCTCGACATCCTCGGCACTGATGAATTGTTCGGCGGTGGTGATCATCTCGCCGGGATTTGATGGCTCTTTCATCATCAGATGGTGGAACAACTCCGAAGGCTTCCGCAAGCCATCTTGAAAGATGGCCATCACGTCGGCGTTAGAGATGCTGGCGACGATGTTCCGGTGCTCGGAGAAGCGACGGATGTAGTCCCTCAGGGAGTCGTCGTCTCTTTGGCGTACTTGGCGCAGGTCGTGCCGAGAGGCCGGTCTTTGCCAAGTTCCTTGGTAGTTGGCGATGAAGACATCGCACAAGTCTCAACAGGAGTCAATAGAGTTCTTCGGGAGTCCGGCCAGCCAGCTGATGGCGGCCGACGATAACACTACGGGGAGGTAGTTAGCCATGACATCTTGGTCCCCCCGGCTACGCGAATGGCCGTGTAGTACAGCCGCAGCCATTAGGAAGGGTCGGTCTTACCGTCATATGGCACAACTCTCGTCAGACGGAAGTTGCATGGCCACACTACTCGACGAAGGCGCCCAGAGAAGGCTGGAAAGTCATCATGGCACGAAATGTCGGTGTCGGGTCGGCTAACCACTGGCGTACCATAACTCCGGTCGAATTGATCTCGATGACGGAGCTCGCGGCGCTCGCGTTCTCCGCAGCGGCGAGAAATGGTGTTATGCGCATCTCACGCTTGGTTGATGTAGTCCCAGGCATCGCCCTAGTAAGAACTCCCATGACGCTCGCTTGGACGCGAACGTGTCGACTGCTGGGGTGATCGGGGAGGCGACATACGGTCTAGAGACCGTGATCTGGCCGGTGAACGTTCCGACCGCCGGGATGGTCGAGACGATGATCTACGGTCCAGAGATCGAGATCTAACCAGCGAATGCCTCAGTCGTGGAGACGGCCTTGGCATTTGTGACCTTGCAGGTGGCGCCACCTCAACAATTTGAGCGGCGGCAGCCTGGGTCATCGCCTGAGCCTTCTGAAGCTCGGGTGAATCGACAAAGGCAGCTAGGGCCCTCTCGATGGCGAGAAGATTCGCGGTCGTCGTGCGGTACATGGCATGACCCTCAAAATCCATGGTGTAGGCATTAGAGGTGCCTTGTCACGAGGTCCCGGCCGCTGCACGGGCTCTCGCACGGCGTTCCGATCGAGCAGCATTGCGCTCGCGACGATTACGCCGGTGAGTACTAGACTCGGCGGAGTTGGAGGGCTGAAGATGAAGATGCCGGCGTTTGGTGAAGATGCCGGCTTGACCGGCATAGCCTGGTGGCGAGGTCGCTTGGGGATGACCTTGGTGAATTGGCGCTGCTGGACCGTGCGCCTTTTGAGACCAGCAAAAATGATGTAGTCGGCGGGCGAGTCGGTGGTGAGGCATGGTCAGACCCTGGACGGAGCTAGTCTCTCGGACGTCTGGGGGACCATGGCGATTATCCTAGATGGAGCTGAGCGCTCACACATCCTAGGAACCGATGAGCGCACCGCTAGAGTGTGCGAAGCTTTCGCCCTCAATGGGGCAGCAGTAGTCAGCACCAGTTGGCACATGCAGTCACCAACGAAAGTTAAACTTCCGAAGGTGACCATAGCACCAACAGGAACCTGGGTACTCACCTTGCAAATAACAGCCATCAAGCAGTCAGAAAACACAACCTGCGCTCCCCTACCTGGCGCGCCAACTGTCGTTGTGTACGAAGCGACAGTGTACACGGGGTTACCCACAGTACGTATTTGATTAGGCTAAGGGGAGAGTTGTGGACGAAACTCGATAGTTATCTCACACAAAGAGACAGAGACAGAATCTTTTAGACAGGTTCGGGCCTCCTGGAGGATAATAACCCTAGTCCTGTGTGTGAAGTATAAACTTTTAGGCGTGAAATAGCCTTAAGCGTGTAAAAAACGTCTGTCCAACCTTTCTTTTTCAGGCTCCCTCCGATCCCTTTATATGAGAGAGATCGGGGGTTACAAATGGTTATTAAGTGTCCTGTTAATGACCAATTAAAACGATAAATGGTCGGTTCGTGGGCAATAACTCCCAAGATTACAGCGCTGATAACTGCCGTATTATGGAGATAAATGACAACCTGTCTCTTGATGGCGAACGTCTGAGTGCCAGTGATCGGGAGGGCTTTCCCGAGTGATGGACTCGGGAATCCCTCAGATCCCCGACCACTGGCCTCCTAGAGGCTGTTGACCGTTGACTGGTTGGGTTAAAACCACTGAGGAGGTAGCCCAGGATCATATCCCGACAGGTCGTAAAAGCTATTTTGGGGATATCCTTTTCTCAAATCCTCAACTGATGGTACCCTGACCGAAGATCTATGTTAGAGAAAACTGAGGCTCCTTGCAACTGATCAAACAAATCATCAACGCGAGGAAGAGGATACTTATTCTTGATTGTGACCTCATTCAAGGCCCTATAATCCACACACATTCTCTTGGACTTGTCCCTTTTCTCCACAAAGACGACTGGAGCTCTCCAAGGCGAAGTGCTTGGACGGATGTATCCTTTCTCTAATATTTCTTTCACTTGCTTTTTTACTTCAGCTAACTCATTCATGGCCATCCGGTACGGTCTCTTATGAATTAGGGCTGCACCGGGAACTAAATGAATTCTGAACTCAATGTCTCTCTTGGGTGGCATACCCGGCAACTATTCCGAAAAAACATTAGGATACTCTTGCACCATAGGTATCTCTTCAATCTTGACCTTATTCAATATGATCTTCAAACCAGATGGGTTCAGGTTATGGAAAGTGATGGTTTGGCCAAGGTGATTGGTTATGGTGAGTTCTCTAGTCGCACACTTAATCTCACCCTCATGTTTCACTAACTAATCCATTCTCAAAGTGACATCTAGGTCTTTGGATTCTATTAAGATTAGGTTGGCTAGAAAAGGGACATCAAGGATCTCAATAGTTTACCGAAGGACTAAAGAGAGAGGTAGGCATCTAGTGACCAGGGGTACAGATCACTAATGAATGGGGTAGGGATTCAATAGCCATTCCATATTTTTCCACAAAACATTTTGATATGAAAGAATGAGTTGCACCGGAATCAAAAAGTACTGTTGCAAGTATTGAGTTAATAGGGAACGTATCTAATACTACATCAGGGGCAGCTTGGGCTTCTTTGGCTGTCACGTGATTCACTCTTACCTTGATTTGACCGACAGGGTCTTGTGCTGGGGCTGGTGCAGCTCTGTTCTGGCTCTTAGGCTCCGGACACCTATCAGAATAGTGACCATACTTGTAGCAATGGAAGCAAACCACTGGCTTTCCACTCTTGTCCTTCAAAGAAACTTGATTAGGGCCGATGACTGGAGCAGGGCAAGGCGCATTGGGGTGGTACGCTTGAGGTGCACCACTAGTGTTTTCACTCCCACTAGCAGCATAGAACTAACGAGGGTGATTGGACTGAGCATTAGGTCCTCCCGACTGCCATTGCTATGGTACCTTCATAAAACAAGGCTTCTGATTGTTGGACAGCTAATTCTATATCATCCTACGCTTCTTGGATTCCATCCTGTTATGTTGATCCTCTTGACGAATCGACTTATCAACCAACATCTAAAAATTAGCATAATCTCTAGAAATTAGATGAACGGCCATTTTATCATTCAGTCCACTAAGGAACTTCTCCTGATGTTCAGTATCTGACTTGACATCTTTAGGGGTGTAACAGGCTAAGTGATTAAACTCATGCAGATATTCAGTGACAGAATGATTCCCTTGCATGATGGCATGAAATTCCATCTTCTTCAGAGCCACTAGTCCATCTGGAATATGGGCCTTCCTGAAACCAGCTAAAAAATCTGTCCAAGTAATCTCGGTTCTATCAACTCTATTCTCCTTAAAGTGACTCCACTATTCTCATGCTAGACCTTGAAGTTGGTGAGAAGCAGAAGAAACCTTCTCCTAATTAGTGCATTGCAGAACTTCTAACTTCTTCTCAATAGTGAACAGTCAGTCACTAGCCTCCACCAGGTTGGTAGTGCTAGAGAAAATAGGTGGCCTCACACGGAGAAACTCTGATAACTTGTTCTGGACTAGAACAGGTGCAGATAGGGGTTGAACAGAGGGAACACGCTACTGAGCATTCATCTGGGTCATCAATATAGCCATGAGCTGGTTCTGGTTGGCAAGAACTTGTGCCGAGGTAGGGTTCTCTAGCATCGGAGATGGGAGATGGCGCTGATGCTACTGCTGAGACTGTCCATTGTTGGCTCCAGTAGCTTCATCCATTCTGTCCTGAGAATTGACGCGGTGAGTCTGAACTATTTTGCTGAAGAGAGCAAACGAAAGAGGGGATAGACGGAATTTAGCAAGAGAATAGAGAGAATAGAAAAACATCTTGTACTGATCTAAAATTTATTATGATTTTTATTAGACTCCAGAAGGAAGACTCCTAAGTGCAGATGTATCACCGAAGGCCGATACAAACCACACACTATAGACAAGCAAAGCTAATAAGCATTTAGCCTAAGCAAAACAAACGCCTAACACAATGTACTAAAGGTACATAAGGACACTAAGGGTTAGGCGCATCTGAAACTGTATCAAAAGAAAACTGTGGCTTTTCTAGATCGCTCTCTTCTATGACTCCGTCTTCCTCATCATCTTCACCCTCATCACTCTCGATGATAATGATCTCCTCTTCACGCATCCTCCTGATCACCTGTACTCTGGGCGGCATCTGAACTCGCTTTCTTGTGATACGATGGATCCTAGGACCTCCTAGTGGCAACTCTCCTTTTAGAGCAACAACTTTCTTGCGTAGTGCATCCACTTGATTCTGCAACTAACAGATGACCTATCGGTTCTTGTTCTCCCACTCATGTGCTCCAATGAGTGTATCCTTGTGACAATCGTCCATCGTCTTCAACATATTCACCATCCTGACCATAGTAGCACTATCCTCTTCACCCGTGGGTGGGTACTCTGCATAATCATCACGATGAGTTTTCCTCGGGTGATACCTATACTCTGACGCTGACAACTTGGCTACAAAGCGATCCTAAATTTCTCCAATAACAGCATAAGCAGCTTCCAAGCATGCATGGTCAAAATTTCTTCCTTCTGCTTCTACTGTCATTGAGAAGATAGTCTCTCTTTTAGTCATGATAGAAACAGCCACTTCTACCATTTCGAGGGAAACTGACCTGACTTAGGCATAGTTAGAAAGATCCTGATATCCATAGGAAAAATGTCATATGCCTCAATTCCTTGACAAAACCTTTCATCCTGAAACACCTCTGGGGCTAGGATCCTTCGACAGACATCTGAAAAAACAAATTAAAATAAAATCAGCACCACTTTTCTAGAAAAAGAAGCACCCTTTTGAAGAAAGAAGAGAAAAAGAGAGGAGTATAACTAGAAAATAATTTTCAGCTCCTAAGGTTAAACCATTTGGCAATTCCTACAGTCAAGATAGCTCTGATACCAACTTTCACGTCCAAAAATTCTAACCATTTCCTTGTAATTTATTGTGCGGAAAGTACCCTCACCCAGGAATCAGCCGAGACACATAATAGATAATTTATTAGATATCGAAAGCATTATTGTTCATGACGAAATAAATAAAGTACTTATTACAGAGGTAGCATTAGACCCTCAAAACAATAATGACAAACATAAATAACTCCTAAATAACTTTATTGACGTAGCGGCGACTCCACTCCATAGGAAGACTTGACTGGGCCTAGCGCAAAAGGCGGCACCTTCATTTTCGCTGACGAACTCTTCTTCTGGTGGTGGGGAAATGCAATGGTGTGTATTTTGAATACTAAGCAAGCTATCCAAACAGAACAGTTATAATGCACAGGGATACAAAGGATTGGCATAATATGGTTCATTTGCATAAAAAGAGCATTAAAGAGAGATAGAATTTAAATAATAGTTCTAATTAAGTTGAAACCTTAAAAGCAATATTAACACTAGCTAACTAATAGCAAGTGTTAATTGTTAGCTAGCTAATAGTTAGGTGGCTAAAAACTAGTCCATACATATTTGGATACTTTAGACTAATAGATGGCTAAAATCGATTTTACCCCTGCTAAAACAATCATGCTACATAGTCCAAGGGCCCCTGTTAGCTCAAATTAGTTCACTTTTGTGGACTAATGAGCTAACCATTTGTTAGCTAAGGAGCTAATAGTTAGTTCACTAATTAGTTGTACAGTTTAGATGGATTAAAACTAATTTTTAGTTGCTAACTTTTAGTTCATGGGATCCAAACGGGGCCTAAGTACATCACATCGAGACAAAATTATTTTCCAAATTAGCAATCTAATTACACAATTCAGTTCCTAGTTCATCAAAACAATGCAGTACCATTGTCATTTACCCAGACAGGCGAAGACCCCTGCTCCACTAAGCCACTGACTTGATCATGAACAGCATACTCACCAGCACTGCTGTCATGTCAGCAACCCTAGCCATCGAATTGAAGTATATCTGTCTATCATAGAGGGGAGAGGCAGCCAAGCATGCCTCTGCACATTGCGAAAGGGGTCGTCGTCACCCACAGCGGCGGCAACCAATGGTTGTGGGAACTGCACATTGCCAAAGATGAAGTAATAATTTGTTGGAATAATCATTGGTTGTGGAGAAAAAGTTGATCCTTTTTAAATAGTGAAGGAGTCCCTCGTCTCTTGAACTTGTTTTTAGAGTGTAGACAAGACTCCTTCCTGATATGTGCCGGAGACTATTTTAATTTCTCTTGAATTGGGCCAACAAACGGTATTAGAGCCTGGTCTATAATCTTTGGTGCCCATCCAATAAGACTAAATCAATTTCTCCTGAATTGGGCCAACATAGTTTTCCAAATCTCATGGCTGCTACTCTGCTGGTACGCTTGTAGGACCGAAACTAGCGACCAGAGGGGAGGTGAATGGGTGCAAAATAAAAACACAACGGATAAACAAAAATCCCTCAACCTCTTGTATCGAACTTACGAGTGGTTTCAAGATGCTCAGCACAAGACTGTGCTAAAATATTCACTCAAAGCAAGTTGATACAAACTCCACCGAAAAGTACTCTCAGAAAAAAATC
>KE372769.1:140569-153667 GCA_000418225.1 Zizania latifolia | reverse complement strand
AGGAGATGGCTGGCGGTGGAGAGAGGAGAGAGATGGGTGGCTTGAGGAGGAAGAAGGTACAAGTGGAGACACAATTTCAAATTTCTGCAATTAGCTCAAAATGCCTCAAGTTTTACAAGAGGGGTTAGCCCTTTAAATAGCCCAAATGGACTAAAGGAAAAGACAAAAATGCCCCTTCAGGAATGTTCGACAAAGTCATAGGCCCACAGGGCAAAAACGTAAAAGACTGACTCAGATATTTATTCGGTGCCTGACATTTCGTAGCCATCACGACACCGCTAACTTTGACGGAGAACACGTTTTTCCGGTAGATTGACGGTTTTGAGCCGAAACCGACAAAGCGTCCGCCGCCTCCGCACCGTACACCCGGATTAGACCCGTTCCGACCCCGCGGCTCTTCAGCCCGGTGATCGAACGTCCGTGTACCTGAGTCGCACCGGTCGACACCACGACGGATCCCGTTTCCCTCGCCGCTTCAGCTCCACGCACCCGGATTGGACCGGTATGCCTTCGCGACCCCTCTATCTGACCGACGTCCGTCCGTGTACCTGAGTCGCGTGCGAACTCCATCACGGTCGAGTCTTCTTCATCTCTATTCCTTCATCACGTCTTCTTTTCCCGTTGACAATCACTCATCATCCCCATGGTATACACCATGGCTCCTCAACGCTTCTGTTGTGGAAGTTGATCGGAGACTAGAAGCTGATCTTGCAACATGTAGTGGTGTCCTAGGTGTCGTCTTGTGCCAATGCTTGCTGTGATTTTAGTAGGGGTGGATCTATCTCTGAGATGAGAATCGAAGTGATTGCAGTGGGAATTTCCTGACCTCAGCTGGAATTTTTCCTATTAGAACTTGTTTGGAAGGAGGGGAGCAAAAACCCACGGAAATAATCCCTAGTGGGGATTTTAGAGGTGACATGCCTCTCCTCCACTTTTCTATGAGAAATTCTCGACTTGGAAGATTTTCCTATCACTATTTGGAATCAAGGGATAAAAATTACAAGGGAAACAAAAAATTTCATAAATAAGTAGCTAAAATTTACACCAACATATCATGGTTCTCCACATGCATATATGATTCAATAACATAATTCAAATATAAAATATAACAAAGTTAACAAATGACATCTGTACATTAGCCTATCATATATGATTCAATAACATAATGCATGTCTCCAATTTATTTTATCTAATTCATATATCACAAATATGTAATCAACATTACAAATCCGATTTAAGTAAATTAGTTAACTCTGCACTAACATTCAAATTATATTTCTCCACCAATACATCCATATAGCTAATTAAACACAAAATAAGACATGAGTCTAAATTCAAATATTGTTGATAGTCTCAAGCATACAGCCACATCTCTTCTACTCGTTCTGTAAAGATGGAAAAAATTCTAAACTTTGAGTTAGAAATATACAAAAGTGATATTTCGATGACAATGCTTCTAACACATGAATTTTGAAATTAACATGCCACATTATAGTATTTAACCTTTGCAGGAAGCCAGGAATGTGTAGAGAAAATTAGCACAAATATGAGAAATAAAATGCATCATTCAGCTCATCTAAGTCCATTTAGCCAAATCTATTATGGGCATCAGATGGTGCAAACATTTCTGATGATTTTGTATTCTTGAGGATAGCATCCCTTAACTTATCATTTAGTTTCGTTCTAAAGTTTAAAGTATGTTGTTAGTGGACTTAATTTCCTGTCTTCACTGAAAACATAGGTATCTTCTCCCTCCCCTTTTAGAAACTAAGATGGCAATGTCGTAGCCATGCTGTAGAAAAAATAGCAAGAAAGAACAAACAAATTATATTTATCACAAGTAAACTTAACATTTATCAACCAAAACAGAAAATGAGCCACATTTTCATGTAATCTTCATTCTGAAAGTTATGTTCTGGAATAGCATGTTATTTGTACCTTTCGTTGTTGAACTAAAAGCTAGTCCAACATTATGCATGGAAAGTAGCAGATGGTTTGAATTTTGGGAAGGGGAAAAACTTCACCTCAAGACAATCAGATGACATGGCACTGATTGCCATATATAGATTTATTTAGGGAAAGAAAGGAAAGTCAAAATACATGATGGAATTGTACATTTTCTAGATTTGAAACCCAGAATTAATGGAACTAAATAGGAAAACAAAGTACATGACTAGCGCTCAGATACCCAATTGTTAGGAAAGTGATCTTGGCTATATGAAATTCTACCTATTTTCATAATGAACAGCTAAGACTTTCTAAATTATCTAGATTATTCCTTTTATAAGATGGATAACTTTCCGTATAATAACCTTCCATTTAAAAGATTTTTCTTAGTGGATGGATATCTTTCTGTTTAAATACATTCCATGTAAAGGACTTTATTTAGTGATGGATATCTTTCTATTTAAAGACCTTCCATGTAAAGGATTTTTTTTAGTGAATGGATAACCTTCCATTTAAAGACATTCCATGTAAAAGGACTTTCCTTAGTGAATAGATATCTTTCTATTTAAAGATATTCCATATAAAAGACTTTCCTTAGTGGATGGATATCTTTCCATTTAAAGATCTTCCATGTAGAGGACTTTCCTCAGTGAGCTGATATATTTCCTTCTAATGTGAGCGCCATGATCGGAAGGTGCTTTCTTTTTATATGGATTGAGTCCCCGATTTCCACAGCGTACACTATAAAAGGGGAGACATGACCCAAACAGAAGGTTTCCTTCTCCCTGCTCGGTAGTCCTACTCCCAAAATAATCTTGATCGTTAGTTTCGCTGAGGAAACTTCAAAGGGCTGTCCAAGGGCAGTGTTGGTGGTATCAAGAGGGCCGATGCCACCTACCAATGGTTACTCGATCTTCACCGGCTAGTACAGAGAAAGACAATCACACAATCCTCATGGCTTCATCTCTATCCGGTTAGTATCATGATTTATTCCGCATAAGGGTGATCATGAATAGCCTAACGTTCAATCTAAAGCCTATAAAGATCTAACACCAATCTGATGGAAAATATCGGATGACGTTTTAACACTGTGTGAAAAATATTTCATCACTCAGTCAAAAATGTTTTAAATAGATACAACATTAAAAAAATATTATTTGCAACTCTAAGAAACCACTATAAGCAACAAGTGGTATCAGAGCAAGGTTATCGCGAGGCGGCGACAACACACGGGGATGTCAGCGTCAAGGGAGACGCCACGGGGGGTGCTAAGCCACCACCACCACACGCAGCCAGCAGCCCACCTTGCTGGCACTTCACCATCATCATGCAGGCTACTGGATTGCGGAGTCATCGTGGGGCAGCCCATGCCCCGCTGCCAGTGAGAAGTCGAGCACCCCGTCGTGGTTCGTTGCAAGGGGCCGAGCCAAGCTGCGATCCTCCGCCACGAGCTTCGGAGGGGGGAACAGTAGTCTACTGCTGTGGGCAGCTTGGATCTATCGTGGCTGCTACCTTGCTGTGTAGATTGGGACACCACTGCGTGGGCTGCCTCCATAGGGTCACCGATGCCGTTGAGCAGGCCACCGACAAATGGCATCCTCATGAAGCAAAGGAGGATGTCCAGCCCCCGCGAGTGTCTAATGAATCCTCTCACATCGGACGCTCGAGAGGAAGCATTTTTTGGAAAACAAAAGTGAACGCTAGGTTGCTCATTGCACATGTATGTGCGCGAATGGTAGCCTCTGAAATGGGATTAGAAAAGGAGAGTGAACCATTCGATTCATGCCATGAAGAACTGAGGTCCAGACCAAAGGGAGCCTAGAAGACGATAGAAAAAAGGATTACATAGGCGGTAGAGGAGGAAGAAGGTGGAGTTGGCAGCGGAGGCGGGAGGGTGAGAACATGCCTAAGGCGAGCCAAAGCTATCCGTTTCACACCTGCAGCGACAACAAAGTTGATCTAGCACTGGAGATGCTTATTCAATCAACATATGAGAAGAGAGGACTGACAATGGCTAGGGAGAGGGTGACAGATGGTGGTGGTGATTGAGAGAGCTCACATAGTTGTTCAAACAAGAGATGGCGTTAGAGATGTCAATGGATCATTCCCCATTTTTTGTGGGGAATTCTTCCGTTAGAAGTCATGAATGGTAGCCATTTATTACCTATGGAGAATCACATGGAAGAAAAATAGTCACCATTGGGTATGACAGGGTGGGTAGTGGGTACAACCCTTCGCTCACTATCCTTGCCCGCCCTTGTCCCCATGAAGACTGCTTCGGTCCATCAAAATAAGGCTCTGCCAAATAGTTGGAGTATATAATCTGAAACACAGCCATCTCCAATTTCCCATCCGACCATCCCCAATTCATCATCTGACCATCCCAAAACTATCTCCACTACGCGACTGCAGCAGCGCTAGGGATGGATATGGATGTCAAAATATCTGAATTATCCATATTCGAATTCAAAAAAATTGTAAATATGAATATCCGTATGAGTATTCGAATTAAATGTGGATGATAAACGAAAATATCCGAATTCGTTTGGAAAATATGGATATGGAAACGGATATCTGAATTTCTGTTGAATGTGGATATGAAAATGGATACATTCATATCCGTTTTAGGATTTCACATAGATCAGACTGTTAGAGACTCAGGATGATATAGCATCACTATATTAATATGTGTGGTTTATTTATTTTTTATGTAATTATAAACACGTAAGTTAGTAGGGGTTTTCTAGCAGTACAAGGCAGTAGGATGATTAAATTGCCGTTTCTTTTTATTTGCAAACAGTTGATTTGAATTTGAGCAAATTTTGAAGTAGTTAAGAAAATGGTTTTATCTATACACTTCATGGTCATACAAGCAGTAGAGCATCAGCTATAGATATGCATAATTTGAGTATTGGATATTGTATATTGTTGTTGCTCCAAACATATATTATTAAAGTGTATAAAAAAATAACTACCACATATGTTTCTATTGCGTTACTGAAGTAAAAATATTTGGTGGATTGATTGATTATATTCAATTCATAAAATTTTGATTGATTATGTTTGTGGCGCATGTTTATATGTACCATTCACAAAATTTTCGTTGATTAATCGAATTTGATCAATTAAAGTCTAGATGGATTTCACACTTTTCATTTTTATATTCATTTCAAGTTGAACTTAGTAAACATCTGGATTCGTATTAGAATTCGAACTATCTGTTTTGTATTTGTATTCAAAAATATCCGTATTCGTATTCGAATCCAAAATAAAATATGATAAATAGTGATATCTAGATCCGAATCAATCTGTATTAGATCCGAATCCATCCCTAAAGGACGCCTCACCCTCACCAACTCAAGTGGCTGGCGTCTCTCACCTCAACCTCATGCCCGTAGGCTGCAGGAGGCAGGCCACACGCCACAGCCCACAGCGGCGTAGAGGCACAAGTGTAGGCACAGGCGCATGCATAGTCTCGTAGAGGGATGAAATTTAAACCCCATGGGAACGGGGATGGGGAGGTATTCTTTGGTGGGGAATTCTCTGTTGTTATGTCTAGATGGAGGCGACAGCAGCGACAGACACGAGAGATGTGACATATTGTGTCGGGGAAAAAATTCCTGAGCCATGAAGGTGTGGGTTCTTTCCCCGGATAAGACATGCATGCAGATCATGCCAAGAAAACCTTGCCTCATGAGCTTTCAGACACCCAGTTTAGCTGGCCTGGAGAAGCTAATCTTATGTGTTTTGCACCTAGGGAATAGGTTTAGGACACCAGTGGGATCTTGGCCTCCCAAACAAGCCCATAGGGGATGTGATGCTTGGTCACAACATAGTTGTCCAGCGCATCATCCGATCATGCCCCTTGTCGCTGTCATTCGGCTGTGTTCCGCTATCGCCCTATCACACATCCTTCCCGCCACACCGCCCTATCACGCCCTCCGCTGCCCTATCGTGTGCCTCCCCGCTGCGGCCCCTAGCACCGACATTGCTCCCAACATCGCTGCTCTTAGTCGTTACCAAGTTCTAGCCTCATGGATGTTGTTCATGGGAATTTTCTCTCTAACAGGTACTCATCAACCAGACAGGGGCAAATTTTCTCTCTGACAGGCACTCATCAACCAGACAGGGGCATAGATGGTAAAAAAATGTCCCCAAGGTCAGGGACAAGAGCGAAAATGAGGAATGGAAAAAATACTTTGTGAGGGACGAGGACAGGGAATCCCGCTTCACTGGGGAGTGTCTATATTGCCATCCCTAGATGAGCCTATGACGACTTATAATATGAAATATATATCTTATTGAGTCTTTTTATGATGTATTCTACTAGTAGTAGAATGTATCATAATCATACCTAGCACAAAATCAGGCATCTAGTGAGTTGTAACCCAAATTAGTGGTGAGTGAGCTTATCGTCAGTAATATTTAGTTAGTAATATCTTAGCTCATCTCACACGGGTAACCAACCATCAAAGTTATTATTATCTGTGGTGGTTGATAATAACAACCCATCACAGATGGCAATACCACTCTTTACAAATGAGTGGCCGCCCCATGATAGCTAGCTTTACTACTCGGTCAGCGCCATCTATGGCGGGTGCTAATTACGACCTGTCACAGATGACTTATGTGTAACAGGTCGTTATTACCACACGTTATAGATGGTAAATCTATGATGGATTGATAGTTATGGCACATCACATAAGACATTTTTAATATAAAAATATTTTATTTATAGGCTAGCCTTAGGTATGTTAGCCAAAAGCTCTCTTTACACAGATCAAATATTTTACATTCTGAACAACACATATGTAATTTACATTTTTGAACAATACATATTACAAGAATGATATACACGTTGAAAACGTAAATAGTTTTTATTACTTACAGTTTTCTACTTATACATATAGCAAATCTCATGTTTGGAATATGAAAAATCAAATTTCTATCGTGAAATTCAAAATTTTCCTGAATGGATGAATATCCTCTATTTTTCAAAAATACCTTAGAATTTTTTCAATTTTGAAAAATTTTACTGAATTTTTTCTCTTCTTTTCCACTCTCCTTTCTCTTTCTTCTTTTTTCCTATCCTTCTTTCTCTTCCATTTCTCTTGTACTTGTTCTCCAGGGCGAGGGGCAGGGCAGTGGCAGTGTTGTGCGGGCATAGCGGTGCAGCGTCGGGGTGGCTGCCGGAGAGAAGAGGAAAGAGAGAAGCTAGAAGGCAAGTTTCTAACACAAATCCTAAAGCACAATCAGACGGTTATAGATAACTGGGTCTAATTGGTTTTTTCAGGTAATCCAAATAGGAGTTTTTTGGATTACCCGAATCCGTATTCAACGGATATCAGTGATGTCATATCCATTTCTATATCTAGGAAAAAAATCCAAATCCAAATCCATATCCAAAAAAATCCGTATCCGGGAAAAAATCCAAATTTATCAGTGAATCACCGAGCGGTCCACCCAAGGGGGTACCCGAGGTGGTGATTAGATGTGTAAGCGAAGCACAGTGTCTTTGAATCCGATGGTCGACTCTAGTAAATAAGAGCCAATATTTATACTAGTTTAGGTCTTCCAGAGGATAGTAGCCCTACATCTAGTGGTTTGGTGTATAATATGATGTCTAAACTTACAATGCAACGCATTTAAGCTATGGAGGCTTAAGGCATTGGAAGCAAGAAGAATAAGATGCCTCTGGGGTGTCTCCCCTCCTTTATATACTCAAGAGGCGAGCCCAACAACCCAAGATCCTATCCCAAGTCAATCTCTTAGATATCTATGATTGTCTACTGAACTCAGGTACTAATTCTCTAATTATAAGGATTCTGATATAGATATATCTTCTCATATCATATCCGGGATTCAGTTACCTAATAAGGTTTTAACCTTCCTTATCAGAACTGAACACCCCTCCATGGGCCATGTTGGACTCCTATACTAGGCTTGGCCTGCTCTTGGTTCGGACTGATAAGCCCAACATGGGGTACCCGAGGGTCACAAACCCGATAGCAGCCCCCTAGCTCTTCTTAGCTTGGTTGAAAATCTTTGACTGAACAAGCTGGGAGGAGCTCATCCATTGATTTGAATCTTTGTACTTTCGTTGAAGCCTGAAAAATCCTAAAAGGAGCTTTAGTCTCCTTCTTTGTGTGCAGTGCACCGTGTCGGTGCACCCACACGGTGTAGCCCCTGAGCCTCGAGTTAAATAGAACATTTAGCTCGGGGGGCAAAAACAATCCGCAATGAAAGTCTTCTGGAGCTCTGGTCCTGTGAAATTCACTAGCGATCTTGTCTTCTAGAGTTGTTTGTGCTTGAGCAAAGTTTGCTCGAGGAAGACGGCTATTGAAGCTTAAGGGCCGCTGTGATGTCGAGTCCCCAAGACTCAGTTCTCGAGCGCATAATCCTCAGGCCATGAGATTTGGGCGCGAAGAGCCTTGAGCGCATCATACCCGAGTGTGATCCCTCGAATGCTCGAGGTCTTGAGCATACCAATACTTGGGCGCATGGGTCCCTGAGTGCACGAGCCCTCGAGCGCATGAGCCCCCAAGCATGCGAGACCTCAGGCACATGAGCCCTCGAGCGTGAGAGGCCTCGGGCTTGTGGGGGACCGAAACAATGTGGGCCCCACCGAGCGCATGAAAAGTTGCTTTTTGGACTTCTCCGCCTGTAATTAATACACTGCAGTCGAGGGGACTGGTGGCCGTCTCTGTTCTGATTGGACCAGGCACATGCGTCGAGTGTAGACAGAGAGGTGGACCCATCGCATTGGCTCGACTACAGTGAGCATGACGATCGAAGCGACACTGATTCACAACGATTACGCCTGATACTACAGCGATGATCCGTGGCTATTTAAGCCGTTTGCCCCGCCACCTATCTGTGTGCTGTCATTTCAAACCTCCACTCTTGTTTCACAACCGCTCGCCTCTTTCTTCCTCCTCTTTTGCTCCTTTGCCTATTGGCTCCCTAGCGACCGAGCCGGCACTATGGCTACGTCATTTTCTACCTCAAAGCCCACTTCCTTTTTCAACTGAAGCCCATGGCCTCAGGAAGTCCGTCGCCACCGGTGGAGTGGGAGAAGTCGGTGATGTTGAGGGGCAAATTGCACTAGCTGGAGAAGGCGAGGCTCCTATCGGAGCGGGTAGTCTTGTGCTGGCATGGGGCGAAAGGTGAAGAGTTCTCGACGCCGAACACAAACGAGATCGTCCTCTTCGAGTCATTCATTGTGCGCAGGCTCAGCCTACCGTTGCACCCCTTCCTCCAGGGTCTCCTTCATCACTATAGGATCTCCCTCAGCAACCTCACCCCCAACTCCATTCTCCACATTGCCATCTTTGTTCATCTGTGTGAGGCATACCTGGGAGTGTACCCACACTAAAACCTCTTCCAGTACTACTTCATCCTTCGTCAGGCGGCGGGGACCAAGGCGATTAGCAGGGTTATGCTCCAATTCCATGGTGGCAAGTCAGTGGAGTACTTGGAGATGCTGATAACCACCTCGAACAAGGGGTGGCGAATGGAGTGGTTTTATGGCATGAACCACTCTCCCGCCGTCCAAGCTGAGATCACCCGGAAGCCAGAGCCCTCCACCAGCTAGACTGATCAAGGGCCTTCGTCCGAGGAGGACCAGGTTCAGGAGCTGGTGGAACTAGTGAAGAACCTCTGGAGTAGTGGGCTGACTAGGATAGGGATCACCACATGCTTCCTGCTGCAGCGTGTATTCCCGGATCAGCTCCAGGCGACACTGACCTATGAGCTGTTCGAGCCTTTTGACCCAAACAATCCATTGGTCGAATGGATGCCCTAGGCGGAGGCCGCTAAGTACCTCAACTCTTTCTTTGCAGGGAAGCCTTGCTTTCCGACAGAGCTTAGGTTTGCATCGTACAGCGTCTTGAACCCTCGACCGTCGGTGAGTTCTGCTTTTTGGTTCATGTCATTTTGTTCTCTGATTCTTTTGAATTTTATGTTGATGTTCGACCACCTACATGGTGTGACATGGCCTAGCTGTAGGGTCATGTGGCGTATTTTTCACAGGCACCACTCCCGAGCATCCAATGGGGGTCAATCCGTGCTGCCGCTTGCCACCTCGAAGTGACTCTAGGTTACCCCTTCCACTTCTGAAGTGGAATAGGGAGGAATTGGATGGGACGAGCAAGCGCTCGAGGCCCATCGAGCTTGGGAAGGATGGTGCCCCGCTGCTCAGGAGGCGATGCTTGCTCCTCGATACAGTGGAGTCCGAAGAGGAGGGGGATGCTATGATCTCTACCACTGTGCTAGCCCCACCTCGCCCCCCTTCGGCGTCGGATCACCAGCATCTTTTGCCTGGAGTCGAGGTGACTTTCGTGCCATGCTTGCGTTGTTTGCTTCCATGCTTTCTTTTGATCTTGTGGCCTATAGGGTGGCCAGAGTTCCGCTTCCATTGGGGCCATCTGTGAGGTTGCCTTCGTCGGCCCTGGCCACGTCTGTCAAGACGTCAGGGCCTGTGGTGGCCAAAGAGGGCGCTGCAGTCCTTTCCACTGAGGGCGTCGTGGGGTTGGCTGCAGCGTCGGTTCTGGCGTCAGCAGACGGTGACGCTACCAAGGCACCGGTGGCGTCGGAGGCAATGGTGGCTGATCCTTTGGTGGAGGGGTTGGCTGCTGTGGAGGTCATGGACCCTCGACAGTGGGGACGATGACTGGTGGCGATGCCACGCAAGTCACGGCCCTTGAGGCAGATGTCACTGGTCACCTTGGAGTGGTGGCTGCGATTGTCCTTTCGTCTCTTCTGATGGCGGTGGGCGGTCCCGAGCTTCTAGTGGGCCCGGATGCCATCCAGGTGGCAGCGGGAGCCCTCGGGCCAGCTCTCGGCCCATCGACGGGGTGGCTCGCCTCCTTTATATACTCAAGAAGTTAGCCCAACAACCTAGGACCCTATTCCGAGTCGGTCTCTCAGATATCTATGATTGTCTACCGAACTTGGGTACTAATTCCCTAATTACTAGGATTCTGATATAGATATATATTCTCATATTATATCTGGGATTCAGTTACTCGATAAGGATTCAACCTTTCTTATCAGAATCGAACCCCCTTCCATGGGCCATACCGAACTCCTATTCTGGGCTTAGCCTGCTCTTGGTCTGGACTGATAAACCCAACGTGAGGTACCCGGGGGTCACATCTCTAATAGAATTCATATCTGTTTTTAACTGTTCTGGACGAAATCTGTCCTATACGGGATCTGTTTGGTATATCTATAACTTTAAGATTTATACGGGATCTGAGGTTTGTATGTATAAATGTTGACACAAAAATCGCATAGGGATCTTTGCACCTTCACACTCGAAATCCTGGGAGAGTCTGCTTAGCTCCAATGTAGATCCTAAAAACCTAGAGGTGTACAGAGCATGCCAGTCAATTTGATCCTGCAATTGACAAGAAAGAAAACGTGAGTTATTCTAACACCATCAGCGATGGCCCGTTGGTATCGGCTCTGATAGCTCATATAAAAGCCACAATGCATCATGTAAATACGCGCACAGTCATGTACTGGTGGAACAATATCGAATCTATTTAACATTATCATCGGCATATCCTACCAATTGGCCTATAAGATTATCTCAACACATCAACCCCTGTGGTTCAAACTCAACTGATGCAGTGCAGCGACGTCATGCCAAGAACATCATGAGTAGAACTGAACCGATTGACAAGACAATAGGCAACTCATCGGCTAAAATCCTGATGTACACTGAACTAGCAGATTGAATCAGACTGTCTCGCAGGCCTATTGTCAGCGCAATAGATCGGACTCAACCGAGACAGCATCACCCTGACGATCGGCATACGATCTAGTCTAAAACAATCTACAAGACTGGCGTGATTGGTAAACACATCGATTCAGATAATGAAGTGTGACATAAGAAAGAAGAATCAATGCATTACACCGATAACTAGCAAACATACTCAATCTAATCACAATATCGAACCTAACCAAGAAAGCCATAAACAGATTAATCAGTTTACCAAGAAGAAGGCTATCCCAAGCGTGATCGGAGTTTAGACCCAACCGATGCAGCCTGATCGTGACGTGGAATCGTCCTAATGCTATATACCTAAAAATTGGCGATGCGTCGAGGGTTGAATGGTTGACTGTGTGAACGTCTTAGAATAGCCTGGGTCTGACTATTTATAGCCGAAGAAAACAGCTAACTCGTGTTTGACACAGAATCTAAATTAACTTTATTATCTACTAATTAAAGATAAAATCTTGCGAAGTCTAAGCCCACATTGTGCGTGTTCTGCCTTCGCCCTTTAAACTCCTTTTGGTGCCCCATCGGCCCAGTCTCCTGGCCTGACAATCTATGGCGTGTCGGCCCAATTTCTGGTGTCAACAATAATAAATTAGTCTAAACTTTTATTTTTAGTTCAAAATAAAAACTAGATTGGTAAACTAAATAATCTTAATCTATCTATAGTTTTAGATTTAGGATTTCTTAGCGGTAGATTTAACTAGCTTAAAAATTTGTAAATCTGAATCTGTACTAGAGTCTTACTTAGCGGTGGTGGAGCAGAACAACATCTCGATTGACTAATAGGTACCAGGTGTCCCCTGTAGGCCGAGAGTTTAAAATTGAATATCGGCCCAATATGTAGAAGGGTTAAGGCCGATCCAAACTGAGATATTGAGAAATTTTGGCCACACTGTTTTTCATTGTTGTATAACCAAAAAGAAGAAAATATCTGCATTATATACAATTCGTTAGTAGTAATAGTTTACCGGTTTCACTTTGACAGAAGCATTTCCCTCCACCGCAATGTCGTCAAACAGCACGATGGTCTTCACGGGAGAGGCCGCCGGCGCATCCTCATGCTGCGGCACCACCACGTTGTTCGGTGCTCTGGTCGCATCGTTCACCTTAAGCTTCTTCCTGGTCTTCATCTTCCTCTGTCTTTGCTACCTCCACCTTGGCCGCCGCCGTCGCAACCAGATATTACTCTTCCTGCAAGACCAGCAGCAGCAGCCGCTGCCTCAAAGGCACGGCCTAGACGCCGCCGCCATCGCGCTCATCCGCTCGTTCCCGTACCTGCGAGCCCACGGCGGCGAGACGACAGCGTCGGTCGAGTGCGCGGTCTGCCTCAACGCCGTCGACGAGGGGGAGATGGTGAGGCAGCT